>WPIO01000179.1:35000-534148 GCA_009760855.2 Cristatella mucedo
TCCACAACATAAGCGGGTCAGATCTAGCTGAATGAGTACTCACACAGGGGTAGCCTCTCGAGTGTCATACCAGTCAACAGCCATACAACGACACAACGCCCACCATGAGCAGCTTGACTCGCTACGGCTTCTGAGTCGACCGACTGAGGACTGACAATAACTAAGAGGCCAGCTACCAGGGGTGTGACAGCATGTCACCGGTGCCCTTGCCCCAGTGGCTGGCAGTGTTCGTGCTTAGGAGGAGAGCTTACCGATCTCGGGTGGCAGGACGTCCAGCTTGTTCTCTTCCAGATCGAGGATCCGCAGCTTTCTGAGGTTTCCGATGGAAGGAGGAAGTCGCTAGAACATTTGGTTTAAGGTGTGATGACTACCAACGATGCAAGACACAGATAACAGATACAGTGCGCGCACGCACACACACACACACACACACACACACACACACACACACACACACACACACACACACACACACACACACACACACACACACACACACAGCACACCAAGCTGCTACACAGAGCTGTCGGGAAACCGTCAAGATAATTTCAAAGAAACCACATAGCAAACACACCATTAGCCAGTTTTCGATCGGCAGCCTAATTACTAATGACATCACAGCACAGGACAGAGGCGTCCATGCCAGCAGGCATCACGGAGCGGAGCAGCAGGCAGCAAGCCAAATCCAAAGGATCAAGTCATGCTTGGTGCTGCGCAGCAGCAGAGGAACTTTTCGAGCTATGCTCACATCAAGTTAATACTTGAGCAGAGCAGTCACACGGGCTCCGCGCACACTACTATGACCTCTGGTACTACACGATGGGAATGGAGTACCAGATCAAGTTCTATGCTAGTCGCTGTGCAAGTCAAGAAATCAGACATTTTCCAGAAGTTGACCGATAGATGAAGAGGGGTACGGAAGTCATATGATCTGGTGGGTGCTGCTGGATCATGGGCATAGCCAGAAAAAAATGTTTAAGGGTGCTGAGACCAAATAAAATCCATGACAATACCACACCTACCCGATTACAAAAGAGAACGCGAAGTAAATTAGTCACCCCTGCCACGGATTAATGTATGTATACATGATTTCTGTGGGGCCAATGGTTCTACCGAGAAATGGACAAGCAAGAAAGTCAGGCAGGAATTTGGGGTTTCGAGATTTAAAAATATAGCTATTTGTATCTGCATATCCATTGACTGTAGTACGTGAAGAATCATTTACTCAATTTATAGTGCTGTTCATGAAAAAAGATATGCCTGAAAATAAGCCCTAATGTGTCTATAGGAGCAAAAACTAAATAAGACACGGTCTTATTTTTGGGGAAATACGGTATGACCCAAGCGGAGATTCCAAAATGGGTAGACAAGAACTGCTAGATTTGATAAGTTCGAAGGTGACACGTGCCACAGGAATCAAGCTCAAGACCTTGCCTGTGGAGAGAAATGACCTTGACATCACCACAGCCAGTTGATCGCTGCAGTCAATGAAGACCAAGATGCACACGTGAACCAGGTTACTAGGTCGACCCTGTGCTTTTGTCATCCATATGGCCCATGGCTGTAGCTTAGCCATTCTATCGGTTTACATGCGAACTAGCTAGGACAAAACCCATGTCAATGGTCATACCAGCTGCCTCCTGCTCTCTTTTCTCATACGCCCTCATTTAATTTTGCTTCGGCCAAGCAGCAACGACACAAGCCAACACGCTGGACACGTAATGACAAACGACATGCCGCACACCTGACAACACGCCGAGCACATGACGACATGCCAAACATGCAACCCGGACAACACTTAACGGCACGCTGGACACGTAACAACATGCCAGAAACTTAACGGCACGTCAGCACACACTGCCCAGCACATTAGTAAAAGTTCCATGCGCACGGAAGGCCAAGCACTCGAGCCGCCCTCCGAGTGGCCTGCTCAGCTGGACGGCAATACGTGATTGCAGAGCAGACTATATATAAAAAGACTCACTTTCAGTAAGTTGTTGCTCACAATGAGTATCTCCAGATTTTGAAGATGTTGGATATCTTCGGGAATCTTGCTAAGCTGGTTGGTGCCCATATTTAGTTCGACCATGCTTGCCCACGTATTTATATCTGCAGAGCAACACTTGCAAGTAATCGATGTGGCCTGCAGGGTATGGGGCAGCACGCTGAGACAGCATCTAAAGCAAGCTCATATTCTAAGCAAGCCTCCATTTTAAAATTGCCCCACTAAAAGACACATTGCATCACCATAATGGACGAGTCGCAGGTTTTGAGCAGCAAGCTAGCAACCGACGAACGGCACATGCCAGTACAGAAACAACATACCTAGTGGGAACGACGTGATCTGGTTATCTTTCATGTTCAGCTTCGTGAGCACTTTTGCTCTGGAGAAGATACCAAAGGGTATCTTGTTGATTTGGTTATGCTCCATATTGATAACCTGTCAGCGTGGCAACTCGGTAAACTCGGAATTAAATGCGGCTGCAGCAACACCATCCACTGCACAGCAATACGAAGCAGCAGCAGCAGTCCAGACCATCACTCGCGTCGGGAAGCTCCTATGAGTGCGCCGCTCGTGGTCACTTACCGATGCAGCGCAAAACTGCGACGGTCCTCCGACGGGAAAGGAGGCGAATGCGTTTCTCGATACGGTTATCGATGCCAGGTTGCTGAGACTGGACAGCAAGCCTTCCTACAGAGCGAGAATTCGCACCTAGCGATGCCGCGAATGGCAGCAACATATCAGAGTGAGGAGCTCGTCGGCGGCTGACGAGCGATGGGGCTGATCGAGGCAATTCACACCGATCAATGTCGTCCCCTAAATGCTGCATCAGTGAGCAGCACAATTGACCGGGCCATCTCGGCACAGTCAAATCAGGGTGTGTTCAAAGAGCACAAAGATGGATGCCAGCGAGTTCACAGTTAACGTGGCCATTTTTAACCCCACCACCGATGCGATACACAGACGAGTCAGACGAGAGCATACTTGTTAAGCATTATGCGAATCCGAGAGGGGCGGGGTACTGTACTCCGAAACAGCAGCCTCGGGGCTGTTTACTTTAATTTTCGGATTCCAGGATCCTCAAAATCAAACATCGGTGAAGAAAGATTCGATTGCAGCACCCGGCACAATGGAGGTCGCCCGTGCTGCCCTTGCATGCCAACTGGAAGGTTGTGTGCAATGCGGGACTCCATGTCACAGCTCATGCCGGCTGGCGATTGCTGGCACTGAAGACACAGGCACGTGACGGTCGCTATGAAGACCACCTGGACGGTGCTTACCGGTAGCTGTCCAATGCAGTTGCTCTCCACATTGAATTCGGTTATCTTTGTGCAGTTTGCCAAAGTCTTCGGGACCGATTCCAGCCGGTTGTATCTGCAAGGAACTCGAATCCGTTCGGGTCTCACATGCCCAACGCAGAGCCTGGCACAGTTTCAGGAGGCATTTCGTTGAAGCGGTTAAGCATTACAAGACGGTCGCAGAGCGCAAGTCGTCACAGCTACCACAGCTTTCTTAGTGGCCGCTCTATGGCTTGCCGGAAGCGCAGCGCAGGCAATGCGGACGTCTAGCCAATATCAACACCGAACGCAACCTCGAAACAGACGCAGCACCGAGGGGGAGGGACCATCTCGGCAGTGGTGGTGGTACTCAGCCAACGCACTGGCAAGCTCAGCACACACTCAGACGACCATCTTCGTGTTGCAGCAATGTGGACGTGTGAATTTGCAAGACCGTGAACCGTTTGCTTGAGAAAGCCGAGCAACCATTGTTCCCCGAGCGGCCAGCCACTACTAGCCGAGCACCACCGTCTGTGCAGCTGAAAAGGTTCACCGGCAACTTTAAGGAGAAAACCTTCGGGATTTGGCCCTCAGCAGCGCCCCCACGGCTGTCCTGTCTGCTTAGTCACACCCTGTTCCCTAAATTCTAAAGATACTTTGCTATGGTTCTGCCAGGATGGGACCTTCAGAGCTACATCAGGCAGCTGTTGCTGCCCTATGGTCTAAATGGAGAGTGCCGGCGGGCAGATCGATGGCGCCGACCTGAGTGGCTTAGCGACCGAGGGTCGGGGCACTGAACGAATCTGCTCCGGTGATGCGGACGCCTCAGCCCACTTGCTCACCATTCCAAGCGATGGCCACCGAGCCAGGGTGGCTTGTGTGCCACCACTGACAAGAAAGCCACGGCCTCGCTATGAAGGAGTCGAGCAAACGCCTGGCACGGCCGGTGTAACATGCCACTGCATTTGACTATGAATATGGCTGCAAGGCTAGTCTTCAAGTCCCAGAGGTTTGACCACGTGTCTCCTTTGCTGAAAGAGCTAGGATGGATGCCGGTTGAGCAACGGATACAGAGCAAAGTTCTTACGCTGACCCACAAGGCCCACCACGGCTTGGCTCCTTCGTACCTAGCTGAACTGCTTCACCAGTTTCAGCCTCTTCACACCCTCAGGTCCTGTGTGGAGAATAAATTAGCTGTTCCATTACTCCTCTTAAAGACCGTTGGCGACAGAAGCTTTAGCTCTGCAGGTCCTAGACTGTGGAACTCGCTTCCATAATTCTTACGCAACAACAACTACTCTTCTACTGCAGACTATGACTCATCCTTTTCAGCGGTCCTGAGCTGCTACTTCCATGCTACTCACAACCTCAACTGCTCTCCTGACTGCTATGCTTCCCACTTTCTCTTTGTTGCATGAGACGAAGTCTGTTGGCTACCGAAATCGCACCGAAAGCCGCTTAGGCTGTGAGTGCGCTATACAAAACTCTCCTGTGTATTACCCACATAGTCTTTATGACTTTGTGGAGTTACAGATGGAGATAGATTACATTCCATACATGGCCTGAGCCTATTTATATGCTGGGGTATATTATGGCCTAGATAAAATCATATCCTTGAGGCCTAACCATGATCAATTTTGTTGGGTGTTACACATGCCTGTGGGTGGCAGGCAGATGAAATGGAGTGATCTGTTCAAAATGGTCCATGCAGTTGCCGATTATCGAGTTCACGAGCTCTCGTCCCTGGTTGCTAATAAGAGTTTCCATGCAGCCAAGGCAGCATATAACTGAGTACAAAAATTGCTACTGACTTGGTACTCGTGTCTGGAACAGCTCTTGCTTCAGTTCACTTGGAGTAGTGATCAGTGGCAGCAACTAAATAATATTTGCTGCCGTTTGATGCTTCCTGAAAGGGACCGATCACATCTATAAATCCCCGCAGGGCCACTGGTATACTGTTGTGCGGCGGGGCCTCTGTGATGATTTTCGGACTTATGACAAAATATTTTGTTGTTGTTGAGTCTTTGACATGTCGGTGAATGTCGCTCTTTATTCCTTTCCAGTAATAAGAGTCAAGAATTTTGGCCAACGTCTTATCTCGGCCAAGCACTAGGTAAGGCGGTTGCTTTTCACGACCTCGGTCCCGAGGTCATGTTCGAGTCCTGCGGTGAGCGATCCTTTATCACCACTGCAGCAGTGGTGATAGCCGTAAAGGCTCTTCAGTCGGTACACAAAAAGAGGCTGTGAAATCAGCTAGTATTTATTTACATATTTAAAATGACCACCTGAAATTAAGCCGTCATGATAGGCTTTCAAGATAATTCAAAGTCGGCTTTTTGTGAGAACTTCAGTCTCCCCATGGTAAATAATACCTGCTTCAGCTCGATATGGCTTAGCTATTTGTCTGAACTGAGACTTGGCATTCTCTGAAGGTAGATCGCAATAGAATCTCACAGGCTGATCATATAATTGGTCTTTCATGGTTGAGAACTAAATTTGAAATGATTTGAAAAATAATTAATCTAATATACAATAGGGTCTAATGAGCCGACCTCTTAAGATCTTCTCGTATGTAATGGGTGCATTGTTAGACAGTCATTGTTATATGGTCATTGCATTTGCCGGCTGAGGTCGTAGGCACAAGCCCTGCGGCATACGTTAAGCGCACGGATAGTAATTAAGTTTTCTTAGGGTGCTATTCACATGAATTATATTTTTTATGGTGTTCATCGACTCATAGCTAAGTTAACTTCGGTTCAAGGGAAGTGGAAACTTCTGTAAACTCTTAACTTACCTTTTATCAAACTGTGAATTTACGATTATGTGACTTCCGATAAAACGTCCATGGAATTAGAGGCATATTCGACTTTACTGCAACTTCACTTGCTTAGCTTCTTCTAAAACTGCTCCAATCGATCAAATTGAAATTCTCATTTAAAAGCTTTTAAAATATCACCCGAAGTTCTCTGCAGGACATCGGCAGAAGCTCAGTGTCAGCTGTTCTCTGTACGGATAATTGCCATAGAACAATTAATTACAGTTATAATTATGCGTGCTGACACTGTGCATGCTGCCACTAACCACATTTGCATGCTGACCCTGTGCATGTCACCCCTAACCATGTTATTCATTTTGTTTGTTTATCAAGCATGATATTACTCACCATTCAATTGCATTTCCCTTTGCAGCAAATGTAAAGCGCCCAGAGAGAGATTGAGTTCTCTGAGGGTGCTTTATCAAGTGCATTATTATTATTATAATTAAAAAGCTTAAACATAATTGAAAGGTTTGGGTCTCTGCATCTTTTTTCAGATGGGACATATTCTGGCCAGGAGGGGTATGGTCCGGCCCAGTCCATTTTAAACCACAGGGTAATGCTTAGCCAAGGGCACCTTATCTCCCCCCTACTCTGGCCTGGGCCAAATTATACCCGGGTTTCATCTAGGCAATGGGTATTTCCACCTGATACACCGGGTTTGCAAGCGCGAGGCACCGGAAGCCAGCTCGCAGACAGCCGATGTACGATGACAGCTGCTGCGTGCTGCTGCGTCTGCTGCATGCGTTCGGGCTTCGTTCTGATATCCGAGGTAAGAGCATCATCATCACCACCACCACCACCACCACCACCACCATCTACTACAACTACTACCACTGCAGCTGCAATGGTAAAATAAAGAAAGGAAAATGCGTGGAGGGGACGCGGAGTCGGAGGAGCGCAGACAACGGGCCGACCGTAGCCGTCGTTCAAAATGCTCGCAGCTTCGGTCGCCTACCTTAGGCCGAGCCGAGTCAGGTTTCGCAGGGAGCCCATCGTTTCTGGCAGCTCCGTGAGTTCGTTGTGCTGCAGGTCGAGCGAGTTCAGCAAGGAGCAGCTGCCGATTTCTGCAGCCAAAAGTGCGGCTCGCTGGCACCACGCCGGTGGCAGACACGACGAACCGAAGGGAGGACCGCCCAGCGGTCACTGCAGCAGGGCAGCAGCTCAGCGACGGCCGGGAAGCAAGACAGGCCGAGCGTCAGGACAAGGAAAGCGGCGGGGGGGGGGGGGGGGTGTAGAAGAACCGGCTTACCGGGTGGCAGCCACTTGAGCTGGTTGTTGGAGACGTCGAGGCCCAGCAGGGCGGTGAGCTTGCCGATGGCCTGCGGCAGAAGCTGCACCTTGTTCTCGCGCAGGCTCAGCATGGTCAGCTTCTGCAAGCAAAACCAGCGCCTTCGACGCCGAGCTGCTGCTGCTGGCGCTTCCGAGAGGGCTACAGGAAGTGAAGCTCTTTGGTGCGCAGGGCCTTCCCGAGTCGCAGGCTTTGGCATTCTAACAAAATCAGGTGCACGCACATACTCGCTCCGGGTGAGCACGGCCCCTCGCGTAGCCAGGCGGCCGAGCCGGATGATTCTCTACTAATCAAAGTGAGAAAGTCTGTCCTTTCCTCCGTCACTGGGCAAGATGGCGCACTTTCGTCAATCGGCAAGACTTCGGAGCACTATCTTCCGTGATGGAACTACTATGACTCGGGAACTACTCTGAAGTGAGTCCACAGGCAGTGAGCTCCTCGCTATTACAGAACGCATGATGTGATGTTAATGTATCTCCGTCTGTAACTCCACAAAGCCATAAAGACCATGTGGGTGTTACGCAGGAGAGCTTTGTACAGCGCACTCACAACCTAAGCGGCTTTCGGTACGCATT
Organism: Cristatella mucedo; assembly: GCA_009760855.2. Classification (NCBI taxonomy): domain Eukaryota; kingdom Metazoa; phylum Bryozoa; class Phylactolaemata; family Cristatellidae; genus Cristatella; species Cristatella mucedo. Next base: position 42,961 of record WPIO01000179.1, read on the forward strand.
CGGTAGCCAACAGTCTTCGTCTCACGCAACAAAGAGAAAATGGGAAGCATTGCAGAGTCAGGAGAGCAGTCGAGGTAGTGAGTGGCATAGAAGTAGCAGCTCAGGACCGCTGGAAAGGATGAGCCATAGTTGGCAGTAGGAGAGTAGTTGTCGTTGCGTAAAAAGGAGGGGGGACAAGATCCCGGCTGCCGGTTTGAAGGTTATGAGCAGTGGTCTCTGGTGACACGCGGATCAAGTTCGCAGGCATCGGATGCTCGACAAGACAGATCTCTGGTTCGTCTGTTTGGCTCACGGCCTATATGAAATCTAACCGATATGCTGGAGTGCTGCAGCTGAGAGGCTAGGGCCAGAGAAGCATGGACGGTAGACTGGCTGGTGCATGCCATTTTCCTCTCACATCAGTGACCGACTGACAAGCCTTTGCAAGCCATTCACCTCCTCTGAGAGACACGGCATATGGACAGCAGCTTGCATACAGCACGATCTTTGGCATTCGGGGACCTGTTTCCAGAAAAGTCCACCATTTGCATTGCTAAGTTTAAGTCAGGAGAGCTTTCTGGGCATTTGATCAGATTCGTTCGAGTGGTTAACCAACGTGTCGAGCACGGTGCTTGCTGCTAACTGGAGTAACGACGAGCCATCTATGGTTCGTTGTGATAGCATCACGGTGGTGCAAAGATGACTGGCCACCACGAGTGAAATTTTTCGCCGAACGCAGGCGATCTCTGGTCATACCCATGCAAATAGTACGACAATTTGTCGTAGGGCTATAAATCAAAAGGTTTGGAGAGGCGTTGCACGGAATTCCTATCTCTACCTCTCCGACAGAATGCAATAACTTTCCACCAATGATCACATGTTTTAGGCACAATCTCAATAAAATTAAGGCACAATAGTAGGAACAGCACTTGCATAGCATTAGCGGCAGAAATCTTTTTCGTGGGATGAGATAGATGCTATCGAGATGCTCACCACTAGCTGGCCGATGCCTTCCTCGACATTGCGAATTTTATTGTATCTAAGGTGAAGCGTCATCAGTGACGTAAGCTTGTACACGACGTCCGGAATCTGCAGCACAAGGAGCAAAGCATTTTTTTTAGCATTGCCGAGCCAATTTCGCATTCCATTTTCAGACATAGTACCGAGCAGAAATGCAGCTGGCAAGCAACAGGACAAAAAGTGGCAGCAAGTCTTGCAGAAGTGCACCAGCTGTCCAGACTGGTGCATCGCGATGGGCACATTTCCAAGGTCTGCACACTCACCTCCGACAGTTTGTTGTGCCTTAGGTCGAGTACCTTGAGTTCTTTCAGATTCTCAAGCGTGGAAGGCAGTGCAGACAAAGAGTTCTCACTTAAACCAAGCATCTCTAAGGAGACGAGGTGTCCTACTTCCGGTGGCAGCACCGTAAGCTTGTTGCCATAGAGATAGAGCTCCTTTAGCTTACTCAACTAGTAAGTGAAAAAGCAATACACATCAGTCTGGGTTCGCTTGCTTTGCTGACCTACTAGGCAGCTGTCGAAAAGCAAGCCCCTTCGGGAGCTATCAACACGATCGCTGCATGATCAAAACGACAGCGGTGTCTAGGGTAATAGAGGTTAACTGCACTATGATGCACAAACGAGTGCAAGTTCAATCCAAACAAACGCACCCCCAAAATAGAGTGCAATCCATGTTAAACACTTGGGCTCAACAGTGCAGCCCAGAGGAGAACCTCCAAATCAGCCTCAGTGCAAAGAAACCACCCAAGGTGTTAGGTGGCTGCGATTATGACCCACGGTCGTGTGAATTCCATGCGCAGCTATCAAGTATCTGTATCAAGAGACTACACCAGGAAAGTGCTAGTAGATATTAGCTAAGCAGCACCATACAGCGAGCATACGAGGGCAGTCCATAGGAACAGCAGAGAAAAAATGCTTCCAAATAAATGTATGAGAACAGCAGAGCCGTGTCACAACTCTTCATGATAAACATGTCATCGCTGCATAGACAAGAAGCATAGGAGGAAAGGGGCAAAGTGGCTCAAGTTCTAGGCTGCTAGGCTGCTTTGATTATGCATTGCCCCAACAGCCATAAAAATGACTCGATCCTACCGATGTGGCCATTTCAACAAGATACCGATTCAAACCCTAACCGGACTTTCACTTGTAGCAATGACAGGCCTCTCAGTAGCTTCGCCCGATGCTCGTCAGCTGCTCTGCTCTGCACGTCGCACTGCTCCCCGGTGCCAAGCTTGAGCGTCAGCAGCTGCTCCCAGTGCTGAGCACTGCTATAGCACGCTCCCTGTCGCTACAGCTTGTCTACAGCACGCTAGTCCCTCCTCCTCACGCTTAAGCTTGTCTCCTTGCAGTTTGCACTCTGTCTCTCTTAAGAAGTCAGCAACGTGAGCGAAAAGTAAAGATCAGCTGTTACAACAGCCTCATCTACAAGATGCAGCAGGACAGCATTAGCTGCTGTCATTACCGATTGCAATGGCAGTAGACAGCTGCCTGCGGCAGGCCTCGGACCTACCTACCACCCGGGTTTCGCCGAGTGCGAGCACCATACCCACGGCCAAGAAAGAGCCTGAGGGCAGGACGGCCAGCCGCGGCAAATTGCTGCTCGCATGCTTTTGCACCTTCGTGGAATGAGTGCACATGCTAAACAAGCACGGCAGGCAAGGCATGCCCACATTGCTACAGGTGCCAACACATCCCGCAGCAGGGGCAGCGGTGCCAGGCGATGCAGAAGCTGAGCGAGTGGTCTCGAAGAGTATGCGACCAAGGTCCGACGAGCAATCGATCGGTCCGTGCACTGCTGCATCGTGTCCGGTTTAGCGAGTGAGCTCAGCTGACGCATCGGCAAACCGCAATTCACAAAAGGATGCACTGCAAAAGAGTTCACCACAGGTGCATGTGGCCCCAGGTTTTCGGCAACCACCCACACCCCTTCGGCGGTTGAACACTCCCGTCACATTCGGACACAGCAGACGTCACGCCAGCGCTTGGGTAGGGTAGGGAGAGGGGGGCCAATCCCTACCTCTTTTATCGAACTTGGCAGCACAGCCAGCTACAACAGACAAAGACAGATACGCGACTGACATATTTTGCAAAAATGAAAACGCCTCCACAAAAGAGGTGCAAATGTGTGCCGTCAGCAAAAGGCAAGTGTCAGTAGCTGTTTTGCTAAGGTCGGGGGGGGGGAGGGAAGGACTGGGCCCTCTGAAGTTTTACCTGCGATTTACTCAGATCGAGCCGGCTACAGCTGTCTTCTCTGCATTTGGCTATTTCTTTAACTATGTCCTACAAATGAGGCCAACAACATGATTACAAGAGAGAGAAAAAGATTGACAAGTTGTGTGGTACGGCATCACATGTGCGGCCTCAGGCAAGATGACCTCTGCTGACAAGTCTCGCCGAGAAGGGCAGCTCGAGAGCAGAACGGCTACAGGTCGAGAGCAAGCATGTCACCGATTAAGGTATAAAAGCGGCAGCACAGGCAAGTGAAAGGGTGGGGGGCGCAGATCAAGCTGACATCGGCCACGACTAAAGGACTGTCATTCCGATGAAAACCCCTCACAGAATGGCATTGTGCGGCACCACAAGTGGACAAGCAATCAGGCTCGAGCAATACACCAAAACGCAAAAAAGTGTCATTGTATCGGCGTGCCCTATCAAGAAGTCCACTACCGACTACACACGCAAACTCGCGCAGGCGCACACACACGAACACACACACACACACCTCTAAGGAAATGCTTGAAAGAGGTCAAAACTTGCTCTGTATTCGTTGATCAACAGGAAGACAATGCAGCTCCTTCAGCAAAGAAGCAGGGCTTGACAGGACGTCTGAGATTTTTTAACCAGCCTTACAGCCCTATTAATCACCAACTGTAGAGGCTTAATTACATTTTTTATCCGTAGCCCTGCCAAAAATGAGTTAACAGTAGTCCAGTCTAGAGAAAGCAGGAAGCTAGTAACATCGTTAGCCAGCCATGGCGGTAAAGTGGTCCCTAGCATGGGTAAAGATCGAACATAATAACCGGCCATATTGTCAGTTTCCTGAATGAAACTTTGCCACGTCAAACAGCCATCAAATAGGACACCTAAATTATGGGCACTAGATAACGATCACACTACGACAAGGCACTATATGCACAGGGGTATCGAATAAGAACAAGAAAAAAAGGATTTCTGAGGCAGCTGCGTCTTAGAAAGAAGCATTGCATGAGCCACATTAATTGCACCGGCACGAGTGAGCTTAATTTCTGAGAGCACGTTCTTAGAAAAAATCAGAATTAATTAACATGGCCAGAGTGAGATCGACAGCCAGTACACAAGAGAACAACTAAAAGATGACACAGCGATTGCATGTGAGTCTGCACAGACATGTCAATTCAGTGCAGTTTAGCACAATAATTTTAAGTATAATGACCGAATATCGATATAAGGTCAGCCTTGCCACGAGGAGCCTCACAACTATATGCTCTGCACTTGGCACTGAGGGCCACTCGTTATTAGGACAGGAAGGTAAGACCTGCTAAGGTGTACATAGACAGGTGCAAGTGAGGAAGTCATCAGACCTACTAACATTCATTTGCCAGCACCGTCAGAAAAGCCGTGCACAGTGGGACTGGCATCCAATGGTTTTGATCACTAATCATGCACACAAGCATATACCCGATTGAAAAAGCTTTTATTTAGCCAGCCTAATTCTTTGCTTGGCTGATATTTTCATATACATCAACCAGGAATAACAAGTTACTGTTGGCTTATATATATATATATATATATATATATATATATATATATATATATATATATATGTGTGTGTGTGTGTGTGTGTATAACAATTTATTTGTACAGTGCCCAATGAGAACTTAATCTATACTCAGGCCATTCACATTTCAACATTTCAAGCAGGGCTCACGACCATGTTCATCAACGGCAAGCACATTGACGATGTTCATCAAAAGCCAGCACCTTAAGCCGTGGGGCAAACCAGGTCGTACTCTTCACACTTGCTCGTGTGCAAGAGAGTGTGTTGTGTGTATACATTGCACCAACACTTGTAATCTCTCTCTCTCTCTCTCTCTCTCTCTCTCTCTCTCTCTCTCTCTCTCTCTCTCTCTCTCTCCCTCCCTCTCTCTCACTCTCTCTCTCTCCCTCCCTCCGTCCCTCCCTCCATCCCTCTCTCTCTCTCTCTATCCTCAATGGCCTATGAAATATGCCGTGCTCTCCAAATGAAAAGCAACAGTTTACACCATCAGACTCAGTGTACTGACTGGGCATTCACAGTAATATGCAATACATTGAACAAACCTGAACTCCTCTGGAGACCGTGCATTTAGTTCGTATGCTCACAAAGCCTGGAACTCACTCCCGACTTCCGTCACGACATCCCCTGACTTGACCACATTTAAAAATAAATTAAAAACACACCTATTTATGACAGCATTAAGTGGGTCCCTGTGACTTGTCCTTTATGTGCTTATGCGTGCTGACACTGTGCATGCTGCCTCTAACCACACTTGCATGCTTACCCTGTGCATGTCATCCCTAACCATGTTATTCATGTTGTTTATCAAGCATGATTCCACTCACCATTCGATCGTGTTTCCTTTGCAGCAAATGTAAAGCATCTAGAAAGAGACTGAGTTTTCTGAGGGCACTTTATCAAGTGTATTATTATTATTATTATTATTATTATTAATCAGCAGTGCAGCAGAGGACCAGGCATGGAACTGGTAGCCAGACTGGCCCCTGGAGACGTCCTAGCACACAGAATTTTCGGCAAAATAACAAAAGGGGCCCTCAGCCAGCCAAGCTGAAAGTCTATCGAGAGAATGTGCAGCTCAGATGCTCATGAAAAATGCAAGCCATCGATAGGGCTGAACTAATTTATACTAGCCGAGCCCAGCAAACGTAGCAGACCAAAGAAGATGGGAGCATCTCTCGATCGGCTGCCCGCATGCAACACTGGCAATCTAGGTAGCATCTCACAACTCCCCTTCTCCTCCACGACTTCCCTTCCATGTTCGTCGGTTGCAGTTCCCACATTTCCCTGCAGCAACAATGCTAAACTGGGAGCAAGCCCACGGCGAGCACTCCACCGGATGGCTCGAGTGGAATCACATCTGAATGTAAAGATTCTTTAGACTTAGCTTCGGTGACCATTGAGAATGGCAAGCTGCCGGAAATCACAACATCGCTGAAAGGCGAAGTTAAGGTGAGATGCCAAATCGAGCCGTGGAAGTGGAGGTTCATCGTTCAAGATGGAAAAATGCAAAAAGTACACCTGCTTTGCCCTCGTGGTACCGTGAGCGCACGAGGAACCGCGAGCACGTGGTACCGTGGCACTGTAAGCCAACTGCCCGATGTTTCATTAAGAGGCTCTGGAGACATCGGGGCAACCGAGCCCTGAGAGCAGCATCATGTGGGGTAGGGGCGGTGAGCCCAGCAAGCCCAGCTTTATTTACACCTGGTATAAGGAGCAATGAATGCAGATGAGTGCACAGACACAGGAAAGAAGCCTTTAAGAAAGAATACGATCCCAGTCGCACACATTAGCAAACGTCTGCTTGCTGCCCCAGAGGAGCTCTGACGGCAGAGCCGCAAATTCAAAATTAACAAGTTTGGGTGTGCGTGTATCGAAGGTTCACACGTGCTGTGTGCAAACTTGAGCAGATATGTGTGCATAAGCCGCTGCAGCTGTATGCTGAAGTGGTTGTGCGCCCATGAGTGAGCCGAGAGCAAAGAACTCCGATGGAAGACCAGGAGACGCTACTACACTGCTGTTGCTCCAACAACAACAACTGCTACTACTACTACTACTACTACTACTACTACTATAGGCTCCTTAGAGATGCAGCAGCCTTCGCTGGCTTCCAACAAGCAATTGATACCCCACCCCATCCCTCCCCAGCAGCAGATGCCGAGAGTTTCATTACACACAAGCACCCATCCCCCCAAGCTTGCTCACCCGTTAGGCATCCAATTAGCAAAGACATTGGGCAGTGGTAGCAGCACTGGGGTGGGCAGGAGCCGTGGTCAGCTACTTACCGAATCTGCCTTGCCATGCTTTTGCGGCTTGGCACCGGTCGACCGAGCCTCGGAATGGCCAGGCTCCATGACGGTGACCTGCTTGGGCATGCGATTTGAGTCACCAATCGGCAGGCCCTGCGGCTGAGCGCCTGTATGCACGGCAAACGCCACGGGCGATGGGGCCGAATAATGGACGGCAGCCGGCGGCGGCTGCGCTGCAGAAGGGGCTGTCGTGACTGCTGACGGCAGCAATGGGCTGGGGCTGGCTACGTGGTGCTGCTGCTGCAGCTGGTAGGCAATCGGGTGCTGAGCGACAGAGAAGGCCATCAACGACGATGGTGACGAGCTGGACAGCTTCCTGTCGTTACTCTACAACGATGACAACGATCAAGGGTGACGATGACAATGCCGAGGCAGCTGGAAGCTGGCTGCTGTCTGCAACGTGCTCCTGCCACTGCTGCCCCTGAAGGCCATCAAAGTCAAGCAAAATGGGCATGCAAGCGCACATCCGGGCTGACAAGCAAGCTTTGCTCGAATCTGTCGACCCTTTCCTCCTTGCCCTTTCTCTTTTAGCATTTTTCTTACACTGCGCTTCCTTCTATTTCTGCTCCTCCTCTATTCCCCATCTCCCAGCCCCCCTAAAGGGCATGTCGTACCTGTGTCTGTGTGGGTGCAGGTGCGAGCTGGCGCACCAGCGTCCCTGGCTCGTGCCCCACTCTTCTCTGTGGCCTTTCCCCCTTGACTACTCACCGTTTGGTCGTGCTTCTTTTACAGCATATACTGCATAACCTGCACAGACCAAGATAAAGTTCTCTGAGGCTGCTATAGAAATGTATCATTATAATAACTATTGCTATTACTCCTCCACATGTGAGTGCAAGGGCATACCTAAGCAGCCACGTCGTACACTATGTTTAGGGAAGTTCAAAGGCTGGCATGCTTGTCGGTGCATTAATGAGACCCCCGGCTGCTTCATTTCCATGCCGGCTTTGGTGGGTGACCCTGGCAGCCAGCTGCAAAAGCATTAGGCAGCTGCTGGTCCAGTTATAACTACCCGAGGGACTATGAACTGACCCATCACATGTTGTCCTATCCATTTTTTACCTGAACAGGGCTTACAAGGCTTAGGATGCTGCATTTTCTGGTCAAGGACCTTCTCAGGCCAGGTGTAGTAACGATGAGCATAGCAAACGCTGGCCTGTGGAACTGTGGCAAACTGATGTCACTGCTTTACACTGATTGGCTAGAAGGTAGGGCTTTTTTTGAGCCTCTTTTACACCCTGGGATGCATGACAGCCCGGCAACAGGGACAGAAAGGTGGTGTGGCAGCAGCGATGGGGTGGGGAGAGGAGGGAAGGGGCCAGGCTCCCAGACGCAAGTATGACGGGCTTTATTGTGTAAACCAACAGCCAGGTACCTCTTGTGATTACTACATGGGTGCAGGGCGCCTGGCTCCCCCCTCAGAAAACATGTGCGAATCGATCACGTGCACGAAGCAAGCAGCAGGCCGGACGAGCGTAATGACGATGCCACATGAGTACCCACGGAAGTCTTCCAGATCGAGCTGTGCACTGAGCAAATGATGACAGCTATTTTTGAAACCATTTCAGTACCGCACAAAGCATCTTACAGACTGTCAGTTTCTGAGGAATTTGCCGAGCACGGGCACCTAGCTTCGAGAAAAATTAAAGGGACAGGCCCACCAATTCTTACTCGTGAGCTCACATCTCTGCTCATGCGTCTGTACGGACTCCTTTGCGGCTGCTAACCCGACAGATGGGCGCCTGCAAGAAATCAGGCCGGCACCATCTAGCCAACAGCACGTGCAGCAAGCAGTAACTCGGATGGGCTGCATGGGGGCGTGGCAGGGGAGGGACCAGCACCCAGTCAGGCCACTTCGGGTCGATCTAATGGAACTGGCAGGGAGGGCTGGGTCTGCTGGTCCTCCCCTTTGGTAGGCGTGCCTATGGTAAACAGCAGGGGAGGGGGTGTGTTCCAGCATACCCTGAAAACAGACGAAATGCCAGCCCACATCATGGCCAAGGTACGCTAAGCCAGATCGAGGCCAGGCAGGCAGCACGTGACACGCATCGGCTCCACTGCCCACCGGCAGTACAGCAGGGCCGCGTACCTTTACATGATCGACCAGCTCAGCTTCGTGCGTGTGCAAGGCCAACCGGTATTCAGAAGACGAGTGGTACGACAGTGACAAGGAAGACGACTGCGAGCCGGAGGCAGGAATCGTTGCCACCGCCACCGCCGGACTTGAGCGGTACCGCGGCGGCGGAGGCGGATGAGCAGGGAGTAGGCAGCCGCTGCTGTCTTCAGTGCGGCTGCTGCCTGCTCCACTGCCGTTGCTGCTGCCGTCGCCGCAGGCCGATAGATTAAGTGCCGTGCTTCCAGGCAACATGGAGGCAGCCGAAGCAAAGCCGGACAGCGGAACGTACTCGCTGCCGTGGTAGTTGGCAATGCGAGAGCCGGTGAGGTCCGACACGGCCGCCGGCGACCTGACGGACTGTGAGCGCGCGGGCGGCAGGGGCGGCGCTGCCGCAGCACCGCCGGAGCCAGCGGCCGAGCTCGTGCCGCGTCTCATGGCTGCCGCGACGCGGCCGCTACCGGCACCGTCCGGCAGTCAAGTCACGGCTGCGATCGACGCAGGCAGGGGTACCGCACCCTCACTAGGAGCTTCGGTGGCCGGTGATGTAGCTCAGCTTGCGCTTGAAAGGAAGCCTATCTTGCCATATGCCAGCCGCCTGACTTCGGATTCATGGCATCATTGGCCATCGGCTGTTCCAACCCAAATCTGCACCTCGCGGCGATCGAAGGCGACAGAAGATCCGGAAGTGCTGGCTGGCGTGCGTGGCTCCGGCCTAAAAAGGACAGCGAGGACACGACGATGATGGTCAGTCGGAGAATGCCCGATCAGGCGACAGCGTCGCCGGCCGTGCACCCCAGAGCCGATCGGTCGGAAGGGTGCAGTCGGCACGCATTGCCGCTGCAGCCGGCACAGAGTGAGTGCAGCAGGCGGCCATCACGGCTCATACAAGCTACCCCTGCCGGCAGGCAGAAGCAGAGAAAATCTGTCAATCATCTGCCGATATGGCTTGCAAGGGTAGCTAGCAGCTAGCCTGCCTCGGAGAAAGGCCCGGTCTCCAAAGGATATGGGTTTGAGTCATAGCTAAACGACTGAGTCAGAACGCTGGGTACAATGCCTAAGCAGACTGAGAAGTAGTTCGGACAGGTAAGCCGGAGCAAAAGAACAAAAATTAATCTGGCTCTTATCCCATTTCATAATGCCTTCTATGCTATAGAGAGTCCTAGTACTAGCTAACAGCTCATCCACTGCCCATCATTCCTCTGCCCCCCCCCCCCTGCGGGGGGGGGGGGGGGGCAAACCCCTTGATCTTCATCGTCTTGTGGAGGCATGCCAGGTATGCTATCATAATAATAATACACTTGCATAGCGCCCTCAGAGAACTGAATCTCTCTCTAAGCACTTTACAGATGCTGCATATACAGCATTACCAAATTTGTTTGGTGGTAACATCCGTAAGCAGCAAGCATAATGTAAGCAGGTACATACACACGAAGGACGAATCACGAAGATCAGCCAAATGCTGTAATAAATGGGTGCCTTTTAAGCTTCTTTATGGCATGCCTCCAATAATTTGCTGCTTCACATATGCTTATTTAATATATGATCAGAGAAATCTCTCTAATATATATATATATATATATATATATATATATCACATATATATATATATATATTATATCAGTTTTGAATCACACATGAAGTATTCACGTGAAGTACTCTATCGCATATTCTCTCTTATCAGCATTGCAAATAGTGAACTTTGGCGATTCGTCAGCCTACTTTTCAGCTCTTAGGGAGTCAGCCGAGGTCGTGGTCAGAAGTGGGCGTAGCCCATTCCCCATGGCCCATAGCAAATGGCTTAATTTTTGCTTTTAAGAAAGAAAGCAGTCTTACGATGAGCAATGCCGAACAGCGATCTATGGTGTGTTCGCTCAGCTTAAGCACTGACCAGCTTAAGCACTGATGCAGATTCAAGTGTCCTAGCAACACCGTCAGCATCTGAGCAAGGCTGTTCTTAAAGGCTTGATCTGTTAATGGCCCTAACATCACCATCATTTGTCAGCATAGGTCGACCAGACCGTGCTTCCTCGGTTCCACCGTACCGATTTGCAGCTGCTTCTTAATATTGCAGTGTACATGCTGCTAGGAAAGCACTCCCGTATGGATGCTTACCTTGCAAAATCCAGTCCCTAAGTTTGTCCTGTCGTGAAGGCAGAAATCTCCCTTGCTTTGCCCATCCCTAAGTGCTTGTTAGCTACTGTACTACTGCCAAATGCTGAGGCAAAGGAAAGTCACCTTAACTAGCTCTCTGGGAAATATCACTGCACAGACAAAAGTATTATAGCGTTGAATACTCGTGCCATTTCTAGCAAGGTTCGCCAGCATCGACAAGAGGACACCAGAAAAGTATTTCCGAGTATAATTTGCCTGCCCTGCTCCAGAATGGGTGGGAAATCGCTTGTCTAGTACGGATTGATACGAAATAAGCATGGTGTGCAGAGTCTGAGCGAGTCCCATTGGGAGATGGCTTAGTCATCGGAATTTCCCCTTTTTTCAGCATATTTGATGGTCAGATGGACGTGCTTCCAAGGCTGCAGCCGACAGAGACCACCAGCATATGGGTGATGCTTGATGCTCCTTACCGTGAAAGTTGCTGTAATCCGACCAGCATCTTGGGCTACACGGTCTGTCAGTAAAATGAGGCACAGATGCACGCATGCACGCATACACACGCACGCACGCGCACGCACACACAGAGTTGTATATGTAGAGTGGAGAGAGCAGTGAGCAGAGACAAGGAGAGCAGAGAGATACTGTCAGAGGAGAAAGATACAGAGAGACGATGAGGTAGGTGACAATGACAGTGACAGAATATCAGTGACATTCACACGAGAACAGCACCCATAAGTGCTCGAGATAGACGACAATGCACAGAGAGGGAGGGACTCAGTGAAGGAGAGTATGGCAGGACAACCCCACCTGCTGGGTGATGTCGTTAATTTCAGATATCAGCGAATTGTTCAGCTATCAGAGGATGCGGTGCCAGCACGGGCCAAGCAACAATAGCACCAAGTAAGCAAATAGACCTTCGGTGGGCCGACTGTTCGAGAAGCCTGGCCACCGGGGACCGGCGGCTGCAAGAGCTCGGGAGAGAGCGGAAGAAACCAGATGGTACTCGGAGACCTGGGCAGGCAGAGATTACACCACAGTAGGGGCAGCAATAAAGGCAACCGCAGGCTGCCGGCATCAGAAGAGGCAATAGAAGGCAGTGCAGCTGCAATGATTCTGCTGCTCTGCAGGCAACTCGTGAATCATGGCTGCTCTCTTAGGATGTGGCATCCAGCTTGCCCAGGTGTGGGATGGTTCTGCCCTCTGCAGTGGTGCACTTTGCTGGCTAGCTGTCGGCAGCTAAACCCCTTATGGCAATAGGCCGACCTACGTAAAGGTCAGGATAGAGCTACTTAGCTCTAAGCCTAGCAAGGACTGAGGCTTGTGGTGCAGACGCCTACTTCAAAAAGCCCCAGAGCCCAAGCCTACAGTTGCTGAAGCTCTTTACCCCAGCCAGCCTGAAGCGGCCAAAGAGAGCACACATGGACACGTGACAGTGCATTCTACCCCGAGGGGCTGCAACCGTGGTATGGCTGGGGGGTGTAGGAGGCATGTAAGGGTGGGCACACCAGTGGCACAACAAGCAAGCAAGTGGTCACCCTCTGCCTGTTACTCTCTAGTAATTCCAGCCAGGGTTAGGGCCTTCAGTAGGGCTTCACCTGGCTTGGCTTCATTCGGCCTCCTCGCCTGGTCAGCAAGCCCCGCCAGGCCAGTGGATCCCGCTGTGGTGCTGCGTGCGTACAGATTTGTAGGAAAGACGCTCGTCCAGTAGAGAAGTGAGAAGTTCTTCCGGTAAAAGCGCAAGAGAATGTGTGTCAGAGAAAGAGAGGCAACAAGTCAGACAGTGAGTGAGAAACAGAGAGAGACAACAGGCTGAGAGTTCCACACAGGCACAGAGCGAGATGGAGGCAACCGGAGATCGAAGACAGATGGGGAACAGCAGAGACACGTAGACAGGAAAGACAGGTGGCAGAGACAGAGACAGACGGACACGCGCGCCCACACGTGCATATAGAGAGCATCAGCGATCCTAGAGGCCATTCAGGCAAATAAAAGACGCCGGCGAGACAAGCCACAACCATGCCAGGAACCGACACGAGATAAAGCCAAGGGAAAGGAACGAGGGCCGACTGCAAAGAGGCATCGAGAAATCGACTGGCACGTCAAGCCGAGACGTGGCTACGGCTACAATAGCCAATGAGCCACCAAAACTAGCTAGCAACACTGGTAACGGATGGTTTCTGATCAGCACATCCAATCACGATCACTCTGCTCACAGTTGTTCAAGGAGTTTGAATGACCGAGCATACTGACCCACTGAGCTATGGCACCAACAGGATTGATGGCATAAGTGAAAACATACGAAAAGGTTGCCCGCCAGCAATAGCTAGGACGACGGCAGGCAGCCTAAGCTAGGCTAGGCTGGCAGGCAGGCACAGGCGGTAGACACACGAGTTCGGCTGCTTCAAATAGACCACCTCCTTCCTGCCCATGCACTTCCCTACCCACATGAGCTGCCAGGCAACATTTGGCCCAACAAGGAACTTTAGCAGGAGCACGCAACTGTGACACCATGCACTTAAGATGATCTGGCACAAGGTTTGGCATCGGAATCCCGTTGCCACTGTTCTTCAGCACGAATCACCTTTGGCTTTGGGCCAGCTCGGCTGGCAAGGAATCGACAGCCAGCGAGCTGAGCGAAGGAGCTCGGTTTGACAGCGAGGCTGTGGAGGAGGCCAACAGTGACGGGACCAACGAGTGGCCACCTTGCTTCTAGACCAATTTGGCTGACTTCAGACAGGTATGCACTCTATTCATTCCCAGCGGATAAGAAGCAGCGGTCCACACATTCCAGTCTATGGCCAGCAGCAGATCGGTGCATGAGCAGCCGTGAAGTGACGTCACGTGAAAGTGAAGGTCTTTTGAGTCGCTGGCAGCAGCCCAAAGGCTTGAGCCGGCATGGCCAACCTAAGCGGCCGACAAACGCAATGACTACAGGGACTGCTGGGAGCTGCAGGCCCCGAGAGGTGGCCAACTGGCCCCCAGCAAAGGCTCCATCCAGCATAGGTGAGGAGGTGGGGTCGAGGCAAGCCGAATGGAGAGTTATCTCCTGCAGGTGGGCGTGCCAGGTGCATAGGTCACCTAACCTCCTGGCCAGGATAACTGACCCTCCTTCAAATGCAAATTCCGGGATGTTGGTGAGGGGGGCTATCGAAGAACCAAAAAAAGAAGCGCCAGCTTTGCCGGCTCGCTGAGGCCTCTCCTAGAGAACGTTGGTGGGGCCGAAGACTGCAATTATGCATGCATTCCAAAACGCCACTCCAGGCTACCGAGAGCTCCAAGCAGAGACCAGACTGAGGCTTTGTTAGGTGATGACATACCACAGCCAATTATGCCCCATTACCGGTGACTGTGTGCAGCTCCAGGGCAGCATTTGTGAACTGCAAGCTAGGAGCCAGCGACCAAGCAGCTGCTGGAGCCAACCTTGAACTTGGCCTGAACATTTTGTGAGCGACTGCCCCAGCCTCCCAGCCGCTCACGAAAGAAGCCGAGAGGTACATGAGGTCACCTGAGCCAACGCTTCTCCCTGCTGCTGCTGCTAGCATCTGCTTCGGTGGACACGGGTTTCAGGGAGAAGCTGGCAGCTGGCTGCGATGATGATGATGATAGCAGTTGAGGTTGACGGCAGTGGTTGCAAGCCACAGGCAATGCCTGCAAGCAGCCCTCAGTTGCAGGCTACTACAGTGAAGCAGGAAGTCAACTTGAAGTGTGCTTCGGAGAGCTCAGCATGCTGCAGTTTGCTGATGCCCTCCAAGAAAACACACCAGAGAGACCAGTTTTAGCCTTTCCTCCCAACCGCAGGCCGGTTTAACCGGCTTAGAAGGAACCGCTGTGACCGTTTGACTGAAACGATGAATGCCGAAAAGCGTCAGGTGAAAGACAGCAGCCTGTGCTTCAAGCATGTGTTCCATAAGCAAAACAGCACTTGCCGGCCTTGTGTCACGCACCTTGTGTGCGTGAGTTAAAGCAAAATTGTCAGTAAAGAAAAAGGAGTGTTGCAGTGCCCAGGCTGGCTGGCAACGTTAGGCAGTGTGGAAGGGGCCACGGGCCGTGATACATTGTAGGGGCCACCGGCCAACTTTCAATAGAACTGGAAGTATAAGTTATACAGGGATAGTCAGCATCATCTATCCAGTATACGATCGAAGCTGGGCGAGTGGATATGTGAAAGAAAGCAAAAGGTAAGAGAGGATGACAAGACAGACAGAAAGCAAACAGACAGACAAACAGAGGCAGAGGAAGGGAGAGAGGGAGGAAGGGAATGCGAGTGGGGAACAGTGACAGAAAGAGATGGGCAGCGATGGAGGGAACATGAAGGAGAGAGAATGGTTTTTAAGGAGGTTGCCTGGTAGGGGGAAGGAGGGGCTGGAAAAGAAGGATAGTGAGCTGGGAGTTGGTCGGAGCTCAGACATCCGCTGCTGCATGGCAAACGTACGGGAGCAAGGAGAGAGAGGCTTCTTCTGTCCTACGGTAGGCATCGATCGGCATGACTGCTTGTTGGCCTCTCGCCCGGGTCCTTGGTTGCTCAAAGGCAGATGGAAAGAAGATGGGTTACGAATGAGGAACAACTGGTTGCCTAAGGACCGGCAACCGACCTGAAATGCCCAGTGCCCGAAAGGGGCACACTTTTGATGATAAATTACTGAGTTCATGGAATCAAGTTCACACTAGCCGGTGTCTAAATACCCAAATCTAGTGGCACTTACCCTTTGACCTAAGTTCACATCACTATTCCAGTATAATTTCCCCTACCAGGACAGGAACCCCAAGCCTTTTGATTGGGGGAGTGTAGAACCACTGAGGGTGCAGACTCATCACCACATGAGATCCTGTACATGCCCAAGGAGGAAACCCACGAACGTAACCGTGTGCATAGGGGAGCCACCATGCCAAGCCCTATCCACCCCCTCCCCGGCGAATCAAAGGGGCATCAGGCAGCTTGACCACACGTCACGCCCCTTAACATCCTCCTATGGTCGAGCAGCCTCTGAAAAGGTCAAGGTCTAACCACCTTGCTTAAAATTCTGCTATGCCATCGAGCACAATTACCTCAAAATAGCCAGATCGGCCAAGGGTCTCCTGTGTAGGTCGGTTCTGAGGTGGTCTGTTAACCTCTTTCTCTCTTCATATCCTTTCTCTTCATTCGTGCATAGAGAGAGCAACTCCCATATACATACATTATATATATATATATATATACATACATTATATAGATATATATATATATATATATATCCTTATTTGCTCTCTCTTCTCCCTCCTCTCTCTCTCTCTCTCTCTTTCTCTCTCTCTCTCTCTCTCTCTCTCTCTCTCTCTCTCTCTCTCTCTCTCTCTCTCTCTCTCTACATCTGTCACTCTGACAGTGTAGATTTCCCTTCTCAACTTCTGTATGCCGAGCTGGCTTGGCCCAGTGGTTAAGATGCTCACCCCGATTAAGGACTGACCTAGGTCGTGGGTTCGAGACCCGTGGCTCATGTGAAGTGCCTGAATAGAGATTAGGTTCTCTTAGGGCGCTATATAAATGAGTTATATATATTATTATATATCATATATGGCTGTTTCTGTGCATATCGGAGTATCCCACTCTGTCTGGCAGCCTCCGACAAGAGAGCCGGTGCAAGCAGACACGGGCAGCTAGAGCAGCTGCCTCTGCTGGACCAATTGCAGCATTGGCCATAGCACAGTGAGTGTTCAGAAACAGGCTAGCACTGCTGCAAACCGGGGAATCGAATAGACCAAACAAAAGGCTGGGAGGGCGGTGTGCACAAAGCATTCATGCAATTATCCAGCTGTCTTAGTGACGGTTGCAAACCACGTGAATGGTGCATGCCACTAAGCTGAGGTGGCAGCACTGCAGCAACAATGGCAGCAGAGGCACTGGATCGTAGCAGCAGCAGCATCGTCATAGCAGGCAAACTGGGCGAATCTGCCACACTCCCAACAAGATACCAATTATCCCCCATCCAAAGTAAGACTGCTGCTCGGCTGCAGGGCAGACCACACAGTACGGCATGCGAACGATTGGATTCGAGCACAAGCAAGCAGGCACACGAACATGACCAGAGAAGATGGGTGAGTGGAAGGAACTCGATGGTAGTACCATTTTATCCCAGTCAGCTATAGTATGTGGTTGAGGACGTTCGTGGTGCACAGCATAAATGAGAGCATTCCAAGGCACAGTTTTAAGAAGATGCAAAAGACATATTCTCCCCTACCTAGTTCCTCTCCTTGCTCTCTCTCTCTCTCTCCCCATTCTCTCTACTTGCTCTCTCCTTTCTCTCTTTTTGCAGCAGACTAGGTCGAGCAAGCAGCCAGCTAGTCTCCTCTGAAAATACAGTTTACTCTGATTTGCTACTGCGATCGAAATCGTAGGTCACACTCCATTTAGGGTAGGTCTGCAGGCTACTGCCCACAACTCTTGGGAAATGAGGCTGCTGAATCAGCTACCATTTATTTCAACATTTTTCGTGTCAGCACGGGGACTGGGCTCGGGCCACGACCCCACACTGGCATGTGACTAGGGTCGTCTATTGGCGAGGCACTGCAGCCTGAACTTTCATGCAGCTTCACTAACTACCCCCAGATTCATGCATTTATCTGACCGAGGCACCTTCTGAAGGCAGGGAAGCCAAGGCACTTTCACCACTCACCAGGGGGCAGCAACTAGATGTAGCAAGAGGCAGCGCCTGACCTCTTAAGCCATTGCAGAATTTCATACCGGCTGCTGCCATGGCCAATGGCATGACATTTCACGGGGGGGGGGGGGGGGTAACCCACACCCAAACCTTCCACCGGGGATGTGAAGAGGGAGGGGTAGGGAAGGGGGAACAGCTGCATCTCTAGTCCAAACAGTTAACACGTCATTTTGCAGGCCCTCGTGGGTGCAGAGTCTCGCAGTGCTTGCTCAGCAGTTTCAGCACAGCGCCTACATGAGCCGACCACAACCGATAGAGCCGATGCATGTTTTCCGCCTCTCTCTTTCTCCCTTCCTCTTCCTCTCTCTCTCTCTCTCCTCTCTCTCTCTCTCTCTCTCTCTCTCTCCTCTATCACTCTCTTTTCTCTCTCCCCTCACGAACCGATCAAGCAAACGAGCTCTGCCAAGACCCGGCAACTGCATCAAAGACTCAGCAGCAGCAGCACGAGTTCCCCGGGCTCCAACCTTTACGCAGCAGATCAATACTGCCGAGGCTTCTCTTGCTCGCTCGCTCGGCCTGCTTTGCTCCATACTGTAGCACACCAAGGTGCTCCATCCAGATGATGCAGCCATGCCAGGTCCGGAAGCAGCAGGGCAGTGGCAGCAGGGGGAGGGAGGGGAGCCGGTGCGAAGCCGCAGTACTGTTGCAGCACTGTTGCAGGATGGTCTAGTGCTTCAGGTAACATCAGCATTGAAGGCAGCAAGCAGCCCGCACTAGGTACTTCGGCTGCTTAAGTTGGTTTCGCAAGCTTCGGCAGATACTGCATAGCCCAGGAGCATGCCAGTCGCCGTGCTCAGACAACCAGATGGGAGCAGCAGTGACCCAGATGCTAAGTCGCCAACAGAGCCAGAACCAGCAGAGGTCATAAACCAATTGGCCTGCAGGCACGACCGACTAGCTTGGCCATTTCTCAGACCTCGGTCTCTGCCTATACGCCTGTACTTGCTCACGGTCTGGCATCTGTCACTCTCTTGCTGTCTCTTAACATTATCTCAATGTCTCTTGTTGCCTATTTCTCTCTCTCTCTCTCTCTCTCTCTCTCTCTCTCTCTCTCTCTCTCTCTCTCTCTCTCTCTCTCTCTCTCTCTCTCTCTCTCTCTCTCTCTCTCTCTCTCTCTCTCTCTCTCTCTCTCTCTCTCTGTCTCTGTCTGCCTTCCCCATCCCCCTCTCCACACGTGTAAACTGACTCATAGAGCAAATGAATCGGCTACAAGCTGTAATGGCACCCTTCCTACCAGCAAACACTGCTCGGCACTCACTGTTGAAGGGAGACGTCATGAGGATATACAATACCAACGATATACAAAAGCCAAGGTAGCCTGTCTCCCAACGACCTAATGGGTCCTAGTCAAACTGGCCAAGCTAAGTCACTTTGCTACAAAATAAAGTTCAAATCAAGGCTGATCTGACAACTGGAAAGCATAGATATCGCTCTAACAGACAGCTCGACAAGCATTCACCAAGCTTTCATCAACAATGGAAAGATATATCTTACCTGGTGGCAGTCTCACGAGTAGCTGAACCCTGATCTCCAGAGCCAGCCACAGTAGACGGGACAAAGGGAAGTGCTGGTTGAAAAGAAAAGCTGCAGCCAATTCCACAAAGACAGGCTGTACAAACGTATGCCATTCCTGCCGACCTGCCACTGGGCAGGCTGTCGTAGCCAATAGCCTATACGAGCTTTCATGGGATGGAACCTTGACCTTGCCCAGGGCTGACTAACCATCAGGCGGTTGAAGGGGTCTCATGCTAAAATTGTGGCTAAGCACATCAGGGAGATTATGACTGACGTCCATGATTTGTAGTTCCTAAATTATAACTCTATGACTGATTATGTGATAATCTATGGCCAAGGCAGCATAAAAGCCAACGCCTGCATGACAGACTGGGAGTTGGGCTTCTGGAGTTGAGTTGGCATAGGCATCTGAGCTGATTTGAGCTCTAGGCACTTGAGCCGTAGGTGTTTGTTATGGCCGCTGTTGAATGCCAGCAACCCTACGTCATTATCGAACTCACGCTCCGGCCTCCCAGCAGTCCCAGCATTGCTCGAAGCAGACTGCTGGATAGCCAAGATACTAAGATAGACATTTCTAAGGATCGTTGGACTACCACTGAGGCCAGGCTATCCATACTCTCATATAAAACACGCCTACATGCCACTTGATGCTGCGCAGCCGCCAAAAAGGCCATTGCATTAATTTAAGATGACCACGAATTCGGAATTTGCTTTAGCTCGGTCGAACTCAATTCGCGAAATGTCGGCGATACCCACATCCAAAAGTGGCAGAATTTTAGTACAGGATTGTTCAGAATTGCCAAGTGGGCAGTTTTCAGGCACCCAGTATTGCGGTGAATACATGCCTTTATCGGTCGAATTTAGAAATCCATGTTTCAAGTTTAACGCTTGCCAATATAGTCTCACAAGCAATGAGACTAGCACGCGACGACAGCCAAGGGTCAACTCAGCAACTATGCTACTTCTGACACCTAACGTTATAAACGAAGTGCATCGACTTCCACGACCGGTAAGAACTGGGCCACAAGCACAGCACTAGTAACGATACTAGCCTCAGCCGACGTGTGACAAACACTGGTGACAATTGATTCTTGTATCAGGCCAAGCGACCTGCAGGTGCTCCGACGTATCCATTGCAGTACAGAGGTCTATTTGACAGTGCCAGGAGAGTTACATGCGTTTAACAGTGGCTACTGTGTAAAGTCGACCTTCATTTATCGTGGTTAATCCGTTCCAGACTCTACCACGGCTGGTGAATTTCCACGATGTACGATTCTTTATTTATAAATCAAATATTTTCTTAGTTCGAGCACAGAAGACCGGTTGATGACCCTCTAAATACGGTTGCTAACGTTATTAGAGCCCTCCGGACATGAAATAACACCCCTTTAGTCACCATTACACTCGTATTACCAAATATATTAGACAAAATAAGAGAAATAAGACATATTAGACGTTACAAACATAGTATTGTTATTATTGTACATTTAATTGCACACAGAATTCTTATGCACGAACACCAAGCTATGAAAATACTGCGTTTGGTGATGAAGCGATTAAGATGGAGAGACGTACAGCACAGCAAAGAAGTGAAAGGTTACTGCTCCTCTGAAGGCCCGACTTCAGTAGGAGAGTCGTCAGGTGGTGAAGTATCTTCAACGGGTGTGTCGTTGTCCTCTTCCGTGTTCCATACGTACAGTAATTTTAATTTTAATTGTAATAACTAGGGTGTATAATTGACTCAGACAAACGAGCGCAGGCTGTATCATTTTCACTATTTCGATTAACTTTTTAATGAATTTACACATATTTCAAAAAACCGCGTTAGAGTGAAGCCGCAAAAGTCGAAGCAGGAAGTAGCGAGAGACGACTGTACACCCATGACTCTATGGCCTAGATCTCAAATCAACTCAAATGCCTAGTCCAACTCCAGATGCACATCTGCCAGTCTATCATGCGGGCTTTGGCTTTTATGCTGCCTTGGACTATCGCCTAATCAGTTTCAGGAACCGCAAATACTGAATATCAGTCATAATCTCCCTGATTTAGCATACTGCCGTTACAATGCCCCTTCCTGGGCTTGAAGCCCGACATACAGCTAATCCTTTATGTATTCCTTACTATTCAGATCCCGCTATGGCCACTATGCTCACAGAAAGAAAACGACTCTCTTGTGATTTGTGAGTGTATACGCATTGCAGAGCATGTCCATATACACTACAACTCGTTTTGAGCTAGCTAGGTTATGGGTCAAGAATTTATAGTTTACTGTTTAGGAGTTAGGGTTTACCGGTTTTTAGGGCTTGGGATTTAGGGTTTATGGTGACTGGCTGTCAGGTTGGACTTAGTACTATGGCCTCGATACATTCCAGCATATCCGGTCCCCCCCCCCCCGTGGTGCACGATGAACGATGAACGGACCGACCCATGGCACCTTCAATGCCCGAGAGGAATGCCCTAGGTCTCCTGATCATTGCAGTCATGGTGGCCAAGCCTTTCTATTTTCTTTGGCGAGCAGTGGATCTGTTGCCTGCCACTGGCAGTCAGCAGCTGCCACGTCGAGAAATGCAGAGGAGCCTATAAGGCCAATGCGAGCGGCAGGGGGACACCAGCTGGCCTCAGCCGTAGGCCCAGACACAGAGCATGCAAGTACATACTTAGTAGGCATGAGGCCGGACCTGCGAATGAAGTGTGCCGGTAATTTATAAAAGACTCGGCACGAACCACGACGGAAGGGGGTCTGCTGCTGCTGGCGTGTGGGCTCGGGCGCAGGGCTTCCGCAACCGATGGGGCGTGGCACAGCTAGGTGGGAAAGAAGGCGCAGACGAGCGATTTGCAGCAAGCCTTCGTCACCTGCTGGTCCGAGTGCCTCGCAGGACTGCTGCTCGGAAGCCTATGCGACTGACGACACGCAGCCAGCACCGCGCGAATTCCGGCTCCCGATTCTTCTGCCAGCCCCCCTTCCCCGATCTTAAGGAAGCGGCACATTATTTCTGAGCAGGACTTCCTTGTCTTCGAGTGGAGAGCTTCCAGCAGCTAACCAGTCGCACCAGGGCAGCGAGCTGCCGCTGTCTTCTGGAGCATCTGGGCCTGGCGACAGTGTGGCAGCGAGGCACAGACCAATGCGTCCTCCGCTGGCTGATGCTTCAATGACTGAAGCTAGGGAGGCAGCGTGCAGAGCCGACGACCACTGAATGCACCGGAGCTCTGGCAGGCTTCAGCCAGCCAGCTGATGCAGCAGCAGCAGCAGCAGCAGCTGTGGCTCAGGCCCAGCAACAGGACGCTGGGAGCTATTGAGGCTTTCACAGCCAGGCCAGCTCAGCACCAGCAGCCGGCCGGCGCCCTTTTGTCCAGCCATATGCTTCGACACCTGGCACAGCATGAGAAGGTAATGCACTCCGGGTACTCTTTCTGATCGCTCTCTCTCTCACACACACTCTCTTTATGATTCCTGAGCGGCTTTACACGTACGATCGGTAGCCAATGGCATGCATGTTGACCCGATAAAAAAAGAGAGTGAGAAGAATAGTGAATTAGTAGAAGCCTAGCGAATTAGGACAAGCAGAGCGAATTAGCAGATCGCGCGTAAGGAAGTATTGGCAAAGAAGTGGCAGCAAAGACTGAGCACAGTCGGAGGCAAGCGAAGTTCCAGCCCAGTGCCACAGCACTCCAGCACTGAGAAAGCTCACATTGGCAACACGCACACACATATGCGTACTTCCAAGTAAATACAACCAGCTCGATGGGGAGGGCAAGAGTAGCACTGACGACTGGATGTCACCGGTCAGCCGGAGCCACTGACAAGCCGGTGACCGGCCACAAACAGAAACGGCAAAGCGGGGGAAGAGTAATCGGAGTAGATCTCTCTGCCCCCTCCATCTCTCTGTCTCTCTCTCCCCTTGTCTTCGGTCTTGCTTTCTTTCTGTCTGTCTGTCTGCCTACCTGCCTGTCTGTCTACCTGTCTGTCTACCTGCCTCTCTGTCTGTCTGTCTGCCTACCTGCCCGTCTGTCTGTCTGTCTACCTGCCTGCCTGTCTGTCTGTCTGTCTGTCTCTCTGTATGTCTGTCTCTCTGTATGTCTGTATCTCTATCTGTCTGTCTGTCTGTCTGTCTGTCTGTCTGTCTGTCTGTCTCTCTCTCTCTCTCTCTCTCTCTCTCTGTATGTCTGTCTCTCTATCTCTCTGTCTGTCTGTCTGTCTCTCTATCTCTCTGTCTGTCTGTCTGTCTCTGTCTCTGTCTCTCTCTCTCTCTCTCTCTCTCTCTCTCTCTCTCTCTCTCTCTCTCTCTCTCTCTCTCTCTGTCTCTCTCTCTCTCTGTCTCTGTCTGTCTGTCTGTCTGTCTCTCTCTCTCTCTCTCTCTCTCTCTCTCTCTCTCTCTCTCTCTCTCTCTCTCTCTCTCTCTCTCTCTCTCTCTCTCTCTCTCTCTCTCTCTCTCTCTCTCTCTCTCTCTCTCTCTCTCTCTCTCTGTCGTCCTCTGAACCCATGCAATAATTAGGATTCGCCTGATGGACTTGTAAGCAGAAGGGAGTTTCGGACGATTGGAGAAAAGCATTACCTGTAGGCTCAGTAGCCCAAATCGACAATGGCAGCGGCAATGGGCATCCAATCATGGTATTGCAGACAATTATGTGAAGGCAAGATGAGGGCCGAAGTCTCTGGGTCGTCGGTCTGCTTTCTTCTAACTCATGGCTTCATGACTAGTCTTTGCGGCATGGCTACAGCGGCCATTGGGTGCAAATGGCATCGTTCTTCCGCACTCTGTTAAGGCATGGTGGGTCAGCATTCAAGAACAAGCGCCGACCAGCTCGAGAGTGGCGAGCTGTGCTTGTACTCAGGAGGCCCTACCAGCCCCTGCTAGGTCCCCCTTGCGGCCAGCCCAAAAGGGCGCGTCTAGGCAGCAAGCCACACAGCACAACCCATCACCGGTCCACGATCGGCTATCTCGGACAAGGTCAAGGTCTGGCCTCTCGCTCGGCTTAGTCCCGGAATGCATGTCAGAATGCAAAACTAGGCGACTAGGTGCCGGCCACTCGTATTAGCTGCCACGAGTAGGGGCAGGCTTGGCTGATTTTGTGCATAAGATTTAACCTGAATATTGTCATGCGCTCAACCGTCTGTGTGTTCTCACACCAGCAAGGTCGGCCCTGTGCCGGGCAGCTGGAGAGGCAGAGGGCAAGCCAACACCGTTATGCAATCCGGCACAGTTATGCAATGCAGGGCTGGCGCTGGTTAGTGGGCTTCCTCCATATAAACAGCACAACTAGTGTCATGCAAACGCAAAGCTGTGCCTGTGCGGTCACTGTCGCCTACATCCCTAGACAACTGAGACATTCGAAATCACTTGGGCTAGGCAGCATGCTGATCATGAGCCTGCAGCAGAATGACAGGCCCTATCTACCCCCCCCCCACCGGAGCAGGCCCCAGCAGGGAGCAAAAACTCGATGAGAGGTGATGGACTGGAGTACACACCAGCGGGAAAAGGAGGGCAGACTGGGAGGGGGAGGAAGGGGGAGGAGGCCAAACTGATATGCTGGCCAGCTTCAGCAGCAGGTCGACTGGCTTCTACGAACGAGATTTTGGCCAGCAGCTCATACAAATACAGATAGGTGAACCACCTGGCTGCCAGTCCAAGCAACCGAGCAGAGGACATCGTGCTGGCTGGCCAAATATTTGTGCCCATCATCTCTCTCTCTATTTCAGATTCTTGCTCACACTCACTCTCTCTCACTCACACTCACACTCTCTCTCCCTCTCTCTCCTCCTCTCTCTCCTCCTCTCCCTCCTCCTCTCTCTCTCTTTCAGATTCTCGCTCACACTCACTCTCTCTCTCTCACTCTCTCCCTCTCTCTCTCTCTCTCTCTCTCTCTCTCTTTGTCTTGAGGCAGGCATGAAATCTCCTGTTGATCAACAGCTGCTGCTGCATCGAATTGAAGCTCACCAGCCGTCACGTGGGCATTTCACGTGGCAATAATCCCGAGAGTACACCAGTGCCACAACCCACAGAGCTCTGTCTTCTGACGAGGACAAGACGAAGTGCTGAGACTACGGTGCAGAGCTAGCTAGTCTAGTAAAGGACTCTGGCAGAGTAGGGCAGGCAAGACTCGCAAGACATTTCGGCCGACCGCCTAATTCCACCGCTGCCGAACAGCGAGCCTCCTTTGGTGCGCACGCCAGACACGAGCAGGTTGGGCTGCATCTGGAACTGGCGGCCGGTGCAAGAATGCGCCATGCCTTCATTAAACACGATAGATAGCAAGACGGTGACTGGGTTGAAACTACAAAAAAAGCCCGAGTTCGGGGTCAAGAGGCTAAGGACACCACCGTGCACCAAATCAACGGGCATGCATGGCTTGAGATAGTGCCCTACAACTGCCGAACCGTGCCAGCACAGACCCTCTATCCGACTCAACCTGGCCATCTTACTTCCGATGAACATGGCAGTCGCACACAGACAGTGAGACGAGGTAGATGGGTGGGTGGGTGGAACACTGGGACAGACCAAGACCCCTGATACATGCCGCTTGTAGGCCACTAGGTCGATGTAGTGGCACTCATGACCAGCAACAACCAGTCCAGATCTTCACAGCGTTGAAGGAAAGGATGTGCACTAACTTGAAAGCCCAGTCTATCGGTACCTAACACTTGGCCGATTTGGTCAGCATTCGAAGTAGCAAAGCCAACCCATGAGTCCTCATCCCTAGCATTGCCCCTCCTGCCAGCGCTCCACGCATCACTCCACTGCATAAGGAAGGCTCACGGTGACGATCTATTTGATACCGAACCGATCACCGCACGCACATAAATTCTCTGCCTGAAGGTTCAGGCAGCACGCAGCGCGTCAAGGTGGCCAAAGGACAAGACAACCAAGCTCTTGCCCGCGCAAATCGTGTCTGTCTGAAGCACGGTCGGTAGCTACTCACACACACACACACACACACACACACACACACACACACACACACACACACACACACACACACACACACACACACACACACACACACACACACAGGCATATATGCAAACACCAGCACGGTAAAGCAAGACCAAAGTAGTGTCATCAGCCTTCCACAGCTCGAGGCCGTGTGGAGCAGCATCGACTGTCTGAACAGCTGGCCAAGATTCGAGCCAGCAGAGCAGCACCAGTAATCACAGCAGCACTAGCAGCGGCAGAAAACTTGCAGTAATAGCAGTGGCAGCAGCAGCAGCAGTGGCGAAGGCAGTGGCAGCCACAGCAGTGGTGGCAGCAGTGGCTGCAGCAGCAGCAATAGCATTGGCATTAGTGGCAGCAGTAGCAGTGGCAGCAGAAGTAGCAGTGGTAGCAGTGACAACACTGCAGCCAAAGCAGCAGCAGTGGCAACAGCAGCAGCAGCAGCAGCAGCAGTGGCAACAGCAGCAGCAGCAGTGGCAACAGCAGCAGCAGCAGCAGAGGCAGCAGCAGCAGTGGCAGTGGCAGAGGCAGCCAGCCAGAGCAGCTACAAAGCAAGCATTCCGACCGCAGGTAGAAAGCAGCAGGGCACTCATGCTGCCATTTCGATAACTGCGCGCCAGCTGAGCAGCTGCAAGAATGTAACAGACGGCTGGCAACCATCGCTCGAGCATTCGAGACGCCTGCCAGGCAGCTCGTGCCCCTGCCTCCTGTACAGAACTGGCCGAGAAGTCAAGCACACTCTCACCGTAATTTATTACTGCTTGCTAACCGAGGCTCCTCTATAAATGCCAACCCTCGGGAAAGAGCCCCATAATGGTAACCTGCTGAACATTATACACGGGAATAATTATCCGTTTTCATACCTTCGAACAATCGGTCCAAGCGATTCAACCAAGGTGAAAGTGTCAAACCTACTAGGGGGCCGGGTAACGGGAACGTGGGGGGCTGTCTCGGATGGCTGGTGCTGCTGCTAGCTGACTAGTTGCTGCTTCGACTGCAGGGAAGACGATGACAAAGCACCGCCGATAGCTCCCGCATGCGCTGGCAGGGATCGAGCACTCTTCTGTCACTTCCTCGAGAACGTTACCGCGTGGCTCAGCCGGCGGCAGCGCACGACCAGGGCTCCGAGCAATCCGAGCAGCAGCAGCCGAATGAATGGGGGAACGGCCCCCCCCCCCCGGGGCCGGACGCCGCTCGAGTGGTCGGCACGGCTCGGCTCGGCGAGCAGCTGCCGTGAGAGCACCTGCTCGCCCTCGAGCACCTTCCGGCCGATTCTCGACGACCGTCGCTGGCACGCCTGCGGCCGGCGGAAGACAAGCCCGAGACCGGTGCCCTCCATCCTTCTTCACCCCCTCCCGCTAGCGGCTGGCAGGCAGCTGGCAGTAGCGCTAGGCAGCTCGGTAGACAACGGCAGGCAGCTCCACGACGACCGACCGACGGGGTTGGGCCGGCGGCTGCAGCAGCTGGTGCCAGACCGGCCAGTCGGAGACGCTGGAAGCTCGGTGCTCTCATCGCGGGCACGCGGCTGCCGCTGCTGCCAATGCTATTGCTGCTGGCAGGGCCGCCTTCGACGAACATCGCTGGATCGCCGGTCGATCCGTCGCGGCCGCGGACAGCGGGGCCGCTGGCCGGAAGGGGTTGACATAGCTAGCCGGTCGAGCGACGGGGCGGGCAACGACAAGCGCTCGGAGGAAGCGCTGGAGGCGCGGGGTCTTTCGCGCGAAAGCGCGCACGCGTGCGCTTTCGCGCGAAAGCGCCGGACGCTCGCGGCGCCGCCGCTACTGCGGCGGCGCCCGCCCGCTCGCTCGCTCGCTGGTCAACGCAGGGCGTCCAGCCCCGGGCAGAGCGGCGGCGGTGAGAGCGGCGGCGGCGAGACCGGCGGCGGCAGCACGTTGCCGATTACGCGGGCGCCGCCGGCGGCTTACGGCTTACGAACCTGTTGACCGCCGCTCGTGTCTATCGCGCGTAGTGCGACTGCTCGGCTAGATGACGGCGACGACTTTTACAACCGAGGCATTGTACTTCCTCAAGCTTCCCACGGAACATGCGCAGTTCGTCACCGCTTCCGAGACCAATGCGCCACCGGATTGGCTGCCGCTCGCGGCCTCCCCCCCTCGCCGCCGTCGCCGCCACCAGGATCGGTTCTCGAGGCAGAGCTGCGGGGGGGATGGGGTTCGGTGAGCCGCCGCGCCCGTGCGACTTTGTGGCGTTCCCGCGGAGGGCGGCCGATTCTAACATCCGCGCCGCAGCGACTCTTATCGCAGCTAATCGCCGGTCCCGCTCCGGCGCGTTGCGTCCGGGCTGTCGCGGCGCCGCGGGAACGGAAGTGCTGGCGTAACGGATGAAAGCGCGACCGAGCGCAATCTCGGCTCCTGTAGCAGCTGAGATTGCGTTTGCGCGCTCACAAGAGAGGCGGAGTGCGCGACTCGACTGACCCTGCGGGTCAGAAGGCCGGCACAATTCACGCGCGCGCGCGCGCGCGCGAACGCTTCGGCGTCCGCAGCAACGCACCCGCAAAGTGCGGCGTGCTTGCGGCTCCGGAACTAGCGTCCTTTGCCATTAACGCACAGCACGTAACGGGGCTAGTCCTAGCTACGGCGTCGTCACTGGCAGAAATCGCAGCATCGGGAGTCGTGTCGCTTCGTCTGGACGGTGCTCTCCGGATGTTCACATTACAAGCACTTCGCGTCAGGCTGTAGACAGGTGAACCACTTCGAGACAACACTCGCCACTATAGTCGTCCGCAATCAGCGAGAGTATTGACGCAAGATGGTTGCTTCGGGTCCTCAGCAGCTGTCCAAGCTTTTCCGACGCCAGAAAGCCTCGGGTTCCGGATAGCCCGGGGTTAAGGTGCTCGCACTTCACGGACCATGGCGGGTGTGGATCATGCAGCAAGCCGGTCTACGTTGCCGGACTGCAAGCTGCTACCGTTCTTCCGCTTCTATGCGAACGAGGCTGCTGAATCGGCTGATCTTCAACTTTCTATCTTACGGGGAGCTGCCAAGGAATCTCCTCGAGAGATAGATAGATAGATAGAGAGAGAGAGAGAGAGAGAGAGAGAGAGAGAGAGAGAGGGAGAGAGAGAGAGAGAGAGAGAGAGAGAGAGAGAGAGAGAGAGAGAGAGAGAGAGAGAGAGAGAGAGAGAGAGAGAGAGAGAGAGAGAGAGAGAGAGAGAGAGAGAGAGAGAGAGAGAGAGAGAGAGAGAGAGAGAGAGAGGGAGAGAGGGAGAGAGAGAGAGAGAGAGAGAGGGAGGGAGGAGAGATAGATAGATAGAGAGAGAGAATGGGGGAGAGAGAGAGGGAGGGGAAAAGAAAGAGGGAGAAAGCCGGTAATATGAAGGTCACGACGATTAAGATGCACAGTAAAGAGCCAGAGGTATGTTGGAATTCGAAGATTGGTGCCTTGCCCCGGTTATTTAAGGGTCGGCGTCGGGCCGAGTGACGCCCTACGTCGCTAAATATAGCCACTGGCGGCAAAATGGATCGGCTTTCACGTCTGCCGCGACTGACAGACCGAGAGCGGACTGAGGGAGTTCACTGCCAGTCCTGCTTACGCCTTCCATAATCAAGTGGCCTCAGTACGCATAAGTTGTAAACGCAAGGGGGGCAGTGCTGCAACGCAAAAGCTGTTGAGTGGAAGCGGCTTTCGGAGACGTGGCTGCGAAGAGTGGTTATGAAAGGATTTGCCAAAATCCGTAAAGTTAAGTAAATTCTGTAGCCGTAGAAGAACAGCCAGTGTATTTTTTGCTTTACTCCCCCGGAAGATTGAAGTGACCTCTAAAGAGTTGCCTAGCCTAAGACTCGAGCCCACGATCTGGGTCGTCGCGTGCGAGCGTCGAAGTATGACCTCAGATTTAGCGGTAGCGGTGGGACAGAAGCACAGTTACCGAGTCAGCAGAGCTGTGCAAAAATTGCGAATTTGAGCTTTGCAGTCGTGAGAATGCAAAATGAAAGTACCTATCGTCACCGGCACTTGCAGCAAAAGAAATCAGCCTCTCGATGTCCTGCGAGGAGCTGCCATTCCAAGATCAAGGGAATTTCAAGACGGTAAGGCGACCGCAGCTCTGATGGATAAGCTACCATTCGATCGTGCTTACTTTACAGCAAATGTAAAATGCCTAGAAAGAGATTAACTTCTCTGATGACGCTATACACGTACATTATTATTATTATTATTCAATGCAGATGCGAGAGTTCTGCCCAGCTACGACATATTTCTCTATCGATAAACACGTTGTGCATCGGCAGCGTGTCGCTGTAAAGACTTTTGCTAGAAAGTTCGCTGATACGATGACCGCCCGCGACAGAGGTTTTCTGAATCGGTCGCCTGAAAAAGAAGCGGCTGTCCGTTAGGACACCTGCGCCACTAGACGAAGGTCTAATTAGCACGTCCCCGACCAACAAAGATTTAGGATGCTTTATAATTCGGAGCTTGGTTTAATTTTACTTTGGAATATAGAGAAATAATAAAAGTACGCATTTTCTGCTATCGGCATGCAGTCTCAGCCACCAGCGGCCACCGCCGAGCGCTTGCACTGTAATCGAGCGTCTGAGTAGACTTGGGCGTTGCCATAGTTTCGCGCTTGCTTATCATTATTTCCTCTCAGAGTGTCGTACGGTACAATGAGTAAAGGTAGTACTTAGCAGAGAACTTGAAAAATTCAAAAAGAGACACTGAGATGCATTGAATAATCTGATTTTTTAAATGCTTTTCGACAACAAGAAGAGCTTACATCCATGGAAATGCGAAGACGGCGAGAAACTCTCCGGGGGGGCTGATGGTGGTGCCGCTTATCGGCACAAGAAACACGACGCACTCTCTTGACGCACGAACCATTGAACAAATGCATGCAAAGTTGCGTTCAGATTTTCCAGGCAGCATCCTGGAGGTACCGAGCATAATCGGCTGCAAAATTGCATTTATACCGATCCACGACTTAACTACGGTGATCAGACTAAGCCGCGTCTTTTCAAGTTGTGCAGAAGAGATTTACGAGGCACTCTCGGTGCAGGAGGGCTGAAATCAAGGAGAAATTCGCAACAAAAAGCAGTCGTTTCACAATACGAAGAACATTAGAGGATCGTACTATGCTTAGAGCGATAGCATAAGCAATAACTACTACAGAAGTTCCAGCGAAGGGCAGATGAATATTAACTGCTGGGATCGGCTGAAAGAGTTGCAAATCTTTTGAGACAAGCACTTCAACACTCTAGCACCTGGAGGACCAAGTCTATGCGAACGTCACCAGCAATCCTATGAGTAATAAGGAAATAGCAAAAGCCTCTTCATAGTCATAAGAGAATCTAATCACCAAGGAAGTAACACTACCGTAATATTTCAAGTAGCTAAGAAAAAGCTAGGCCATAGGGGCTATCAACGTAGTTGTTTCAGAAAAAATGCCCGTGAAAAATACCTGCTGCTCGATCTGAAGGCGTTGCAGCGATAAAAAAAAAAGTTAAAAAACTATGAGCCAAGGGCGAAGAAAACATAGGACTGGATTGTCTAAATGCTTGCAAACACCCAAGTTCAAGACGAACCATAGAGGCGTGAAGATTATTTTTGGTTACTATACAGAGACCAAGGTGGATGGTCCTGAGCGATAAGTATCCCCTACTTCAAGTGAAATATAACTACTAGTTGATTTAACAGCCCCATTTTTGTCGTGGCAGGAAAGCCTTGACGACTGTCACCACAGCTTGCAGTTGGCGACAAAGAACCGCCCACTGCAGGATTCGAACCCATGATCTTGGTCGTGAAGAGCGAGCACCTTACCTCCTGAGCGAAGACCCAGGGGCAAGCAGCTGATATGAATCGCTTGAATGATAAGTGATCCCACGATATCAGTGCAAAGATTACTGTTGAATAGACTCTTTTAATAATAATAGTAATAGATCGTTGAGAATATTACTTTTCTTGATAGATGTTTTAAGTAGCAGCAATATATCCTTATAGCTCCATAATATAACCGAATCTATATACAGGTGTTTCAAAACTCGCTGCAGGACCAGAAATAACCAAGGGTTAATGAGGTGCAGGACGACTAGCCATAATCAAGGGTCAATGAGGTACGATGTATTTTATTTAAGCGAGCATGCAAAAGCATAGAAGAAGACACTCACGGCCACCGGCTAGTGGGACTCCAGTTTAGTAGCATGCCCAGAATCATATCCTGGTACGCATAAAGCGTGCCACAGAACATAAAGTCGAGTACGCTGAAGCGCAGGGAAAGCTAAGCACAACAGATGCGGCTTTAGCTTTAGCTTGAACCAAACTGCAAAGTCATTGCAGATGGTGGCAGACGCTGAAAAGAAGCTTTAGACTTTCATATACGAACTGGAGGTCCGATACGCACACGAACTGACGGCCCGGCCCGATCACCAAAAGACTTCAATCCGGTTCGGTGAGACGGACGGCTGGAAGCTGAGGAGGGAGCAGGTGGCGCGAGAGCACATGACCGGAGGAGCATGTGACCGGAGGAGTAGATAGGAAAAGCAGGCTGGAGCAGGCGATTGAAGCGACCTGTAAGCCTGACAGAGGACCTTGAACAAGTCGATTCAACACTCGATTGAGAACCGATGAAGCTGAAAAAGAAGTAGTGCGGCAGCTAGGCGGCTGCAGACAGAGCAGACGAGCTGCTTAGTTTAGTACCAATGGCAGTCAATTAAGGGCACAAAGCGGGAAAGTCCTTGAGAAAGCGAATTGCAGAAATTCAGAAGCGTTGTCACAAACGGGCGAGCTTTCTTGCCAGCTGTACTCTTGTTTCAGCAGGCCCTGATTTTGACAATGTTCCCAGCTGCAAATTAATAAACCTGTTTCTCATAGCCTTTGCTGGATCCGTGTGAAGTGTCCTTTGTTCGCCAATGCGTGCTAACACCGTGTAGCTTATTACGAATCAATATGCACGCTTCCTTTGCATGACATGTAAAGTGCCTAAACAGATATTTAATTCAATTAGGGTGCTATATAAATGTCTTATTATTTTATTCTTGTCATTAAAGTATTACGGCTCGACCGTGGAAGCAGTGTGAGCCTCCACAGACATAGCTTTGGAGTGGCAGGCTCAGATTGTCGGCAGGCGTCACGTGGTTGATATCAGATGTGCAAATCTTGAGTGTGAGAACCGTGACTACTATTATATTTTGAATCCATGCTCGTCAAGGTTCAGAAAGTTAGTGACTATCCAGTCCGAATGTCGTCGATGCAGGCTGAATGGGGAGAAAAGCTTAGAAGGGTCTGAAGGACAGAGAATGAGATGTCTGTCGTCTGCTAAGAAGAAATTACGTTGAGCGAGGACACAGGTCAGACGGAGAGAGAGAGAGAGAGAGAGAGAGAGAGAGAGAGAGAGAGAGAGAGAGAGAGAGAGCGAGAGAGAGGGAGAGAGTGTGTGTTTGTGTTGATAGTGGAAAAAGGTTCTATAAGTGAATCTGGAGGTCCTCCGCACTCTAGGGGCTTCCAGGATGGCCGGCAGCCAATTAATAATAATAATAACAATACACTTGGTAAAGCACCCTCAGAGAACCCAATCTCTTTCTAGGCACTTTAAATTTGCTGCAAAGAGAAATGCAATTGAATGGTGAGTTACATTTACACTCTTGAAACCTTTAGCTGAGGTAAGACCCAACCCAGTTTAGCAGTGCTCCGATGATACCTAGGCGTGTCCACTGCAGTGCTCCGAAAGGATCTGGCGGTCAACTCTGTCGAGCGCTACTGCGACATCTAGAAGAACTAGCAAAGACCCATTCCAAACCTGCATTGTTCAGAAGTAGGCTTTTAGTTTTATCGCCGTTCAATTGAACGCGGTCTGCTTAATGCAGGTTGAAGTTTGTTTGGCGATAAGTTTTAAAGATTTTTTTAATTTGGTTAAATTGTGTCTGCCATATAGACTTTGCAGTATCGTGAAAGGACTGCCAGACAAGCCCTCAGCGTGAGTGCTGGGTGCACTCACTAGGTCAGCGGTCACTAGGTCACGTTAGGTCACGTCACGACTTGGAGACTCTGGTTCGCCTTCCCTCCGCAGAGTTGGAGCTTTGCGGGATTTTTTCATTCGCATTTATGTGTGCACACTTTTGTCAACCTCGATTATATATGCAAATTGCTCTGGATTTCTTCCCGACGGGTAGCTCCGGCTTACGGATCAGCAGTAACTTCCGTCTACGGGACGTTGACGGAAGTAGATTAGTTGAGCTTAGTCAATCGCGCAGTCTCATTTGCTTAGTAGCAGAAGAGCTCTGGAGCTTATCGCCCACTCCGGCGAACGATTCGAACCCACGACCTGGGTCATGGAGTGCGAACGCCTTACCTCTGGGCTAAGACTCGGGCAGTGGAGGGGGCGAACGCCCGCATTTGCGGTCAGGTTATACGCAAAGCTATCTGTCGGCAACAGGAAACCGCGGCTGGGAATCGGGCAAGTCTCGAAGGGAGTCTCGCGCGGACATGTCTCCGAAACGGCTCGGCTTTCGGTTCCTCTTGGCAGCGCCCGCACGACCTGGGTCTGAAGCTGCGACTGTCTGCCTGTAGGGGACTGTAGGCCACTTTGCCTCCTATTTAAATAAAGCCTCCTCTAAAGAAACGGTTTTTGCCTCAATTTTCGTGGAGCCTTCAGCCCCGAAGGCGCCGCCGGCAGCGGCGGCGGCTCTTCAGCCCCCCAGCCACAAAATAAAAGCACCGACCGACCCTCTCATCTGGATTCAGACTGGAGCTGCGTGCGTGCCGAAGGTGCGTTTCCCGGTAGTTCAATTAAGCCCTGACGTTGATAAAAATGCTTATCCCTCCAGCAGGAGAGGCGCGGAGAAACCCGGAGGATTCGTGGCGTACCTGCATGTGCGCGCGACTCGGAAAGGCGCTCTAATAAAATGCCCTCTTTTAGAAAGAAAAGTTGGCACACGTCATTTCTGGAGAGCTGAAGCTGTGCATCGGATGTCGCGCTTAACTTTAGATGTATTTATACTTTTCTAAGAAGAAATTGATACCCCCATTCTGAGTCAGGAGCTGAGTATCTTTGACGCGCCGCCCAGCACACTTCTTCAGAAAGGACTTGTTGGGGTTATCTTTTCTACAGCCACTCGAAAACTGCGATCACTTCAAATAAAAAGAAACAACAGCCGTAAAAACCGAGGCGTAATATGCTACTGTATCCAAAATAATTATTACTATTACTATAATATTGATAACGCGTTTGCATAGAGCCCTTTGAGAACTAAATCTCTTGCTAGGCACTTTGCATATGCTGCAAAGAAAGTACGTCAATTGGTTAGGGATACAATGCGCAATGAGATACAATGCGCAATGAGATACAATGCGCAATGAGATACAATGCGCAATGAGATACGATGCGCAATAAGAGCATGCATTAGCACGCGCGGAATAATTTACGCGGATCAAGCAAAGGGTGTGAGGGGGAGCGGAGGCAGATTTTTAGCTTCCCTTTTAAATGTCGTCAATTCAGGGAATGTCACAACGTCAGTCGGGATTGAATTTAATGCTTTGGAAGCATACCCACTACAGACATGGCTCCAGCG
Organism: Cristatella mucedo; assembly: GCA_009760855.2. Classification (NCBI taxonomy): domain Eukaryota; kingdom Metazoa; phylum Bryozoa; class Phylactolaemata; family Cristatellidae; genus Cristatella; species Cristatella mucedo. The sequence goes on from WPIO01000179.1 coordinate 78,904, forward strand.
GATTTGAGTTTGGTTAGAAGCACAACTGAACCACTTGAACCAGATGAATGGGTAGTACGATGACTAGACCGATTCCGATGTAGTTCCGATGCATGTCGCTCGAGCATGAAGGGACCGAAAAGTGAACACACGATCCTTGAAGTCGATATGCCGTTAATGTGGAGCTGCTACCGGTCGGCGAAGCCCTGTGCACTGTTGCGATTGAGACGTTTGCAATAGGAAAACATAGCTTCGCATTTGTGCACTAACTAAGTATAAGGCCCAATTGCACAGGTTGAAAGGCCAGGGACAACAGGTGAGTTACGGAAGCCAAGACGAGTTGTCTCAAATGCTAGGATCACCAGCTACGCAAATCACCAGCTAGGATGTGGCTTCGCTGTGTAAGCTGGCCTGAATGTTTGCAACGAGACGTAGCTTAAAGTGGGCAGACTTGACAGTGGAGCCGATGTGGTCTGAAAGGTCACTTTGGAACAGGACACCCATAATGAGTGCAGATGCTCCGGGAGATATACTGGCTGAGGCAATTTTGTGGTTTAGCTTTTTAATTTCTGAGTAAACCAAGGTTTGCCCACTACTAGCATGTTGGTTGCATCGCTATTCATGTTGAGAAGTTTCAGGTAGCCGAGTGCAAAGTTCAGCTGCCCATGCCACAAGGGAGAGTTTAACGTGCTGGCTGGATGCCAAGGAGGGATCGCAGTATTTGTGCAGCATCATCGTGTCATCTGCATAGACGCGAGAGCCAATGTTGTGCCTGGCAATTACATCGGCAAGAAGAAGGGCATAAACTGTGAAAAAAAGTGGATTGAACACACAGCACCGGGGTGTCTGGAAGTTGGAGGCTCCACGGATGATTGCTGCTGTGTATGCCTGTTTGTGTGTCGCTGCTCTGTAAGCGCTGCCCTGAGCGCTTTGCATATTTAGCTGAATGGAAGGAAGAGCGGTCTATAGCGGTCGCACTCACGAAGACAGACTTTTGCCTTAACATTCTAGCTATCTGTACCAACCATTTGTGGCCGGTCGGGGGCGGGTAGCCTGGCTACCGAATTTTGTGGACACACCTCAGGTTGCCACTTCTCTACAAGCAATGCCGGCTGCCTGGTTATAGTTTGCCAATTGATCAGTGAAGCGTCTACTGTCAGCAGGAATTGAACCCTGGAGCTCAAGGCCCAGATCTGTGATGCAACTACTAGGCTTACGGGAACAGCTAGCACCCCAGTAGAGTTCACTCCCAGGAAGCAGCAGCATCAGCAGCAGCAGCAGCAGCAGACATACGATACGGTCAGCTGAGCAGGTCACCTGACCGGGCCAAGCCTGCCCTTTTACTTAATGCAGCATGGGCAATGTCGGAATTGCCCGCTGGCTGTCTGCTAGAAACCTTATCGGACGGTTCGTACGTTCGGCCCGGGGTAGTCCCTGTCATTCAACTCATGCTCATCCCAAGCAATGGAGTGCTGGCGTTCCTGGACATGCGTCCGGCTACTCGCAAACACGAGGGAGGTATCAGCTGCCCAAGGAGCTTAGTTAAGCGCCAGTAACAAGTGCTGGCTCCCTCCTTAGTAGGTGGGTTCCTAGAGTGCCCCCTACAGGAACTCACGGTGAGTCGAGACGTGCACCATCGTGTGCTGGTCCCCTCTACACAATCACTCGTACCTTGGATGGCAGTGCCCGGCTATTGCAGATCAACGTCACCGGTCACCGACTTGTAAGCATTTGTGCCACTGTCGTCCCACTACCCCAAAGTCTTGCTATATCTAGGGTTTCAAGTAGTTTAGGTTAGTTGCTCAGTTATTGTTGTGGCGTGAGACTTTGTTATAAACAGATTAATCAAACGGTAGTTCCTATGGCAATATAGAAGCCGGCATAGCCGAGGAGAGGGAAGGTTTTTTGAAGGGGAGGAGGCATTCCGTACCCTCCGAGTATCGTTTTCAAACCTACTGCTCAGGCTCTTGTATGAACATGTCTTGATTTCATAATCTAATGATGAAATTTTCGGCAATTAACTGCTTGCAGGTCTACCAGCCTATGCAATCAGGTGCTTACAGCTAATGCAACACTCTGCAGTCAGGCTTGTTCTGTCGCGAGTGACGAAGTTGCCAGATTGCACCACTTCTCGTCGACCTGCAAGTCGTCGACTGTAAAGGTTTAGTCACTTAATTGTAGGCCCCTTCATTCTCTGGCTCCAGCCTACGCATCAGAACTCCTTACCAACCAGGCTAGGCATCCCACCACCGGGTCTTCTTACTCAAATCGTTCATTTATGCCTCAAACGAGCCCAGAGATATTCGTTCGAGTTTGAGCCTTTAGTTCGCATGTTCCCAAAAGTCAGGAAGTCGCCTGTGACTGACGTCACGACATCCCCCTGAATATAAATAATTAAAGAAGAAGCTAAAACCGCAACCGTTTATAACAGCCTGTGTTGAGTCCTTATGGGCATAAGTGTGCTGACACTATCCTACCACTAACCGTATTTGCACATTGACCATTTGCATGTTACTACTTACCGTATTATGCATATGTATTCTGCATGTCGACACTGTTCATGTTACCTGTAACCTCATGATCGTGCTTCCTTTACAACATACGTAAAGTGCAGAGAAAGAGGTTACGTTTTCTGAGGGGGCTATACAAATGTATTATTATTTTTTATTATTAAAGCTTCAATTCAATGAAAATCAATCAATGCTAGAAATGCTTCGTACTTACAACACTCATTGTTGACTGCACTGGTTTAGATCAGGGTTAAGGTATCAGTCGCCTTTGACGACCAAGGTGTGGGCTCAAGCTCGGAGGCAAGTTCTCTTAGGGAACTAAACAAATTTATTTTATTTTGTGGTATTTTACTGTTCTCGATAAGGTAATGAAAAATGCGAGCATAAAGAACAGGCAAGACCGTGTTAACCATAGGAGATAATTATTACCACGTGGCTCTGCACGTATTCGTCTTAATTTTAACCTAGTTGCTTCCAGTCTTGGCTTCAATTGTAAAAATGCCTATATTTCTGCAAAGATTTTTAGTTATACAAATTGTATCAACTTTATAACATTTGAATAAGAAATCCAGCCGCATTTAGCAACAGTAGCTCTTTTGAAAGCAGATGGAGTTGCTTTCCCGAAGTGCAATATGGCACTTTCTATGTGTGTGTTTCGCTTAAATCTCTTAAAGGAGTGACCCCCTCCTTAAATCAGTGCTAAATGACACGACAGTGAATAAGTATAGTTGACGATATGTAATCACGTTTACCCAAAGTACTCAATGGCCTAGTGCAATCGGCAATAGTTGTTCATGCTTTTCTATAAGACAAAACTACAAAATACATTGTCGTCGTTGCATAACTTAGCTCTGTTACTTGTAACTCTGTTTAAGCATAAGCGGCCACAGCCGAGCAGAGCTCCTTAAAAGGCAAGCACAACAACTGTTGACTGCCTGTGAGCAGAAGCGAACGCTTTGGCCATTTTCGTCAGTCACAATCCACTTCAAAGCTCCATGAATAGTCAGTGCGTGCAGCGAGCATGGGATAGGTCTACGGAATGCCCCGACTGGTGAGGATAAGTGCTGCTGCATCACTAACGCTTGTGGCATCGTAATGCTGACGTAATGATGGCACAATAACTCCGGGTACGGTTTTTCCAAGTTAAGCATACCAACAACAGCAGCCGGTAATCGATGGTGCTCCGACAGCTAATTATTTAAACAAGCTGATTATTTAACAGAACACCATTTGCTCGAGCCAACCAAAACCGGGTCGAAGTATGCATAAGCAGGTAGCTTGGTCGGCTTCAGACACACTCACTCACACACAACGACCGAGCATGCCTAGATCGCGACCAGGTCTAGTGGCTGGTCAAAAGTTAGTAAGTAATCGAGCCACTACACTGAGTCTCCACTTCAAGAACTATTCCGTCTTAGCCTCTTAGCACCCATCGGTATTCCAACAGCTCTCCATTGGGTGCATCAGTGATCAGGTGACTGCAATTACTCTTGGTCCATCGCACTTGGTCATTACCATTCCGACTTGTATAGGGCAGATACTACATGCAATCAGTGCTCATCATTCCTTTTGAAGTTGTGACAATTTTATATTCAGCATTCCGGAATAAAGTATCGCAAGGCTAACAGCCAACTGTTGAGTTTCCACAAAACAGCCGAGACGATCTCTATTTCAATCGCACACTGGTGATTTCACGGCCTCAAATTTGGTATCGGATCTTACAAACTACTTGCCGAAACTCCAAGCTGCTATCTATTTAGAGATAGGAACATGGAAATCATGCTGACTGCTAGGTGTCAGTGTCTCCTTTAAGACTTATTGCATTAAACACGCATTTCACTTGTGGACTTTTTTTAATAATATAATTGATCTATCATGCATATATGCCTGCAAAAATGGTCAGGAAATATATTGTTTTGGAGGCTATCATGCACACAGATTGGCATATGGGGCAGCATCATTTCTCAAATGGCCGGCGGCACAATAGAACATCCTTACTTCATCCCTCCTAGACAGATTAACTGTCAATGCTGACGTAGAGTTAACACTATAAGTATGCAACAACGGAATCAACAGTAGACTGGGTAGAGACAAGTGATAGGACACATGGAGACACATGGCTCCACTGCATTGACCCACGAGCAGTAACTCGGTCATCGAAACCTAAGACCCGCTTGGTCTTAGGTTTCGATGACTCGCATCAGGTCACCGACCTCTCGGCATCACATTTGTTCTTCAGCTGATTTATAATCACCCTGTTTTGCATCTTCCGAGGACGGCGGAAAAGCACCAGCTGCTGCTGGATCTGGCTTCGTCGAACGTAATACAGTGTAGCCTGGTCCAAGGCGCACAGCAGCACTGGATCCAGCTGCTGCGCCTAACGAAGGTTGCACATTGATGGAAGGACTTGAAGATCCGCCTGCTGTGACACGATGCTTAGGTGCTGACTCACGGCCTTCGGCCGCAAAGGTAGATACTTCAAAAATGTGGTCTCGCATCCGTCGTGACGAATCTTTCGAAGCAGGCCCAACAATCGAAGCCGACCGAGGATAGTCACTGTCGACCATTGCTGTCGGCTTGTGATCAGCAGATGTCAGCAAAGACCGACGTCTAGTAACCATCACCTCATCGATGCCCTCTGCCGACTGCCGTAGACTGTGGCCACGACCAGAAAATGCTGCCGGACTTGCTGAACTGGCTCGATGAGTCGAATTTGCCAATGCATTGCCAGCATCGCCTGCTGACGGTGCACTCATGCCGATGGGTATATGGCCGCCACCCTCGGCTTCGAGGCAAAGCTCAAAGCGATCGCTCCATTCGTTGTAGCACAAGATCTGAAAGAAAGGATGAACACAGACTTAGCAGAATCGCACGACGAACTATAAACACTCCCCCGTGAACAGCAGCTGGGCTTGAGATTGCACGTTCAAGGCTGGATGCAAAGGAGTTCTGCATTGGCAGCACGTATTATGGGTACGAGTGGGATAATTGAAGTACAACAACAAAGTACTTGTTACTTCGCACCAAATCATTAGCAGCAGCAGAATTAAGATAGCATTATTGAATGATAATGCTCATAGCATTCAGTAGATATATTGCCCCTATCGCAATGCCATTGCTACCTTTCGATCACCGAGCAATGATAAAGAAACATGAAGACCATCGTGTAGCGTGAACATCGGTTGTAACATCTCATAAATACGGCCTCCTCTGAGGAACATTTGAGGCCTGGTCTCTGCATACGACCATAGGCTGATGCCCCGAGGTCGGGAAGCACAATATAGATCAACCTCAAGCCCTTTCAGTTGCACTTCGAAGTTTCCTACAGATAAAGCAATATAAGCACACCTTTAATGCAATCACAAACAAATCATCGGCTGATGGTTCCCACCAAGGCAAAATTATGGTAGCAGTCATGTCACCAACCATGCTGCTGCATGATTATGCCCGAAATAATAAGTAGCTGAAACATCAGTCAGATGTACATATATATGGATATAACAGCACTAGCAAAATGTAGGGTCGTGTCAGTGAGGTGAACTTGTGACCTCGGAAGCAAAGGCGAGAGTCGTCAGTCTAAACTGAATCAATGCACCAATAGATTATCGACCTGATATGAAAGCCCTACAATCCTCTGCTTTAAGAAGCGAAGCTGTGGCTCAACTGGCTGTAGACTTCACATGGGCTGTACACACTGAGCATGACAAATGTGCGATCTGTCTTTCATTGTTGCGAATTTAGCACGAGCCATAAGGAAACTCAGCGAAGCACGAGTGACAAAAAGGCAGGCTGCAAGAACATAGATGTTACAGAGACGCATCTTCGCCCCCAAGATTAACAAGCGAGCAACCGGAAACGTTGACAGAGAAAAATGCTCACTATCTTCCTCGCCAGCAGCTGCTCCTTCCTCATTGGTGAGCTTGGCGATCGCAGGGCTCTCAACGTGCTTCGTGAGTCGCATATCCCCTAGGCTGCCAGTTCCCTTACTGGGTGCTGCTACAATGTCAGGACTCCCATTACAGACGCGAGTCCATTGCGGGAATGATTGCAGGTCTACAAGCCAACTATGTATCGATACGAAAAAGCAGTCACAATTTTAGATGCATCATTATCCATTGTGTATTGCTCACCGTGAAGCTCGACAGTCAGCTTATCACCACTCTTCACGGGCAGCAGCGTTTGAGTTGTCACTTGAGTGACAATTCCAGTCTCAGGGGCACTGAGATCACGGGGCGGAAAGCCATATCGGATGCTTCTTATGTAGCTCTTGTCAATGTGGAGGCTGCAGCTTATTTTCTCAAGTAAGGTGGCATACACCTCATCTGTATCTAGCTTCAGGTGGCACTGTAACACGATCAAACAGAAGTATATAGTAACAAACTTCTAATTTCCAGACAGCTCGAAGTCTGACTCCGGTACCTCAGCAGTACTTCGGATTTCGATAATTTATTTTGAAAAACTAAGTTGCTATGCGAGAGGTACTCGTTAAAGTAAGACCGCAGACGAACACCAATAATTTATGACACTCGCAAAGTGAGAACCACGACATCACGGCTGCTTTACATTGTACATAATATAAAGCCCAGGCTCACGCTCATCGAGGACACTTTTTCGGGATCAGTAAATGCTCCATTTAGGGCACGTAAATGTATGTGAGCAAAGGATGAGAAATATTAAGTCCTTGATGCTAGATATGTTTTGACGCCAGTGTCGTTCACCAATGACCCGAAACAGTATGGTAAGTACTTAACCTTTGCTCCCAGCTTCTGGGCTAGAAATCTTTGCTTCTGCACAGAGTCCAATAAATTGACTTGACAATTGCAGTTTTTCAAATCTCGATAAACAAAAGAGCCATAAAAATATTCTCATCGCTTGCCTATTTCGTTCGTTCTTCCTTAACACAAAATTTGGCATGGAAACTAATGTAGCTTTGCAAGTATGACGATTATTTAATTTGCAGCCCGGGCACAATGTACAGGGCTGAGGTATTAAAGCTAACAAAAGATAGTTTGGGTTACAGTGATGGCAGTTTTCTTACACCATTAACATTTTGAGATAATGCCTTGCATAAATATATATTTATGAAATTGTAAGTTTGCCTAACTGGGCATCAAGAGAAGAACCATCCTGAGATTTCTAGCCCTGTTTCGGATAAATAATATATCGTCTCACAATAAGAGCGGTCTTCTGTTTTCTTAGTAATGAGTTTGAAAAAGCCGAACTGTTCACGACGATAGTGCACCCGACACGACATGCAGAATATGTGAATGGATAATCAAATTAGGGACATTACTTCCTGTAGACTAAAGAGGACACCAGCATCACAACAGCTAGCCACCACCAAAGTTACAAAAATAATATTGGGGATCATTAAAAAATAAAATCTCAATTTTTCTCAATTATATCCGATTTTGGGTCTACATCATTTTTTAAGGCAAAACAGCTTCCATTTACTGTTTATTCTTTCGTAATGGTAAACAATTGATGACTCATTTGAGGATTAGCCCCATAATAGTCTTCTTTTGCTATCGGCACATTTAGCAGTTTTATCAAAATTTTTAGAAATTCATAAATCTCGGGCATGACAACCTCCATCGCCTCTAGTATAGGTGCAATATATAAGTGTGTTTACTAACCTTTTCACCGGTGCTCCGGACCTCCACCAAAACTGATCCTTTTGAAGCACTTGTCATGATTGCCGACTGTGGCAAAGTCACATTGTCCATTGGCAATGCCTAATGACAATAAGATCACTATAAAAGTGTTCATGCAAGAACTAGTAAAGCAATCACAATGCCGAAAAAAGGTCAACAGGATAGTAGCATGCAATGTTTCAGCCCAGATTGAAATCGCGATGAATGCTCGAAGACAGGATGAAGCTGGATGCTGGCCAATATATTTCCAGATTTTCTCCAGAGTTTCAGGGACAGAGAGAGATAGAGACGGAGAGAGAGAGGGAGAGAGACAGACAGACAGAGAGACAGACAGACGGAGAGAGACAGAGATGGAGAGAGAGAGAGAGAGAGAGAGAAAGACGGAGTGAGACATAGAGATAGACGGTGAGAAAGATAAAGAGAGACAGAGAGATTCACTCGTGACAGAGAAAGAGAGATCCGTACACAAAAACAGATCAAGTGACCAATAGTAGTTTGTGTGTGTGTGTGTGTGCACGCATGGTATGCATGTGCACATGCATACAATTGAATATTCATGCATGTCACAACAAACGAATCACAACATTGAATGTGATGCCATAGTTCAATCATAAATCGTGTACTGTGCAGCAGCACTGGTATATTGTCCCTCAGTCATATCACAAATCTAACTCTGCGCAAAGAACAATGACTTAAACCTGTGAAGAATCATTGGATAAACTGCTGTTACTGCCAGGTGTCAAAACTAATTGCAATGGTCAACTACGATGAACAAAAGAAGGCGTGAAGTTATCCAGATGAAGGGTTACAAGACTTTCATAAAAAACAAAAAGCTAATAATAAGTGCAAAATTAGCTGTGCCAGGGTGCATTGCTTAGTGAAACGAAAACAAAATGAAGTCAGCAGTCTGTATCGACATGTGGATCATCTACTATCCCAGAAGATGCCATTAATGCAACAACTACCTGCCAATTCACATAATGATCCATTCAATAAAAATAACAAAAACAATAATAATGAACAACTGCGTAGCACCCTAAGGCAACCCAATCTCTTACTAGGCTCTTAACTTATGCTGAAAATGAAGCATGTCAATTGTATACCGGACATGAAAATTTCAGCACGAATAGAGGACACAAGGGACAATACACACGGACAGAGCATAAGCTGAGAAGTGCAAGTGGGGTTTTAGCTTCACTTTAAATGCAAAGTAAAGTAAAGGGCTGTGGTGACATCAGTCGGTAGTGAGCTCCAGGCTTTGAATGCATGTGACCTATAGGCACGGCCTCCAATGGATCTGAGGCTGATTAGAGGCACAGCAAAATTATTTGAGTCAGAGGAGGTGGTACGATGGGAAGACTGATAAGAAAGTACTTCCGACAGGTAGTCTAGAGTGCAAGACCGAAAGGTCGTAAAAGTGAGCGATACAATTTTATTAAAGTCAATATACTATTTGAAGGGGACCCACTGGTCAGCGAGAAAGGGTATCATATGGCACTTGTGACGGGACATGCAAGCATAGCTGCAAATGTTTACACCGATTGTAAGAATGCACAGGCAACCTGGGAGTGACGAGTTGCAGAAGTGTAGATGGAATATATCAAATTCATGCATCAGCTTGGCTGCAATGACATTATCTAAGCAGGCCCGGATTTTTGCACTGGTATGTAGCTGAAAGTAGGCAGATATAACTGTGGAGCAGATGTGGTCATCAAGTGAAAGGTAATTTTGGAAGAGGGCACCCAGATTGCATACAGATGCTACAAGACTCATGCTGGCCTAGCCCACTGTGAGAGATAGGCATCTCTGAGTAGCACTAGGTTTCCCACAACGGTTGGCTTTTACCGTCGTCCAATTTAAGAAAGTTGCTGCCACTCAAGTGTGAATGCCAACACTACATGCTGCAGGGAAGTTGAAGTTCGAGGCACTAGAATACAGAGATAAGCACATCTTCAGCACAACTAAAACAGTGCGCCATCTGCATAAACATGAAGTCTAGACTTTACTTGGTGATTGCATCGGCAGAGGGATAGACTAAACTGCAAAAAAAGAAGCAAGCAGATCTCTAGGGTATCCATATTTTCAAGGCTCACCCAATGACCATTAGATGTTGACATAAACCATCTGAAATCTTGCACTGATATAAGACTTAAACCATCGCAGTGCAATGCCATTAATGCCCAGGCAAGTTGATAGGCATACAACTTACGATGATTAAAAGTATCAAACACTGCCAAGCGATCCCTAAAACTAGCAGAGAGACTACACACAAAGCAGAACTCTTCAGAAAGTCCTTATATAATCATAGCAGTACTGACTCTGTGCACTGATTTGCTCTAAAACCTGGAAATAAATGCTCTAAATACTGGAACTTACTTCCTGGGTTTTTAATTTTGATATAAGAGTTAGCTGGTATGCCACTGCTCGTCTTGCTAGAAAAGGCAGTAGGGAGACTAAGCAGAATATGCTGAAGTTCTTCCGGTCTAACGTGGATTTCTTAATAAGTGACTTGACTATAGCTTCTTTGAAAGATACTGGGATGGAACTTGAGGCTAAGGACAGACTTACTATGGTAGTAATTCAGGGCAGCAGTATATCGAGGCGTCTCAGAAGGGGAACAGTCGGTTTGGGGTCTAAAGGGATAGCACTTTACTGATACTGGGATATGAACTTCGAGATGAGGTTAGCAAGGGCAGGCTTCAAGGTGGACACTGAGGTGTAGCAAGGAAATGAGGATGAGCATTCTGTTGGAAATTTAACCCTAGGAGGTCTAGGTAGTCTGATCTCACTAGTAATAACAATAATAACAACAAGTAGCTTGTAGAGCACCATAAGAGAGCTAAATCTCTATCCAGGTAGTTACAGTTCACACGGTAGGTATCACACTTACACAGGCATGGACAACCAGACTGATATCACGCCCAGATCAGTGTGCAAAGCACAAAAGAAACACACAGAGCCACCAGTTAGGAGGATGCTTAGTTAGTTCATGCACTGAGTCATGAAGAGGTAGGCAAGCAAAGCAAAAGAACAACCAAAGACAAGCTCTCACTGGGGCGCATAGAAAGCTAAGCAGAACAAGTACTCATCCATCTTGCTGACAAAGAAGCTGGAGAAGCGATCTGCTAGTTCAAGCATTTGTCAAATCATGCCTCGATCATGTCATGTCACACTGGCCGATCCTCTCTCTATTGCCTAGTGCAGCTCTTCTGCTGCTATACAAATGAGGCTGTTAAATCAGCAAACGCTATCTTCACCTTGCTCCTCCAGTGTGCTCTAGTACCACACACTACTCGGTATTTATGGTTCTCGAAGTTTCTCACACTACATCGAAATCTTGTATGATTGAGTCTTCAGCTCCTAGGCATGCAAAGTATTGAAGCTGCTCCAGGCCACCGTCACTACCCGCAATTACCTTGCACCTACTAAGTCTCACCTAAAGAGCAGCCCGATTTGCTCAGCGTTCCCATCGCCCCAATGAGCTTGCCTTTTTTTTGTTCAGACATGATTGGCGTGAGTACCAGTGCACGTTATTAGTTACAGGTCTTCCTAACCGGTGGCCAAGAGTATAATATTTTCTTTAGCATGCTGGCTTAAGCATAATACTAATGGTTGCTTTTGCATGCTTGATACTGTGCATGTCATTAACCCTTGGGTACCGATTCTCTTTCAGAAAGTTGTAAAGCTCCTGGATAGAGGTGAAATTCTCTTAAGGTGCTATACAAGGACCTAGTATTATGATAGCGATTATTATTATTATCTTTAGCTAAAGTGTTAATTTGGGCTCAATTAAGAAGGCGATTAAATGTCGATACCATCATTTTTAGATTGCACATATGTGATTCCATTAGGATCTTTTATAATCTTGACTTGGCCTTAGCGATGATGGATTAGTATAACCTACAATAGTCCTCATATGCCAAGTCGATGGGATGTCACTCCTGATCACTATCAAACTTTTATAATTGGGCACTTTTTAGTCCTAGCTCATTTAATGTCAACAGTGCCTTCATTCTATGGCTCCAGCCTATCTCTCAGATCTACTACCCCACCAGGCCAAGCATCGTACCACCCGCTTTTCGGAATCCAACAGTCTACAAATACCTCGTACAAACCTCAAATCCTTTGGAGACCGTGCATTTAGTTCGTATGCTCACAAAGCCTGGAACTCCCTCCCGACCTGCGTCAGAACATCCCCTGACCTGACCACATTTAAAAGGAACTTAAAAACACACATATTTAGGGCAGCATTTAGTGGGTCCCTGTGATTCGTCCTTGATGTGCTTATGCGTGCTGACACTGTGCATGCTGCCACTAACCACATTTGCATGCTGATCCTGTGCATGTCACCCCTAACCATATTATTCATTTTGTTTGCTCTTTTCAAGCATGATTTTACTGACCATTCAATTGCATTTCCCTTTGCAGCAAATGTAAAGCACCTAGAAAGAGATTAAGTTCTCTGGGGGCGCTTTATCAAGTGCATTATTATTATTATTATTATTAATTTCAATCGGGTCTAGATCAAACAGTTCAAGTATGTCATCAATAATCATGTCAAGATTTATAAGGGTAGAATGTATGTTGAATGCACATTACTTAGGCACACTTCAGAAATGGCCACCGAGGTCAAGTCAGCCTGCGCCGTGAGTTAAGAGTTATTCGTGGTAGTAATCGAGGGAGAGTGCATTGGGCGGCTCGAAACAATGCGAGAAATACTGGACATTTGCCCCTTACCACTCGCTTGTTTCGTATGGGCTTCCCCGAAGGAGATGTGCAACTCCTGGATGCTAGCAAAAGCAGCAGCATCAAATAATGCATTTGAACGACAATAGCAAAACAATAATAATAGACTTGCATGATCGTGAAAAGAAGTATGCTCATGCAGAGGAGGCAAAGCTTTAGAGGTTGCTAGCTGGCAAGCAGGAGCACATACCCACAGGACAGCAGGCACAGTGGCAACTATTTAGCAGTCCAAAAGCACATGATTACCTGTGTGCTACGGAAAAAAGATAAGGTTTTTTAACCATGCTTTAGTTTCACTGGTGTCAGGTTTTGATGCTCGTAAGAACTTCAAGCTTTAAAAATCGGCCTGCATGGAGTAATTTTATGGCGAAGCTTGCTCTAGCACGTTCAGCAGCGCAATTTCAGTAAGAGCCAAATAAGAGCCAATTTCAGTAATGAATGGCTGAAATAATTCAGTGATGAATCGCCAAATGGCTCTCTAGCAGCAAGAATAACACCAGAATCCGGTTAGATGATGCACATTAGGAAGGATAGGTGCGCTCATATGAGATCTTCTTGTGACTTAGCCCAGAGGTAAGGTGCTTGTACTTCACGACCCATGTCGTAGGATTAAGTCCTCCAGCAGACTCTTAGGATTAATTCAAATCCGACTGAAATTCGGTCTTTGCAAGAATTTGCCAAGTACCAGTTAGCACTCTATCGCAACCAAGTGGCAATAATTGATATTTTAGCAGTTTTATTGCAACCAGAAAAGTAATATTGCTGTGATTTGGATGTGCACTTCACCACGTAGTTCTTTCGAATTTCCCTGTAACATACTTTTGAACTGTTAGCACCTTAACACTTGCCTGTCTTGCACCTTGGATAAATGACGAATGTACAGCAATATGACGATGCTCTTTGAGACACCTGTGTCCAGGCTTCTACGAAGATTATGTTTCAGTGTTTTGTGCTGAAAATTTTTCTGTTGTTGGCCATTGCTGCTTGGCTTAAGCACATGGTCGGTTGAGTTTATGCGGTATATAATATATAATTCCTCTGCTTGCTCCACGAGGAGTTGAAGCACCCATCACTTCCCTTTCCCTACCTTCCATCACCATATCGAAGTACACATGGTTTGGTTCGTTCCAATACGACAGCCCCTAAGGTAACTATAGATTATATGGCAACTTGCACCGATGTGTTTCACCATTAGTTCCTGAACAGTGAGGCGGATGTTTGTGCTGAAGCAACATCTGCTGTTACTGCAACTACTAATCTGCACAGCACCGTAAGAGAACAAGATCTCTATCTAAGAATGCTGGAAAAGAAAATTATCAATTGGTTAGTGAAACCATACACGAGTTTAGCATTTATAATTATTTCATAACAGCCAGTGCACACACACCAAGCAAATACTGTGAGGAGCCGGTGGGTTTTTAGCCTCTTTAAAATAGCATCAAACCAGGTGATCTGACGTCAGTCGTAAGTGAGTCCCAGGTTTTAGGAGCATTGGAACTGAACCATAGTCTCATAAAGGATTTAAAAAAGGATTTCAGATTCGTCGGAGGCACACCTAAACGACTGGAGTCGGAAGAATGTTTAGCCCGACACAAAGTGTGGTTAGAAAGTATTTCAGAGGCGTAAGTCTACACCCAAAAAGACCGACAAATAGCTAGTGAAAATCCTGCCTAGTTAGCTGACAAGCAGCTACTGAAACTACCCTCGCCCTGAGCAAGAGAGGTACCTCAGCAGCAGATGTTTGCACAGCTGCATCTGTGATGGATTTCTGATGTCGCCTTGATTGAGTAGATGGCAGCGCAGCAGGAGCAGCAATCGGGGGATGTCTGTCTTCTTTAGCAGTGACAGTCGGCCGTGTTTGCTCCGCATGACTACTGCTGCCGGCTGCAGCCAGATCGGCTGACACGTCAGCACTAGCCTACAGCAAGCACGAGCCAAGCTTCAGACCTAGCTGACATCTGCAGCATCACAGCGCGAGTGATGGTGTAACAGTACACAGACAAGCTACCTTTAACACAGGCTCATAGGGCAATGTGTCCATTGGGCCCAGCTGGCTGCATGTACTGGCATGCGACGAAGAGCTGGAAACCACTGCTCCATCGTTGCCCAGTGTGTCGGCAGGCTCGTGGAGATACTCCGTCAATTTCAGAATCCTTTGGGCGACTTGCTGATAGAGGCGTTCAATGCCGAATCGGCCTACGGCGAGTTCATATGTGGACACCACCCAGCCTCTATTGAAATGCGGTGCATGCAAGTTTCTCAGGGGGTAACGTCACACAGCAATGAAGACAGCAAAGATATTATACAGATCAGCCTAAGCAATGAAAGACAGAAGTTAATGCTACAACGTTCAACTACTGAGGAAACCATATTGAGAGCACAGCACAAGCACGACGATACTATCAGGAAATGAGGGTAAATAGATGAAGTAGGGAGCATTTGAAAACTATACAGTGGTGATGTGCTGAAAAGCTTGTTTGACACAGACTAGGATCTGAACAGAAAATTGTAGTCAGTGTCATAAATAGTGCATAACATAGGATCGTCTGCATTGTTGCAAGACAGACACGTGCACAGGAGGTTTCTCCTACTGCAGCACACTACTGAGTAGATAAGTCAAGCACTGGTTGGCTTAGTTTTGAGCACTGGCTTTAATTTGTTGCTCGAGTAGGAATTATCACACTTCGACCTATCAGTAAGGGGCTATTAGTCTTTGCTAACGGTCATATTAGGTACAAGGTGCAGTAGATTAGTGGCATCTTTCAACAGCCGTACAAGAACATAACTACAATAGTTAGCTACCCAATACAACACTCTTTACATTGTTTGCTCTAAGCATAAGATGCATGTCAAATGAGCACAAGTAGGGCTCAGAAATGTAAACAAAATAAGTAGTGACACAGGCACCATTCCACATAACACTTAGTGCCAAAGTGTATGAATTTCAAATGTTTCACCATACAGAACTTTGATCAATCACAAACAGTAACCCGAGAGACCCTACTCAATGATGTGGATCAGAGCTGAGAGGACTTGAGCTTTGATGAACTTACTCAATGCTATGTAGCTTGTCGGTCATCTCATTTGGTCTCAATATGGTAAACACTAGTTAGGTAAATAAAATAAGGTAAATAAAAGGAGACCGATGTAACTGTGATAAGCCAAGGAGAGGCAAAACTTAACCTAGCTAGGGGTAGCCAGTCAAGGGACGGTGAAAGAATATGTTGGACCACCAAGTGACCCGGCATGTCTCTTCAGGTTGCTTCAAGTGGAATTAAGGTCCCTTTTGAATCGTCTGGCACACCCCTTCAAATCAGAAAGGGGGAGGCCGGCCCGTTGGCCCACCTTTTACTATACAAGTAAAGATATCAAACATGAATAGTAACGATATAATACTAATAAAAATTTTACCTATATAGCACCATAAGGGAAGGTAATCACTTTCTATGCACTTTACATAGGCAACCAAAAATTAGTTGAGCCAGGAAAGTCAATGGTTAGTAGTAAAAACCCATATGGAAGTTGCCCGGCAACATGAATAACACTGATTATGAGAAGATAAATGCATAAGGACGGACGTCATGAGCACCGTGACACGTGAAGGGCATAAATAGTGACTTACCAGGAAAGTGCTCGTCAACGAGCGAGCACGCGACATTGTAAGCATTGCTGTTTAGTGAGCTATCGCTTTCGCCATAAAACCACGTGACGAGTCCCTTAACCTCGTGTCCATCCCAATCGATTTCTAACGGGAACCTAGGAAAAAAGCAGTGACATAGCCCCGTAAACAGTGGTCCAACAATCCTGTGATCATGCAGGTAACAACGCAAATTTAACAGGACTGACAGCCATTTTAAGCTCACTATCTAGGCCCTGATGATGATGATACATGCTGATACAGCCTTCCACGGCAAAGTATGCACTTGTGAAGATGTGCAGCTGCCTCCTTTCTTACTTACGACTCACAAGTAATCTACTTATCACTTTATAGGGCAGAGTAACTTCCAGGATTTGCCCGGAACCAGATTAAGGATAAGTGACGTGATCCACTAGGCTACTGATCCAGTGACACACAAGTTGACCATATACGAGAGTTACACAGCCGGGGAACTTTTGTTAACAGTTTATTTCAACAGTAACTAGATGATAAGCCATCAGAAAATAAGACTTAAAAAAACAGATTAAATCCTTGATATAGTTGGCCGGCAGCTTGCCTTCGTCATTGCTACAGTGTTAATTGAATAAGTGTGAAAATACTAATTGTACAACCAAAGAAATTTGTAAGAGTAAACCAAATTACTTTTAGGATGTTGCCAACAGATTTTTCAAATATATTTTAGTTTTGCACATTTATAATTGATTTTTTATGAATGTGTACAATTATGTTGGATTATTAGGCTAGTGGTGATAACGAACGACAGAGTAGTGTTTCCACACACCTCTGGAGATAAATTGATTGGTAGCATCTAATGATCTACTGGCATATGGGAGTCATCAACCGATTAACGATTGTTCGACCACCACCACAGCACTTGCAGAGACTATGCACAGACGAAGTCAAGTTCGTGATTTAGGTACCTCATTTGAAACCACACTGCTATATTCCAATATCAGCAATTAAATGCATCGTATGATATCGTCATTGACATTAACACAAATGAAGAACCAAAGACAGCAGTAATTAAGACCTGACCACATTTAAAAGGAACTTAAAAACACACCTATTTAGGACAGCATTTAGTGGGTCCCTGTGATTCGTCCTTGATGTGCTTATTCGTGCTGACACTGTGCATGCTGCCACTAACACATCTGCATGCTGACCCTGTGCACGTCACCCTAACCATGTTATTCGTTTTTGTTTTTCAATCATGATTTTACTTACCATTCAATTGCATTTCCTTTTGCAGCAAATGCAAAGCGCCTAGAAAGAGATTAAGTTCTCTGGGGGCGCTTTATCAAGTATATTATTATTATTATTATTATTATTATTATTATCACCCAAAGCCAGCACAGGCGCACAGCTTCTTGCTCAGTATTATCGCTACCTAGAAGCAGGCTGCCCAACGTCGTACTAACGGTAATCATACTGCATGCAGCATTGACCATTGCCAACTTCCGGTTTCTTACTTTGCCATTACATTTGCCTATAGTCACCGACATCCCATATTTGTTGGAGCCAGCCTCTGGGAAAGCCTCAGGGAAAGGGCTCAGCATGCTTTGCCAGCTGCTATGACAGCAACTAAGTGGCTTTAATTACTTTGGTGTACCATTCAAGGTGTCAACACATGATTAAAGGTTGACGAACTACTAACACTCCTGTCCACTGAATTAGACCGAAAAGCTGCAAAGCTGCAAATAAACTGATCGGTTTGCTTAATGACTATTAATAGCCAGGCTTTCCACTACATCGACCCACAGTGAAGCCTTTATATTGGGTCATACACTGGGAACTGCACTTGCACAGAAAAGGTAACGAGCGACTACAGTCAGGCTGCAATGCCAACTGAAAGCCGGATGTGTGCTTTAAGCAGTTTCGCTTTTACCATTTTAGATAACTATTATCTCATAATCTAGTCACATTTAGCCGATTGCTGCCAATCCGTAAGTTTTTAGTGGCTGGTTAAGAATCTATTAACTCCCTAGCACTAACCAAATTATTTTCTAGATTCCGGACAATCAGGGTTGCTAAAGATTACCTCTGAAGTTAACCTTTGGACATAACATGACACATATACCGTGTGACAGAGACTGCAACGTCTCCCCGGTTGCAAGATCAAGCAAACATTCTGGCATGTACTAATACAGTGCGTCCAAGACCTACCACGGCTCTGCTCTCCCTTACTTACATGACCTGCTGCAGCAGCAACAGCCTTCTCATACTCTGCTTCCTCATCAGGAACTCTTACGACAATACATTAGCTATCATATGAGCATATATATCGTCAGGGGAAGAGCCGGGACTCGGGCTGGCCCTGGGCCCTTTCAGCTTAGAAAAGGGTGAAGGCTGAAGCTTGGCAGCCTCTTTTAAACATGACTGAGCTAGTCACTCGATTTGGCTTACAAGCTGTGGGCAACAGATATTACAGCTTTGCAAGCCCTAAAGTGGAATTGATATATCTTCGTGTTTAACTACCTCGTACAAACCTTAAATCCTTTGGAGACCGTGCATTTAGCTCGTATGCTCCCACAGCCTGGAACTCCCTCCCGACCTGCATCAGAACATCCCCTGACCTGACCACATTTAAAAGAAACTTAAAAACATACCTATTTAGGACAGCATTTAGTGGGTCCTTGTGATTCGTCCTCGATGTGCTTATGCGTGCTGACACTGTTCATGCTGCCACTAACCACATTTGCATGCTGACCCAGTGCATGTAACCCCTAACTATGTTATTCATTTTGTTTGTTTTTCAAGCATGATTTTACTTACTATTCTATTGCGTATCACTTTGCAGCAAATGTAAAGCGCCTAGAAAGAGATTAAGTTCTGTGAGGGCGCTTTATCAAGTGCAATATTATTATTATTATTATTATTTAAGATAAATGCAGTGTTGCTGACCTTATTACAATTACACATCCTATCACTTCTTTTGTAGCGGCTGTTTTTTCTACGAACTCCCTTAGCTATTAGCTATTCTCCTATTGCAATCATCTCATCACTACTACATGCGGTTACCTCATTGACCATGTATGCACTCGAGCACACAAGTATCGGCAAACCCTATGTTGTGAGTGTGTGTGCTCATTGATAAACAGCCAACTACTTGGAGCACTCGGAACACAACCGAACTCAACAACGTTTAGTCAAAGACTCTACTGCAGACGTCAACCTAACCGGAGTTTCTGTCGTCTGCCCCAGGAACGCTGCGCTCCGATTGACCTGCGCCGTTGCTAACCCCAGCAGCAGGAACGCTACACCTCGATTGGTCAGTCAAGGTCGGGAGGGCCCCAAGCCTAGTACCGGCAGATATCTACATCTAGGCGTAACACTGTTGCAGGCTGGCGTATTGGTGCATTCTCTATTACGATCTAAACATTCCTCCTGTCTTACTCTTAGCCACTATACATTTAAGTGATAAATAAAACAATAACATGCATAATATGTGATTGCTTACGGCAGTGTAGTTTTACCCCTAGGTTACTACCGACTGCGGTAGACAACCCATTGCACTGATTCCTCATGGCCACGAGAGTTTGTCGGCACGACCTTTTCATAACGTCGTGGCCTAGGCTCCTTGCAGTGCTTGCAAATGCACACATTTCATCTGGCTGTCCCCAGGGGCCGCGAGGGGCCGTTGCATCGTCATTGGCTTCTCAGCTACAATCGCTGGCTCCACCACCTCCTGCCCTTCAGACGCTGCCGCCACCTGCTCTGACTGACTGACTGACGCTGACTGCCTTTACGACGGCTCGCATGTGGCTTTGTATCGAACAGAGCTAGGTAACTTTGCAATTGCTATCCAATTTCAAATTTGTGTGACTTCGGTGAGGTAAAAGCTGAAGAAGGTGGCTACGACCAGTATTGTCGATAGAGCACAGACTTCAGGCAGCCCACATATCACTAGACTCACTAGGACAGACTGATAAAGAGCAAGAATTTAGTCATCATTTCACCCTTGATAGGGTTTGACCTCAAAGCCTCCAGGCTGCTACAATGAAGCTAGTGATTAGGGATACAATTTAAGATTCGACTAGAAGAACAAGGTATGTTTACTTGAAACGCAAAAAATAAGCCACTTCTGTCCATCATATATCAAGTGGCTTGTTTGGAGTGGGCTAGGGTAAAAGCACACTGGACCCACGGAGACAGACAAATCAAATGGGCAATGAGGGTAAATTTTTGAGATTTTAGTAATTAAAAATGCACACAGTATGTGCATCATTGCTTCAATGGAAGTTTCAATGATAATTTCCATCAGATGACAGTGATATTTGGCTGCAAAGCACCATGGTCTGGGGCTGCTTCTATAGTAATTCAATTCATTTTCATTTATATATAGCAGATACCTGGCCTCATGACTCAAGAATTTTACTTTGAACTACTCTATAACGTTAATAATAATACACTTGATAAGGCACCCTCAGAGAACTCAATCTCTTTCTAGGTGCTTTAGATTTGCTGCAAAGAAACACTTTGCAGTACCTAGTCTAATTAACAATCATGGGGACAATTTTATTTTCATACAGCATAATGAGCATAACAATGCGGCTAAGGGCGTTCATTATTTTTCTGCTATACTACAGAATTTAGTTGAGGGCCATTATGCTAACTGAGTGGCCAAGTCAATTTTCACACCCAATGCCATTGAGTGTCTCTAAGGTAAAGCAGATAAGTTCATAGCTCGGGTGGTTCGTGAGACATCTAAAGAATCGCTTTTCTTAAGTTTGCAGGGTGTTTGGAGAACAATAAGGCCACATGTGTGCAAATACTTAGTTTGCTCTATTCCGTAGCGGCTCAGATATGATATTGTTTGTCGCCATTGTGTAACTTCCTTTTAGCGCTAAAAACTAATATACTTGCACTAAAACCTTGCTTACATGTTCGGTAAGCTTAGCCCATATACTATGCATGGTTACAGCAGGTTGCAGTAACGTGTTTTATACCAGAATCATAACATTTGGTATCATATGGACATTTTAATCGGCCTCACAGATACTTCTGCACCGTAATTCGGGGTGTGGGCCCAAACCATTTCTCACACTAGTCACAGCAGATTTTGGGCCACTCCTTCGGCAGGTGTATGAATGACCGTTCAAAACTGTCTATATCCTAGGCCTTATCACAAATGTTCAATCAGATTTCAGATTAGGCTTAGACTCAGTCCATCCAAAATGGAGATTTGGTCGCGGCAGTGGGATTTTCAAGCAACTCTTTTAAAATACCTGCTCTATGCTTTGGATCATTGTCCTTTAAAAAGTTGTATCTGGGTGGGCATACCTGTTTTGGCATTCATTATATTAAATGTGCAATGCATTCTCTCAACACCTGTCGTGTAAAAACCATATCACAATCACATATCACAACTATACCACTGCAATATCTCTTCGTCTGGTGAATGCACAAACTACCTCTAGGCAAGCAACACAACTTTGATTTAGCAAAGAAAATAAATTTGACTCATCAGACCACCGAATTCGGCTCCATACTGCTACCGTCCAACGCACTAAGGGTTAAAGTAAACGTATATAGCTTGCTAACAGTGTTCAGAAACTGCTTTAATTACTAATTATAATATATAAATACTAGCTGATTCAACAACCTCTTTTGTATAGAGACGGAAGAGCCTTTACGGCTATCACCACTGCTTTCGGCAGCAATGTAGCACTACCCACCGAAGGAGTCGAACCACGACCTCGGGACATAAGTCGTGAAAAGCAACCGCATTACCTAGTGAGCCATTCCGACTCATCAATCCTTAATGCCCCATTACCTAGTGTGCCATCACAGCTCAATAATTCTTGAATTCTTTTGACGAGAATCTTCATAATTGTCCTTTCGACAGGTTATGATGCTTACGTTCTTTAGTTTATAGTGAGCTACATACTGTATTACACAGTGCCTCCATTTCTTAATATTCCTGTCCTCCCGCACCGTGACATAACAATGATATCAAGCACTAACAAACCAGAGACCCAAAACAATATATACACTGTACTATAATAATAATAATACATTTGTAGAGTGCCATCAGAGAGCTTAAGCTCTTTCTAAGCATTTTATATTTGCTGTAAAGGAAGCATGATCAAATGATCAGGGGTAACATGCACAATGTCAACAACCATAACATGGTTAGAGGTGACATGCACAGGGTCAACATGTAAATATGCTTAGTTGCTGCATGCACAGTATCAGCATGAATAAGCACACAAAGAACACTAAAACCTGTGCATTTATAGCTTCTTTTTAAATTTTGTCAAGTCACAGGATGTCGTCACGCCAGTCGGGAATGAGTTCCAGGCTCTGGGAGCATACTAAAAGCACGGTCTCTAAGGTTCATATAGCTAAACGATGCGAGTCAGAACAGCAGGTGTCACGATGCTTGGCTTAGTGGCAGAGTAGATCTGATAAGTAAGTTGGAGTGACAGAATAAAGGGTCCTAAAAGTGAGTGACAGAAACTTGAAGTCAATACACTGCTTGGGCAAGAAGTAGTGTGATGTAGCAACTGCGACGCTAACGACAGACAAGCCTAGCTGCAGAGTTTTGCACTAACTGTAATCAACTGCGCCAAGTGTGCTACACAGTCACTTCTGCAATGCCGAGTTCACTGGCTATTTCTCTACTACGTCCACCCTCCTTTTTTCAGTGTGAGGATTGTAGCAGATTGGCAATCGAGAGCTGGGAAAATAGATAACCTTTAGTAAGCAATGTTTATTGCCTAAACCCTCAGATGCCAGGACGCCCCGTAGGTGTGTCAATACACAAAGAAATCCTGCACAATTCGCCCCCATAAGTATTCCGTGACAAAATTGACATCCAACCATAATTTGGAGACTGGAAATAACTATATGGACCTTTTGGTAGTATTCTATTTCCGTCTGCAAATTTCAATCAAATTAACTCGTCATGATCATCGGTTCTCTTGGACTTCATTTAAATAACATAAAACATTTTCTATGACTTTGCAGCCTAAAAAGTGCATAGCACCACAACCAACAGAACATGCATGTACAAAAAACCTGGCGGTTGTGTGGCTTTTGCAGGCCAGCATTGCAATGCCTGAATCGGTAAACTTAGTCACAGCGGCTTGCCTAGGGCATGTGAATCCTACTTCTATGCATAACAATTGGCATGTGCGTCGACCCTGCCTAGCCAAAATAGGGCAGTGGGTGCTACTCCAGACTGTGCTGTGGCAGGTAATGTTCACACGGCAATGTTAAGTGTGCTTCACCTACTCGATTGGCACATTGTCATATTCCTTGCCGTTCCAGTAGTGCTTGAAACCGCAACTGCAGCCTGTCTTGCATATCTTGGTGGCCCTCGTCGACGTCTTGTCCCCGTTTTTGTATTCGACTGTACCATCCGACCGAACTGTGCGAAGGTTGGCTCTGCAAAGTTGATCGATTGATCACTGGAGTGATGGATGCAAGGCCAAAACAAACCAAACAGGCAAAAAAAAAACATCAGCAAAACCAGACAGCAGTGGTTCGCAGCAGCCCAACGTCACCAAATCCACTAGCTTAATCGCCATCAACACCACACGTGGTTGGTGAGCGACAACGAGTACTCACTTGCGACAAAATTTGCAGTTCGCTATGCACAACCAGCACGGCTCATCGCGGGCATGCTCCAGAATGCAGTCGCCCGGAAGTTCGGTGAGGGCCTCGCACATCAAGCAGCGGCCCAGCCTTCGATCTGCGACGAGTGCCCGAGTCTGCTCACGGACAAAATCTGGGGAGGTGCTAATACCTGAAGATGACGACAGCCATTAGTTCACGACTACCAAGTATAAGCTGACTTCATTTTTCGTTGAGTCTATCAAACGGCTTAGTCATAATACAGGGGCAGAGCTGTGCAAGTCTGATAGGGCAGCTACAACGACCTGTGTGTTTCAGCAATCTCTTGTTAATAATATAAAAATTAATAACAATAATACATTTGATATAGCATCATCTGAGAACTCAATCTCTTTATAGGCGCATCAGTTTGATGCAAATGAAGCACGATCGAGTGGTTATTGGTAACATGCTCAATAAACAACAAGAATAACATGGTTAGGGGTGACATGCACAGTGTCAGCATGCATAAACACATAAAGGACAAATCACAAGGATCCACTAAATGGTGACAAATAGATGCGTTTTAGTTTCTTTTTAAATGTGGTCAAGAGATGAAGTCAAGAGATGTGGCACAAGTCGGGAGAGAAATCCAAGCTTTGGGAGCATACAAACTAAAGGCACGATCTCCAAAGGATTTGAGGTTTGTATGAGGTATAGGTAAACAGATAGATTCCGAAAAGCAGGTGGTACGATGCTTAGGCTGGTGGGGCAGTAGATCTGATCAGTAGGCTGGAGCCAAAGAATGAAGGGACCTAAAAGTGAGTGACAGAACCTTGAAACCGATGCACTGCTTGACTGGGAGCCAGTGCAGGTCGGCAAGAAGTGATGTGATGTGGAAATTGTGCCGCTCACGACAGACAAGCCTAGGTGCGGAGTTTTGCACCAGCTGCATGTCACAAATGCATGGACTAATTTAGAAGTGGTATCCCTGTCTAAACAGGCCAGAATTTTAGTAATGTTATGTAGCTGAAAGTAAGCAGGCTTGACTGTGGAGCTAATGTGGTCATTTTGGAACAGGACACCTAGATTTCGTGCATATTCAATAGGAGATATGCTGGCAGAGCCGATTTTAAACGCTAGCCTTTCAAATTTCTTAATCACACTTGGTTTGCTCATGACTAGTAAGTTGATTTAATCATCATTCAATTTAAGAAAGTTTGCTGCCATCCATGTGTGCATGTCATCAATAAATGCAGCAAGGGAGTTGAGAGAATTCGATGAGCTAGAGGGCTGGGAGGGACCAAAGCAAAGGTACACCTGAGTGCCATCTGCATAGAAGTGACAGCCTAAATTGCGCACGGGAATCACATCGGCAAGAGGGAGAGTATAAACCGTGAAAAGAACAAGACCTGCCGCACAGATCCCCAAGGTACCCTGTATTTCAGAGGTTCCTCGGATGATCTTCGTCCATTACATTACATATTGAGCAGCATTAGGTGTGCAGCACTGTCGAGACTAGGCTTACGATCATCCGATGCCACATTTACACTCAGGCGCAGAAGAAAAATGAGTTGCACAACTTGAGCTTAATTCATGGATGGAGAACTACAGAACGAGAACCATTCGGAGCTGCCAGCCCAAGCAGAGCAGCATTGTGAACAGCATCTCACGAGGGAATGGAAGGGAAACCGCAAAGGCATTTACGAACAGATGCAATGCAGTGCCCTATTATCCATTCACACAGAAGGCATGGCCTAAAAATCATGTCGTTGCATAGCAGCAGGTTCATGAGCAGCAATTTTGTTTGAAATGTTGTTCTGGTACTAAATAATAAGTCGTCGACTACAGAGAACAACTTTAACAGCCAGCTAGCATTCATCCTGCTGAATTGTATTAGCCTCTACGTAAGTGTTACGATGCTTGAAAACTAAGCGATGCTTTAATGGTGGTTTCTGCTTGATCACACAGCCAAAACAGGTCGGGAAGCAGCCTTTACACAAGTGCTGCCTGAAAAATTCTTTTACTACAACTGAAATCTACCCTTAGTGAAGATATGTGACACATGCCCTATGGCACTGACAATATTTTTGGGCAAAACAAGATACCGACTTATATGCACTACTTCCGGTCGACCGACATTTCCATACACTAATCAAGAGCACATGTTTGGATTCTCTGGGTGTCTCCTCATACGGTGGACTGGGCTTAAGGCAATGCATGGCAATGAATGGCGAGCATGAGCATAACTGGTCTTGAGTACTGCAAGTTGGACCAAAAAGACAAGCATCTACAGATAAAACCACGACTGACTGCATAGAGATTTGAATTGAATGCCTTTAAGTATTGGTATGTCACTACAAGCTAGCAACGGGTCTCTTAGAGAAGTGTCTCTTCGGGGTCTGTGATTGGCTACTACAGCCTGTAGCATTTCGTCCGAGCAACACCGAAAGCCGAGAGTTGTATGTCGTATGTGTAGAATCAGCTTGTCAAGTAAAGCAGAAGACTTCATGCTCTTCTGTTTGGGGTAATAAACGTCGTTGGCTGGCATGTAACATGGGCATACTTAAGACACAAGTGGTCACATGCTTACTCTTTTACTTACTTAGTGCCCCAGTTTGTGGCACATTTAACAAAGGCCACATACATCAAATACAAGTTTAACCTTGTTAGCAGAATCGACATAAATTACTTTGGTTTGTAGAAGCAGGATACCGAAAAGGAGCTCAGCAGTTCGAACACTCAACTCCATAAAAAGGACTCTAGGGCTCCTGTTGATAGGCACGATACGACCTCATACGCAATCGTTCCTAGTGAGAACTTGGGATGAGCATTAACAGTAAATGGTCAGCACAGATCATCCAGGAGGTGGCTACCAACCACGGTTCGGTAGAATCAGCTAGCATTAACTAAGACATCATTTGAAAAAGCCTGCCAATTCTACAGAACTCCTTCGGCATTGAAGGTAAACGTCTCAGAGAAACAGCATCTCACACAGACAGCAACATATAGCCTGTCTCTCTCCCTTGAGAGTTGACAGGTCCCTCCCCCACGTGCAGAGGTCAGGCACGCACTACTATAATTAAAAGTATCTTGACTACGCTATAACGACTTGTGATTCGTTCGACTGGCCTCCAGACGCAAATAAATTCCCGCCCCACCAAGACCTTTTGAACTCGAAGGCTAGGGCTATTATGATTTGAATAGGGCCTCTGGCACAATTCTTTATTTTAGACAAGCCACTCAATGAATTTCAGGATAGTCTTACTGGTCGTGTAAAGGACACGTGAGAAGCAGCTGCTGAAAAGGCCTTGCACACAGAATCACCTGCCGGCTTGAAGATGTACTCAGCAACGTCACACACGAGGCTAGGGGCCACGCTGTAGAGCAGGGTGAACTTCTGGTCCATGGCGGTCACGAGCCGTTCAATGTACTTGTTCGGCAGGCAGATCCCTCCACCGACCTCACAGGAACCGACACCGTCCATGTCCACATACCTAGCGATCTCAGTGCTGCCGACGGCCCAGGCATGTTCGAACATCCAGTTTGGCAAGCGCGGAAGAGGCATACCTGCAAAACCGCAGAATGGCAAGTCTCGGCAAAGATTTTCTTTATTTTTTAAAGTTCACAGAAGCCAGAGACTCTTAAAGCTCCGAGGATTCTGCTGATGCCCAACCTTTGACTCCAACGAGAGCGATGTAGTGGTTCCTGGCAGAGCTGCTCCAGGCTATGCACAAAGGCTTATTCAGTGAACCCGTCTTGTTCCTGCACATCTCTGGTGGGCACATGATGGGAAGAAAAATACCTACAAATGCAGAAGCATAGCTTGCGGTCACAAGCTGCTACTGCTGCTGACCTTGCCATACCTATGCCATCAGCACACTCAAGCAAGGGATGGGGCAGCTGGATGACACCTACGACAGCTAGAGCAATTGATGGCAGCTGACCAGCTCAGTGCCGCACCGAATCCTATGCATATGCGACGTTCAAGCTTCATGCAAAAGGAGAAAAAACGAAAAAGAAAAAAAAGAAAAGCAAAAGAAAAGAAGCATCGCAGCCGACACGACATGAGGGCGCACAAAGCAGCAACATCGGCAGCAGCTGCACGTCTGCTTGCTGGGCTTACACGAGTAGTCCCCGGAGCTCTGAATGCCGGACAAACAGTCGAGCAGCACGATGGGACGCCGCAACACGTTGGCCAGGCCAAACACGTGCAGGGGGCGCAGTCCAAGCTGCATGTCGTCAGCTGGCTGGTATGACGGATCACACTCCATGATGATCTCCTGCCACTCGGAAGCCTCGACAAAGTTGTGTAGCAACTGCTGATAGCTGACAACGTTAGCTGCAAGGTGACTCTTGAGGCTATGGCGCAAAGCATGCCAGAACAGCTCCCTGCCGATCAGTGCACGCGACAGTGCGTGCACAAGGCAGTGGCCATCTCCATCGGCATGTATGGGCACTAGGCAGCCACTACGATCGTTGAATTGGTCGATCAAGTCCAGTGTGTCCTTCAGGTACAACGTACTGCCCATCTGATCTCGCCCATAGCCGGGCACGTTAAGGTACTCGGGCTCGATCTGGAACGCTCTCCCCGATAGGGACCCGCAGTCGAACGTCTTATGATTGCCACGAAGTGTAGCCATCGGCACGGCGAGGCCCGAGTCCTGCTCCATTCCGTAGTGAGTCAGCAATGGTGACAGCAGCTTACAGTGGTAGTTTGACATGCCATGCGCTTTCACCAGATCGGCCGATTTGGGCGGCAGACTAGCTGTTAGCAATTCTTTCCTAAGCAAGTGGTGTAGCTTTGCCAATTCGTTCTTGATCTGTTCAATGCCATGTAAGGCCGAGGCAGCATGAAGCTGACCACAGCGTGTACACCCCACCTGCTGTTCCTCGGCTGTGAAGTATAGCTGCTCTCCACATCGCTTGTCTGGACACATTCCACGGAACAGATCTGGCATACCATCGTCATGATCAGCACCCATTCCCATGTTATCACCATTGTTTAGCTCTGCCATGAAGTGGCTGAGGTCTGAAAAATCTAAAGCACGACCAAAGACAGTGATGGCTGTTGATTAACTGCCATAGCTCAAGGTATGAATGTATGATTGAAAACTAGTCAGACAGAAAATTTTCAGTCGCAGTCGAAAAAAGTGGTACAGCAAATATTCAAAGTCAACGTGCCCACACAGATGGAGTGATCGAGATGCGAAACAGTTTCCCAGCGCTCAATACGCTCACATTTATACCATTTTTACGCGGGTCTACGGCCTTTAGCCCTCGTTAAACCTGCGGGGCATCATTTCGCTCTGCTCACTCAAACGACCTACATCAAAATTTGCTCCTAAAAGCCACTGCTGCACGAAAACCCATCACTTAATGCTGCATTTAAACAAGTGTGGTAAATCAGTGCAGAAAATTCTAAATATACAGGTCATAAAACGTACGACCGCATCAAAAATTCATCAGCTGCCAGCCTCTAAGCCTCCTGGAGGAGCATCCCCCAGTGAAGGCACCAACACGTCTCAGCAAAGAGAGATCGGTAGTTTAAAGGCCGATAGAAGAAGCAATTGTTACACAATGCTGATCATCGCTAGGATGCAAAAGCATGCTCTATGCACCGAGACCTTCGATACAGCACGTCGGCGCTTCAACCTCAACCTATGCAAGAAAACGTAGATGACCACCTAATGGGCACATCCAGACAGACGAGTCCTAGCTATAGTGCCAGGATATGAAATGGTACCGCAGGCGTCTGTCCGTACTTAAGAAACCATAGCGAAACCTTGGTAGCTTTGGGAAGCCGCGCCGCCGAGAACGAAAGTCGCAGCACCAACAGGAAGACAACCGCTTGCTTTCATTGGTTCGCCAGATTGAGCCAATAGTCCTTCGTTGAGCGCCTAGTTCAAAGGGCGGGGGAGGGAGACCAGAACAGCCGCAGCAGCAAGGTTATCGGCCACGGTTCGCCAGTCGCGGTGCGAGTTCGTTTTAATATACAATTTCCCACTGCACACTCTCATCGGGACACGCGTCTTAAAGATCTTTCCACAAGGTTTCTATACTAAAAATGGGAGAGAAAGACCGGCGTAGACAACGGAGCGAAAAGTCGCTGCATCTCTTCTGCAGCCAAAGGGTGCAGAGTAAGCTCAAGTCGGAAGGCGACACCGATCGCCACGAGCTCTGTGGCTGACATAGAAACCTGAACCGCGGTGGCAGCCGCGGAAATCCGAGCATCCGTCGAGAATAGTCCGGTCTATCGATGAGCGAATCGAGTTTTTCGCGCTTCGGGGCGGCTAGCTGTGCTCGATTTTAATTTTCGGTGATTTGATAAACAGATTCATTTGAGCTTCTTTTTAAATGTCTTGATGTCAGTGGTTGTTGTGACATCAATCGGGAGTGAATTCCATGCTTTGGGATCATGCGAAGTAAATGCACGGTCTCCAAAGGACTTCAGGTGTGTATGAGGTATAGGTAAACAGTTAGTATAGGTAAACAGTTGGACTGCAAAAAGCGGGTGATACGATGCTTAGCGTGGTGTGGGAGTATATCTGATAAGTAGGCTGGAGCCAAAGGATGAAGGGACCTAAATGTGAGTGACAGAACCTTAAAGTCGATGCTATGTTTGACTGAGACCCATTGCATGTCGGCGAGAAGTGGTGTGATGGTGCAAGTGCGAAGCTTAGACAGTCAAACCTAGCTGCAGAGTTTTGTACCAACAGTAAACGCCCGATTGCACAGGCCGATAGAGCAGCAAGCAGTAAGTCAAATCAATTGTCAAACCAGATAAAACCAGATGACACAATCCAAAGTCAAGCTAAACAATTTCGCCGGTACCTTCGAACTCCCAGGCGTGCTGCTAAAGTACACAGCTTGAGCGATAAGCTGGTTTTCTGAACCTGCTATAGCTCCGGAAACTCCGAACTCGGGTGGTTGGCAGGATCGTAATAGCACCAGGCCAAGATGGTACAGAAATAAACATTTAGTACAGGAAGCACCAGTGCAAATTGTGGCGCAGCTTAAATCGAAAATACTCGCCGCGGTTTACTTAGACGACCGCTTGCACTTTTAACTAAAACTGATGGTTTACACAGAGAGGGAGAGAGACGGGACTAATGTTCGAGAAATGATTAATATTTATTAAACCTTTGCCTAAAGCCCTGCAAGAACTAAATATTTTTTAATTTTTAATTTAAATATTTTGAAAGATTTTGAAAGAGTGGCAACTGAAAAGTGCTAAAATTCAAAATTTCATCATGCGGCAGCATATCAGAGAGAGAGAGAGAGAGAGAGAGAGAGAGAGAGAGAGAGAGAGAGAGAGAGAGAGAGAGAGAGAGAGAGAGAGAGAGAGGGAGAGAGAGAGGATAGAGAAAAATAGAGAGATAGAGAGAGAGAGACAGACAGACAGACAGAGATAACACAGGGTTGCCTGTACTTGTATCCCTCTTCGCCTTCTGGCACTTCAAACTAACTTGAGCCCATAGCAGCACAAAATCTGAAATTGTTTTTGATGGCATCCAGTTTTTGTAAATTAAATGACCAACAACTCACTAATCATGAGGAAACCAATAGTTAAGTCATTAACAGGAATGAATCACTCACCAAATCGGAAAGACTAGCGTATCTCCTACAGCCCGTGCATTCAATCTGAGCGTTCTCGTTCAAACGTACTTTTCATCAGGTGAGCACATGATCACCGAAGTCAAGCCTGCCTACGTTCACCTAAATTGCATCGCAAAAATTTTGGCATACTTGGATTAGGACACCCCAGCAAAGCTATTCCATGCATGCACGACCTCTCGAATCGACTTCTTTAACTCACTACTTGTAGGTCATCCTGCTTTTTCAATAAGACGCATACAGCTGATGCAAAACTTGGCTTATCTTTCGTAAGCTCCGCTACTTGCTATGCTGAGTGCTATGCAGTTTGCTAGCCAATCCGATAGTGCATTATTTAAATGCAGCACGCAGATTTTAGAGTTACTAGATTTGGTAGTCAATTTAGGCATACCAATTATCAGGAGCTCAGTTTCAGCATAGCTCTGTCTCCTAAGGTTTGAGGACAACCGGAGCTAATTTCGGAAAGTTTCAAGCTCGGATTCCGTGACGATACTCATACGCAGAGAAGGGATATGAAGGTGGACACCACCTGTCTAACACGAGCAATACCACTGTCTAGAGG
This sequence comes from Cristatella mucedo, assembly GCA_009760855.2. Classification (NCBI taxonomy): domain Eukaryota; kingdom Metazoa; phylum Bryozoa; class Phylactolaemata; family Cristatellidae; genus Cristatella; species Cristatella mucedo. The sequence continues at coordinate 111,187 of WPIO01000179.1, forward strand.
TGACGTGCATGCGGCGCGTATGCTATCGTGCCTGTAGCCAGACTCTTCTAAACTTCCACATCTTATTGCAGTGCTGAAGGAGTCCTTTAGAAACACGACGAGTTCTCTCGCTCAAGCCGCGACCAATAGTAAACTATTTCAGATCAGATGTGGCTGCAGACACTACGAACGGGACGTCTCAAAAAATACAGCCCTTCCTATCCCGCAACAAATGCGACTAAAAACATTAAAAAACCGGCTAGCGTAGCCTTCGAGTCACGGGGCCTGAGCTTCATTTTATGAAGGCAAAGTAGCTCGCAAAGAATAGAGCCGTCCGCTACAAGCCGCAGCCTGGTGAATATAGCACTTAAGACTCGAGTGGACATGCACGCTCAAGGACTATTTCGCGAAAGCAATTGGCTGTAAACGTCACAGAAGAAATAATAGGCTGGTCGCGGCATTAAATTCAAATTGGAACTCTTGCATAAACTCCTCGAGCGCAAACAAAAAACTATCACCGTTCCCACGTCGTCGCAAGCAGGACAAAGCGCGACAAAACGAGGCTGCCCGGTTGCTACAGGTTGGCATTTTATGGACGCCAGGACCCCGAACGATAAAAGCCCGCGAGAGCACGAGTCTACCTTGGCTGCCTTGGCTGTCGAAATGAAGTAGCCGAGAGCCGGCTGAAATAGAAAAGCCGCCGCCTGCACCCGAACCGGTAAGCACGGCACCCGCCGGTATTGGCCACTCCCCGGAAAAGACCGAGATCAAGTCGGGAACCGCTGTGAGACAGCCCTCCGCCGCTATAGGCGCATGCGCAAGGTAATAATGGAGTAATGCAAGAGAAGCCAGCCGGTCGCCTTAAAAATTGCTTACGGTCAGAGAAGCCCACGTTTTCAGGATGAGTTTGAAAGAGTGGTTGAAACCGCTCTGTTCGTTCTGGCTGAGCTCACACACAAGCTCTGTAGTGGCCCAAACGGCGAGATCACTTCCGGTTCTATTAGAATATAATACTGACCCTGAAGGCGGGTGGGCTAAGGTAGCTATTTTAGTGACAACACCTGCGTCTGAGGCCACTGATGTCTTCAAAGCATTTGAGTGGGCTTCCGACGATGCCGCCAAGGCTGGGTTGATGGTTCTGCCGAAGATGACCTGGATAAGGTTCTTGAAAAATTTGTATGCCTCCTAATTTATCCCTCGTCAGAGTGAAAAGTGTGAAGGGTATAGCTTCTCCTCCAAAGGTCGGCAGAATGAATGGGGTCGCTTAAACTACTGTCACAGCTGATGCACTTTGTCTTATCAACACGTGTGACTACCTCGTCCTCGAGAGGCCAGAGATAATTCAGGATCGCACAGTAACTGGCATCATTGTAGGTGCCATTTGGGCCAAGTTTCTGGCCGAGACCAAGCTCATCCTTCAACGAACAGATGCGATACGCTGCTCATTTGAGGCGATGGCTAAGTATCTATATCGGATGGGAAATTCAGCGCACCCTCGGACCGCCAAGTCCGGCGCAGAAGCTCTTGATGCTAATGCGGTTATCTCAAAATTATGCCAAGGTTACATAACTGCCACGGCTATCTTATGGCTCGGGTGACAAGTTTTTAGAATTCATTACTGAAAGAATTTCGCAAATTCGTGCCCCGGTTTTGTGCGCCTGCGGCTTCTGCTATTGTAATTAGCGAGGCGCCTGACACTAATGCACGCGCCTCACCCTCGGCCAATAGAAGCAGCTAAGCGTTGGGCCACTAATGCAGATTATATTTCGTGTCGTCTGCTGCGATTAATTGGGCTTCCATATATGTGGCCATTGAGAGTAATAAAGGAGAGTCTCGTTTACCACGAACATGCGCCTGCTGTGTCTCTGCGAGAGACTGCCACTAGAAGAGAGGCCGCCACCGGAGCCACTGTCATACAATACCCCCATAAATCTCCCTCCAACTAAAGCATTTGTTGAATCGCAATAATGTGTCCTTCCTTAAGAGATTTTACGAGGTTTCTGCATGGGACGGCAAGCATTATAAAGTGTAGTAAAAAGAGTTGGTCTCCTGAAGACCTTTACCATTCATGGTCTTTACATGCAGACAAACTTAACACCACCCATAAATGAAATTGTTAGTACTCCTCTGGAAAACGGGGTTGTACCCAAATCCTTCAAATCGACCATAATCAGAACAATACTTAGAAAGTCCGGATTTGATTCCGAGGTCCTTGGCAAACTATCGTCCAGTTCACCCTTTTTACTTTTGTCAAAGACCCTTGAACAAATTGTCACTAAGCAGCTTGTAGCATATATTGAAAACAAGAATAAATTGTAAGAAATCATTTTAGTCGGGATGTAACCAACACAACTCCACTAAACCTTCTCTCCTTCGTGTAGCCAATGACATCGCATGCAGCAATAGCGACTGGAATGTCAATGCCATAGCACAGCTAGATCTATCAGCTGCGTTCGACACTATTGATCACGATATCCTACTTGAAAGATTGAGAATCCACGATCGATCTAGCAGACGAGGCGCTTGTGTGGTTTAAATTGTACTTGTCCGATCGTGTTTAGTCCATGACTTGTGGGATATCCGGTATAATCCTCCGTTTGAATCGTAATTGTCTGGTTGTGTTCAATCGGTGTCATGTGGGGATCGGGTCTCATCCACCAGACCGGTCAGCCGTGGAGTCCTACGAGGATCCGTCCTCGGTCTTTTTCTGATCTCCATTTATACTCAGCCTCTGAGAAACGTTATTCAGGCCCGTGGAATCGGCTATCACGTTTATGCTGACAATACTCAGCTGCATATGCCGTTTAAACCGTCGGAATCTGCTGCAGCGACTGATAAATGAATGCTTGTTTTGCAGAAATTCCATCGTGGAATTTGGCAAATTTTCTTAAACTAAACGAAGATAAAAAAGGAACTGCTACTCACAGGACGCTCCAAGCGTGTGGCTGGATTAGAAAACTTGGCTCTGTTAATAGGTGATGCTGTTATGCAACCATCACCGTGTGGTCGGAATTAAGGTGTCGTCTTGACAGCTGCCTAAGATTTAAAACATTTGTTAGAAAAATGCTTACGTATCTAACCATTACCCCCGATTCCTCTCTAAGATTAAAGTATGTCTTCCACGGTGGTTAGCCAAAAATTTAACTAGCTCCTGGTTCGGTCTCCGCTAGATTTTTGTGCAATTCACTTTTGGCTGGGCTACCAAAAAAAAGCAATTCGACCACTAACGCTGGTGATGAATGTGGCTGCAAGGCTAATTGACACATACTATAGGTTTGACTATGTGTCTCATTTTCTGAAAGAGCTTTTGGATGGCTGCCGGTTGATCAACAGATAAAAGGGAAAGTTCGTACACTGACCACAAAGGTCAGCCATGGCCAAGATATTTCACACCTAACTGATCTGCTTTACCAGTTTCAGCCTCCTTCGGGTTCTCTATGGGCAATAAATTAGCTGTTCCATTCCTCCACTTAAAGAACGTTGGCGACAGAAGCTTTTGCTCTGCAGGTCCTAGACTGTAGAGCTGACTTCCACAATTCTTCAGCGATGACACCTACTCTCCTGCTGCCGACTATGGCACATCCTTTCCAGCCGTCCTTAGCTGCTATTTCCGTGCTACTCACGACCTCAACTGTTCTCTAGACTAAGCTGTGGTTCTAAAATTTTCTGTGTTGCGTTATATGAAGTCTGTTGGCTACCGAATGCGAACCGAAAGTCGCTTAGGCTTTGAGTGCGGTATAGAAAACTCTCCTTGGCAAAATGTGTTAGTTTTTGGTAGTTACAGACGGACATAAATTGCATTACCTTACGTTGCTTCATTACTTAGTCTAATACCAATTTGCAACTATTATATCTCGGTTACGTTATAAGATTGACGCATTTTGCGCGTGTCAAAAATTGGAATGACACAGAAGATTCTCTGCATTAGTGAAGCAATAGCACAAGCGTTAGCTTTTGCAGAGAAACACATTTTTAGCCACAATACCCAGCCCGAATGAGCACGAGTTACATATGATTGACCCATCGGTCCATTCACTAGGCGCTTAATACTTCCCAAAGATGCAGCCATAATGTCTCTTACGCATAGTGCTTGAGGCTGCAATTCCGAGTCAAGAATTGTTAGCTTCACCCGGAGAATAGCAACCGACTGCTACACCTTGAAATACCTCGCCACGAAATAACTCTACCTCTACTGTGTTTCGCTCAGTTAATCATTTAGAGGATGCCGTAGCCTGGCGTGCCAGAAGTCTGGTGAGTGGCGTTATCTCGAACTTATAAAACGCGTCACCGAACTGTAGATCCGGCCTATGACCAACACCGACAGTATATTGCACGACGCACGGAGCAGAGGGACGCACGACTCACTTGCCTCCTTCTTCCACTCGACTTGCTTCTCCACCACGGCTGTGCTTTCGCCGACCGCGATGATTCACCCGAGGCATACCACAGCTGCGCACCGGCCGACCCTGATGATGAATCCACCACCTGTTCACCACTGAGTTACCGCCCTGTGTCCATGCCACATAACGGGCGGACCGCAGCTGTGCATCGGCCCCTCTCAATGATACGGCCAACAGCTGTTCACAAGCGGTTTATCAGAGGAGCAGTACGGGCCTGCATACAACCCAATTATGCTAACTACAAAAGGCAATGAGTGTTTAACTTGGAGTCCGAGGCAGGTAAGACATGTTTATAGCTTATCTGTTTGTTTTGTCCATAGCGTGCGTACATTTCTGCCGTTTATAGACTTGAAACGTTTGACGCATGCGCCTGCCGTCCTTTTGGCATTTGATTCGGCGCTCGCTGGCCAGGTGGCATGTGCTACTCTCCCCCACCCCCATTCTTTCGACTAATTCTTCCGCGCTCGAGTCATCTGCCACTACTGGCCTAGCCTGCCTTTAGGTAATAATAATAATAGTGCACTTGATAAAGCACCCTCAAAGAACTCAAATATCTTTTTAGGCGCTTTACATTTGCTGCAAAGGGAAACGCGATTGAATGGTGAGTAATATAATGCTTGATAAACAACATGAATAACATGGTTAGGGGTGACATGCACAGGGTCAGCATGCAAATGGGGTGAGTGGCAGCATGCACAGTGTCAGCACGCATAAGCACATCAAGGACGAGTCACAGGGACCCACTAACTGCTGTCCTAAATATGTGTGTTTTAAGTTCTTTTAAAATGTGGTCAAGTCAGGGATGTTCTGACGCAAGTCGGGAGGGAGTTCCAGGCTTTGGGAGCATACGAACTAAATGCATGGTCTCCAAAGGATTTGAGGTTTCTACGAGGTATAGATAAACTGTCGGATTAAAAAAAGTGGGTGGTACAATGCTTGGCCTGGTGGAGGAGTAGATCTGAGAGATTCGCTGGAGCCAAAGAATAAAGTGACCTAAAAGTGAGCGACAAAACCGTGAAGTCGATCCGCTGCTTGACTGGTAGCCAGTGCAGGTTGGCGAGAAGCGGCATGATGTGGCAACTGCGACGCTCACGACAGACAAGCCTAGCTGCGGAGTTTTGCACCAGCTGTAATCGCCTGATTGCACATGCCGGTAGGCCAGCAAGCAGTGAGTTGCAGAAGTCAAGACGGGATATCACAAATGCATGGTCCAGTTTAGACGTGGTATCCCTGTCTAAAAAGCCCGAATTTTAGCAATATTATGTAGCTGAAAGTAGGCAGACTTGACAGTGGAACTAATGTGGTCGTCTAACGAAAGGTCACTTTGGAACATGACACCTAGATTTCGAGCTGATTCAACAGGAGATATACTGGCAGAGCCAATTTTGAGCCGCCAGCCTTTCCAATTTCTGAATCACACTGGGTTTGCCCATAACTAGTAAGTTAGTTTGATTATCGTTTAGTTTTAGAAAATTTACGGCCATCCATGTGAGGATGTCATTAATACATTCAGCAAGTGAGTTGAGAGAATTCGAGGTGCTCGAAGGCTGGGAGGGATCAAAGCAAAGGTATAACTGAGTGTCATCCGCATAGAAGTGAAAGCTTAGATTGTGATTGTTAATCACATCACCAAGAGGGAGAGTATAAACCGTGAAAATAACCGCATCCAGCACGGAGCCCTGAGTTACCCCATATTTCAGAGGTACCTCGGATGATCTTTGCCCACTCACGTCAACACTCTGGAGTCTCCCACTGAGATAGGACCCAAACCATTGCAGAGCAGTTCCAGTGATGCCCAGGCGAGATGAGAGGCGCTCTAGAAGAACTCTTGATCGATAGTAAATAAAGCAGCCGAAAGATCGAGCAAAACAAGCAGAGACACTCTACCTATGTCTGCATTCCTAAGTAGGTCGTTGTACAGCCTAAGCAATGCTGACTCTGTGGAGTGATTAGCTCTAAAGCCAGACTGGAACTTACTAGCAAAGGAACATGTTATCTCATTCATGCCTGATATCGCTTCACTACTGCCATTCAAAAGCATTAGTGGATGCTGCTGCCTCCAGTACTTTATTTCAAGCCGCTCAAAATTTTTAATTTCGCCGGAGCAATGCATCGAATTATTCTTACTTATTAGAAACATGCATTAATCATTGAATTCGCGTGCTGGTTTCGATAAACCGCAATAGCGATACGGTACTTCACAATTGCTCTCGGTTGTTTATCGAGATCGAGACCTGGCTTAAGTCTACTAACCGCTCGACGATAACCGACGCAGCCTTCACCAAGGCTTCTCTTTCTGTCGTACCTCGAGGTTGATAAATAAAGAAACTGGTTGCTGAGTATGAACTTTCGCCCATTTCTTATGCCGTGTGCAGTCCCCTCAAAACTGTTCTTCGAATCTCTTGCACCGAACTTCTCCCGCCGTGAGCTTCGCATTCTAGCAGTCGACTATCGCCTTACAGGGGTCAAGACTGGCGTTACTAAAGCTCCTATCAACAGGTACCAACAGACGCCACCACCAACCCGATCTTGCCAATTTCATGTCGATCCACTCTTCCAGATAACTTATGCACTACTCACGCTGTGATTTGAAAATCCATTCCTATAGCGCGACCGACCCTCTCCTTACGCTGAACTTCGCTGTCTGGCTTATTCACGAACACACACACAACCCGATCATATACTCTCGAGTTATTGTATTGATGTAAACACCGAAAAATCAGCACTGACTGGTCACCGGTTTTCGGACCGTTGTTAGCCATACCAGTCTATCGTGGACAAGGCGGAGTCTGGCATCCGTGAGAGCACTGTGGAATCGCCGATGCACGATCGAAACAAATGCTGATGTCGACCATTAACCGCTTCTTTAACCAGAATAGTGTGGTGAGCCATATCTAGCAACCCGTGCAATAATTAACAATTCGTAGTGACCGTTGTTTAGCTTCTCTGACAGAACGATCCTTATTATCAGCCTATGCTCAAGCACGCCTGACCTTCGGGTCGGATCACCATCGGATCCCTTTGGTGTGTCAGCCCTTCTGTATTACAAGTTGTCCTGGAATCCAGAAACCTGGAGTACCTTGGTAGCGAAGCGCAAAAATATATTCCTCGCCACTTTTACGAAGTTCTTTATCTGACAAAACCCCCATCTGAGGGCAACAGCTGCGTGCTTGTTTACTCTCCTACTGCCGACTATGGTACATCCTTTTCAGCGGTCCTGAGCTGCTACTTCTATGCCACTCACTACCTTGACTGCTCTCCTGACTCTGCTATGCTTCCCACTTTCTCTTTGTTGCGTGAGACGAAGTCTGTTGGCTAGCGAATGCGTACCGAAAGCCGCTTAGGCTGTGAGTGCGCTATACAAAACTCTCCTGCGTAACGCCCACGTGGTCTTTATGACTTTGTGGAGTTACAGACGGTGATACATTACATAGTGGCCCAGTGGACTTCCTCTTTTCTTCCTGTGCGCTTTGTTGTCGTGTGCATGACAACCGAGGTCCTCCTAACCAGCGACCGTGAGTATTTTGTTTGCATGCTTGCCTAAGCAGGTTTTCTCAATTTCCATTGCTTGCCTAAGCAGGTTACCTTATTTTCCACTAACTATTGGTTATTGTTTCTATTGCATCAACTTGCAAAGCACCTGCAATGAGACTAGTTCTCTTGGGGCGTTACACGATACACCTATTACTATTACTATCTGTTGCGTTAGCAAACGCCTGGTTAAAGTAAAATATCCCCGAGAAGGTAATCGTACCTCGTCATCATACATTACACTGGCGTTTCATTCTACATTATCGGTAGCACTCGAAATGACTTTCTCCTACAAGTCTTCATCGCCATTCTTGGTTTTAACGACGAATGCTTTACATGTTACTCAACGAGCGATGGCTCGCCATTATCTACCTTTCTCAATATATTTCCTAAATTCAACGCGATACGTCAGAATATGGACGTATTCCATTGAGCTTGAACAGGACGGTGAGGACATTATAGTGTGTTCTCTCTGTCCTCACCTCTGCCTGCAACCTCACAGCCTCGTACGAATCCTCCTTTGTCCCTGTACGTCGTCTTACATATATTTGTGCTTGCTGAGAAGTGTACGTGCTCCAATTAGCCAATTGCCGTACTTCCTTTCTAGCACAGGTAGCATGCCTAGACAGAAACTTGGTTCTTTTGAAGCATCATATGCACATTTCGTTCCTATTAAAAAAAATGTCGCAGCCCTCTTGCATTAGTGCAATCACCTCGCGGAGTCTTATAACTTATGTCGATATTTCTCAGCATCATTGTCAATGACGCAAAGGATAGAAGTTTATCCGCAGGTCATTTCTGACCGGATACCTTTGCAATTGCAGTCAAGTCGACTTTTATTTGATTTAACACATGCACTATAATATTTTAGCCCAGAAAAGGAGCTACTATTACGCGCTATTGTTTCGACTGCTAAGTGAAGCTTAGCTTGTGACGCTGGCCCGGTTACAAGCTTCAAGGTTCATGACATTTGCTATCTAAAAACGAATCTACGCAAGGCCAAGTTAAAAAGAAATACCCCAGAATAAGCAGAAAGAGAAAAAAGCCTCGCAGCAATAGTCTAGGAAGCCGTTACACTTCTTTGCAATGTGCCGGACACTTCCTGCTGCCTTTGACGAGCTGAAGTCGTTGTCTGCTCTCCTTAGCCGGAAGGGCATCACTACTACCACAGCCCTGTCGATCGGCCGCCAGGCGGATTCGAAACCTTCTGATGAGTTCGCCTCTGATTGGAGTCATCTATCTGGTCACCTTTAAAACATAACGAAGCATCAAGATGAAACATATGGCATATGGAACTCATGCCAGGACGCTTCAACAGAAGATCCATGGATAAAAGGGCATTTTCAAATGCTAGAGCTCTCGTGCGGCCTAGGAAGAGCTGAATTACCACTTAGAGCAAATGATGAATCCTGCATGTTTCGGCCACCGGAACGCGTCGGTGGGCGGTTATGGAATGACAAATTGTCGGCTAATAAGTTCTTTTCGGTGAGCGGCTGCTTGGCCTCACCATCACCTGCTGCCTTCAGGTCAATAACAGGCCCGGTGTAAGGATCTCTGACGACAAGCTGTTCTTCGTTGGAAGCCTGCAGCAGACATACATGCTTGTAGACACCAAATCGGCAGTATCTCACTGCAAGCAAAGTGACAGACATGCTTTCGAGCACCAAACAAAATAATCTAAATGAAGGTGAAGCAACAGAGGAAAAGACTGACAGCAACGTTCAGCCCGGTATGCACGTATTTGATAGTGCTGGAGCAGGACAGCTTGCCACCAGCAGGACAACACATCGTAGGCCGGACATAGAGCCAACCAGTCATAAGAGGAACAAAAGTGCTTGCTATTCATATCAAAGATGAGAAAAGAAAGAGAGTTAGCAGACCTAAGTTATTAGGAGATCAAGATACATGGATGTATTAAGATATTTTCTTCAAGCAGGACCGAACCTTGACAGGCCGGCCTATGGTTAATGCAGCAGAAGGGGCATGCCATCCGGGTTAAGGGGGCCGAGGCACGGTAGCTACCTCATGCTAGACGTCGATGCAAGAGTGCCTTTGGCTAAGACCGGCTGGGGTAACACAATTGTGCAAGAGACAAGTATGACAAGACTATTATCTCAAGGGACCAACACGATCAAGTTAAATCACAGCCGTGCACCTACCACCAGAATATGAATGCAATAGTGTAAAGGTCATTACAGCAAGAATAAAATGTTCATAGCTTTACATATCACTAAACTAGTAAACGACATCCAAGACTTTAGCACAGCCAATGAGACAGTGTAAAGAGATGAAATGAACAGCATCACAGATTCTATGGCTGTTGTAAGTGTAATCGGCCGACATATGCATAATCGGCATAATAACATAATCGGCCGACATATGCAAGTATGTTCAGCAATCGCAGGGGAGAGCAGAGCAGTAAAGACACACTCTGAGCTAACTGCTAAACGCCTCGTTTGTCTTGCTCACACCTGGACTGTTCAAACCTTCGTATGCAAGAGGTATGGTGCTGGGCTGCTATGCCACCTGCTGATACTGCCTTCGTGAACAAAAATGTGCCAAACAGAAGTCAGCCCAGGTCATCGACCACAATTGATGACAACGTCAGAACGCGGAGCTACAGGATCCGTTTTGGTGCTACGGTTGGCAGAAGTAGTTACTCAGCCGTCATTACAAGGGTGAACGTAACATTCGATATCTGTCAAAGGTTCAAATTAACATCAAGAACAAAACAACGTACGGCATGCTGACGAATGACAAGTGAAGTGGAGTTACACAGGATATTACTCTCTGTGGGGGAATGTTGCTACGCGGCGGCAGACATTGTGGCTATTGCAGCAGCTCACCTGTGTACAGTACTCGTATCTACCGTATACGTGTGGGGCATAGCACGGTGTGGGAATAAATCGCCCTGATCCCTGGGTGACGTGCAGCTGCAAAGTAAAGCGTTGTTATACACAAAGTGCACATAATACACAATTCAAATACACACAATACACAAGCGAACCTGAGGTGCAGCACCGTAACTAGTATCCCAATCAGGGAACAGAAACAACAAAGAGGTAAGAATGCTGACCATTGAGCTGCAGCTCGCAGGCAAAAAGGATGCAAGCTGAGCAGCAGGCGTACACCGTCCTCATCCAGAGCCACGCGACCACCAGTAATAACATAGACAGGTACACCATGGCACACCATGCCCTCGAAGATGTTAAAGTCTACAGCCTGATGATGTGTCTTGGCTGAGATGGTCCTCGTGGCACTAGGATCCCAGATGACAATGTCGGCGTCGCTGTTCACGGCTATTCTGCCCTTCAGAATATAAGACGAGAGAAGGCCTAGTGACCCACAGGCTTTTCAGTGCATAAATGTAAAGACATTAATCAGAATGGAGGTGATAAGAAAAAGAGCTCATCGTGTTGACGGCAGATGAGGATCTGTTGCTCACCTTGCGTGGGTAGATGTTGAAGATCTTGGCTGCATTGGTGCTCGTGACGGCCACGAACTTGCACGGATCCAACAGGCCCGTACACTATAAAAAAAGACACGGGGTAGGTCACACACAGCATGGACACGAACCGTCCCAGAACAGTGGGAAGATTGCTTCCTTTGCAACATATGCTAAGTAGTAAAAATAAATTCAATTCTCTTTGGGCAAAAAATAAATGTCATAATTTAATATTGCTACCATGATCATGTTATCATTAAGATAGCAAGCGCTTCGAAGACGGGTCATGTAGTCAAAAGTAGAAAAACCCTGAGAAAAACCGAGTTTTGCAGGATCACACACAACTCGATCACGGACGGCTAGATTATCTAGGTAGTAAATACGCAGCTCTTGCAGCAGATAGGTAGAAGGTGTCGTTAGGAGCTGACGATACAAAATGCTCCGGCAGTGAGTGGTCTGCCACAGAGAGCTTCATTGGCAAAACAACAAGTCATGCCGACGAGAGTATGGTCAGAGCTCGATGCTTCCACGACAATCAGCCTGCTAACGGCACCCCGAGTGGATCGCCACCTAAGTCACATGCCACTTGGACGTCACTTTACCCATAACAAACAACAGCAAGGAGCCGATTTGAGGAAACCAAATCTGAACACAGTGAGGCTTCTAGTTGAGGCAGGTGCTAGTAAGGGCAAGCGGCCAGACGACAGCGAACAAGGCGGAGCACCTGCCTTAATGCATGCAGATTGTTCTCCTGCGGTTGCAGAAGTGCGTTATGCCAAGTTATGGAAAGTCACTTTAGAGCAACCATTTCCTGAGCCTAGCAGCTGCTCAAAAAAGAGCCCAGGGCGGTCGAACGAATCACTAGATGGGTAGTGATAAGCGCATCTCATCTGCCATGAGATCCGACTGACCACCACAAAATGAAAAGCAAACCAACTCCCCATAATCAAGGTACAAGTAAAAAAGGACGACTGCAGCTGACCCAGCGGTCAGGACTAGACAGAATTCACCTCTCGGGAACCTGCACAGGTGATATTGTCCGGAGCTACTGTATAAACATAGCGCTTCAGACAGCCAAAAAGACAGACATAACCTCTGTATCGGTTCTGTGTCATCCCAGTGAAAAAAAAAAGCAGGCCACGCCTCTTTTTCTGCAGCAACCTGTTAGCCAGGATTGAATAACCACGCTCAAACCCATACGAATTAGTACACACACGTATTCTTTATATGAGCAGACGGTTACACAGATCTTCATCCTATTTTCGCCTATTTTCAGCTTCATAACATTGCTAAAATTCGGGCTTGTTTAGATAAAGATACCACGTCCAAGTTCGTCCATGCATTCGTGACATCCCGTCTCGACTTCTGCAACTCACTGCTTACTGGCCTACCAGCATGTGCGATCAGGCGATTGCAGCTGGTGCTAAACTCTGCAGCTAGGCTTGCCTGTCGTGAGCGTCGCAGTTGCCACATTACTCCACTTCTCGCCGACCTGCACTGGCTACCAGTCAAGCAACGGATTGACTTCAAGGTTTTGTCCCTCACTTTTAGGTCCCTTCATTCTTTGGCTCCAGCCTATCTGTCAGATATACTCCCCCATCAGGCCAAGCATCGTACCACCCGCTTTTCGGAATCCAACAGTCTAGAAATACCTCATACAAACCTTTAATCCTTTGGAGACCGTGCATTTAGTTCGTATGCTCCCAAAGCCTGGAACTCCCTCCCAACCTGCGTCAGAACATCCCCTGACATGACCACATTTAAAAGGAACCTAAAAACACACCTATTTAGGACAGCATTTAGTGGGTCCCTGTGATTCGTCCTTGATTTGCTTATGCGTGCTGACACTGTGCATGCTGCCACTAACCACATTTGCATGCTGACCCTGTGCATGTCACCCCTAACCATGTTATTCATTTCGTTTGTTTTTTCAAGCATGATTTTACTTACCATTCAATTGCATTTCACTTTACAGCAAATGTAAAGCGCCTAGAGAGAGATTAAGTTCTCTGAGGGCGCTTTATCAAGTGAATTATTATTATTATTATTATTATTATTATTATTCATCCTCATTATCCTTTTCGTTTTACCACCGGAAAATGGTTATGGAATCATTCTTGCTGCCCTTGAAGTGCAACCAACAGTGACTGATCAGGGAATTCAATGGACTGATAGAAGAATACAATTCACCAATTACTTGTTACAGCATGACTGACCAAGCCGTTTTACAGTCACTGGAAGCAAAAGCAGAGGGAGGCCGCCTTGCAGCCATATAATCCCACTCTGTCTCACGGCCAACGCCAACCGATGCTCAAAATCACAAAAATCAATCACAAAACAGAATCTCAAAGTGCCACACAGTAGCAGAAACAGATACACATGCTCGGCACAATTGTACATCAGTCACTGACGTTGTGTATCACTGCTGCACCCTGAAAGTCGAGGTACCAAACCAAGCCCAGACTGGAACGCAGGCAGGGCTGTGCTAAAAACGCGATTGTCGCGTGGGCTCAAGTGTACTGAGCTGCTAGAGAAAGCACAATACAGTCCATCGTGTCCGTGTCCGTGGTGGGTGAGCATCGACACAAGCTGAACCAGTTGGTGACAAAAGCTAGAAGCTATGACTGCCAACTACTTGAGGTTTACAAGATTTACGATCAGCTGATTTAACAGCTTCATCAAATAGCAACAGAAGTGCCTTAGCAGCTTTAATAATAATAATAATAATAATAACAATAATAATACATTTGTATAGCACCATTAGAGACCCGAATCTCTTTCTAGGCACTTTACTGATGCTGTAAAGAAAGCATGACCACACGATTTGTTACATGTGACATGCACAGGGTCAACATGAAGATACAGTTAGTAGCAGCAGGCAGTGCCAGCATGCACAATTCTTGACACTTGACATAGGCCACACAAGAACCATAGCTACTGATTCGTGATAATAACACGCACAACTGAAGCACGAATAAACACATACATGACAAATCACGTGGATGAAGCTTTTGCTTATTAAAAATTGGTGGTCTTTAGGTTAGACTTGTAGTAAACACGAATCCAGCCGGTAGGCAAGCACCTGTCTCTCACCGATCACACTTCGAACTGGCCACGATAGCGAGAATCAGCTTATGGGCATGCCTGCCGGAGGAACCTTACCACCCCTTTCTCCCAGATGATTGACATTCGATCCTCAACACCATTGACACCATTTGGAATACTTCGGAAGTCATCCTTGCCCAAAGCCTTCTGATCGGCATTGAACGTGCAGTGGTCAGTGCCAGTGGCCTGGAGGTCCCCACTGCAAAATAAGGAAGACATAATCAAGGTGATATCACGGCAAGCTCAATGGAAAACCAAAAAATAGGCAATCTAAGAAGGCAAGTGCTTAAGACAGCTGAAAAACCACACATACGACCGAAAAGACACAGGTTTGAATAGCCTGATGGCGCCCCTCCTCTAAGGTGATTGGATAACTTGGTACCCCTGCTTCAGAAGGAAGAGGAGACACAAATGAGAAACAGGCAGCAGCCTCGGGAGCAGAATCCGATTATAAGACAAGGGAAGCTGATGTTTGAGTCGAGGCTCTCTTAACATGATCGCCCACCGCAAGATTCAAACTCACGACCTCGGTCACGAGGTCGTGAAGAGCAAACACATTACCTAGTGAGACACTACGGCTCACCCTTCTAAGCACCCACTACATTTTGAGATCTCTACATGTCTCAACTGAATGGTTACATATACATCGTCAAAAGAATACTCCTGCCACTAAGTAAGTGCACTCAGTGCAGCACTCAACTTTCTCACTCAAACTTTGAAAGCAGGATGGTAGCAAACGAAGCTGAGCAAACGAAGACAAATCATATCCCTGAGTGCAAGAAGATGGTTGAGTGTAGACAACAGAGCGAGATGCGATAGGGGCAGAGTGAAGATAGCAGTGAGAGCAGCCATCGTACACGGTCACAAATACGTAGGCAGCCTCGGCAAAGAAACAGCCAGCGACGAAGCACAGGGTTGTGAGCCCACACAGCAAAAGGATCACTAGCCAAGGCCAACGACAGCAGGACTGATTCAACATCTCTTGGTGACTCAGCTCAATCGATGAGAAGGCCGAGCGACAGAAAAAACGAAGGCAGCACAGAGGAGAAGACCGGCAAGCCTGTTGATCAGCAGGTGAGCCGGCAGGCATGCATCGCTGCCGGCTGGCAATTGCTCACGCGCCGTGGCTACAGTTTGGACGCTGCAAGGCAGCAGTGCGCCTTCGGAGGGCTGCCGAGCACATGCCTGGCCAGCAGGCCCATCAAAGCGGCCGGTGTGGTAGGATCGGGTCGCAGTGGTGGCCCCATGACGTGGGCAGCAGCATGACGCCAGCATTTGTTCCAGTAGTTGGTGCCATCGGTACCGAGACCGGCAGCAATCGGCTCCCCATACACGGCATAGCCTGACGAATCGAAAAAAGAACAGCACCTGCACGTTTCACATCTCTAAAGCAAACCGACTTTGCGATAGGCGCCTAGGGACTGCTGCCACACAAGAACGCTAGCAGCTCTTTGCACTAAAATGCCCTTTTCCCTTGAGGAACAGACAATAGAAGAAGCGGCTACATTAGGAAAGACTTACAGTGAAAGGCACCAAGCTTGATGCAATAGGCCTACTTGACCACTGATCAACACTGTGCAACATGCAACCTCGGCTAAGATAAGCTTGCAAAGACGTAAACAGTAACAATACAGCGACCGAAGAGAAAATCCGACGTCGAGTTAGCATCCCCTAGATGGCCTAGCGCAGAACAAAAAGATTGAACATCATAATGGATACCATGGTTTGCATACAGTATCTCGATGTGGTAGAAAAGGACGCAGCATGCGAATTTTGAAAGTTTTCGATACTTGTTACATTAGTCAGATCACAGCAAGTCTTACAATCAGAATACCTACTCAAACGAGAAATACCTTTTAAGTATACACAGTAGGAGTTCAAACAGTAGCTACAAAACACACAAAAGAGGAAAGAAAACAAGAGCGAGATCAAATGACCGAGTAACAGTGTGAGCAATCTAGAAGGGGAGGGAACGAGGGGAGGGAAGGGCAAGATAAGGAGGGGAAGGGAGGGAAGAGAGAGAGAGAGAGAGAGAGTGAGAGAGAGAGAGAGAGAGAGAGAGAGAGAGAGAGAGAGAGAGAGAGAGAGAGAGAGAGAGAGAGAGAGAGAGAGGAAGAGAGAGCAGGAGAGCACGGATGAGAGCAAGTGATAGAAAAGAGCACGGGTGAGAAAAAATCATTAGCTTTTAATAATTGGCCACTTGAGTGCGTACTGATCGGTACCCTAGAGCCTTAGCTGCTGTCAATATACATGCTGGAAGCGATGGCACCAGGAGGCTTTAGCTGTGCCAATACTGTTTTCTGCTGCTTAGAGTCGTTGCCGAGATTTTCCAATAAAGGCTAGTTATCATCGTGGTAACATAGCCACATACGATAGCCAAGTTCAGACCATTCAGATGCATTTGTACAACGTGCAGGAGTACAATTGCTTACGTACACGTCGGCTTGATTACCTTGAAGTAGGCATGCACATGCATGAGTAATAGAAAATTCAAGCCAGGCATAACACGTCCTCCATTACATACCTTTTCTCCGTGCAGTAGCAATCTCGTTGGCTGCGGCTTTGCTCATTACATGCACAACGTACAGGGGACAATCAGCCTGATGCGCGATCGTGATGGCACGCAACGTGGCCTCGCCTTCTACTTCCTCTGGACGGCAAAGTGCATGACCCTCAGGGCCGGTGATTCCCTTAGCAACAATTTCCTTGGATTTCTGCAACCGGCATGCATGCAGCGTTATATTCATTTGTGCACATGACGTCGACGAACAGCAAGCAACGGGCTGCAGTTGGAAAATAAGGCTGCTTAGCCCTAAGAACGACCTAAAGCCAGCAGTCAGATGCCACCAGCAAAATTAAGGATATTATCGAGCACACACAGCCACAACGATTGGGGGGTATAGACTCACTGTTCTCGGTAACCTTTACGGGTTTAAACATTTTATAGGTTTAAAGGTTAGCTGATTTAACAGCCCCATTTACATATTGGCAGAAGACCCTTCATGCCTATCACTACTGCTTGCAGTGGGTAGTAAAGGATCGCCGATTGCAGGACTCAAAACCAAGCCGTGGATTGTGAAGATGGAGCCTCTTGCCCCTGGGGACCAAGGAGGCAGTGACACCGTTTGCCCGCGAAAGGAGACAGCAGCACACATTTTAAATCTGGCAAGCCATATCACAGACACGGCAAAACATTTTGGATGCTGCAAACGTTGCAGTATTGTCTTTATAAAGCTGTTTCAGCTGATTTTGTCAGCGAACCGACAAACAAGCATTTAGAGCAAGGCGACAGAGGAGGACACCTAAAGAGACCACGAGAAGAAGCCGAGAGCTTTGCATTAAATACACTTTCCCGAACCCACTACACTGCCTAAAAAAAAGGCGCAAAAAAAGATGAAAAAGCAGCATCGGCCTTCTGGACGGTCAGATAAACATGCTGCTGGTCTTTCTGGCTAGATGGGTGGTCTCAAGGAAAATCGCCACCTGACGTCAGAGCATGCATGTTTACCAAGTTTCACTGCCATATATTTGAAGCAAGGAATAAAGCACGGATATGATCAGGCATGCAGCCTGATCTTAATTTGCAATATGAACCAGAAATCCCCTCAACATTGCAATTCCCCCCCTGAAGCTCGAATAAACCGTCTATTAACGCCTTGATCGTGGCAACCGCATTTGGTACAAGTTCAGTCTGCCTTGCTTTCGAGGCCAGGTTTGCACTGCCTGACGGTGAATTGCTGGTTTTTGTAAAGACTTTCTCCTCCTTGCATGCCATGGGAGGAGACACCTGCCCTAATTGAAGCCTCAGTGGGTGCCAAGTAAAGTATTTAAATGTTGGGAGAGGGCATCTGCTCAAAATGGGTGGCGTGGTATATTGCATGCAGGTTGGCGCACGTGGAAGCCGGCTCAGCGCTAGCTGGCTGCTGCTTTGACCCGGCACCTTCAGACTGACACTACTGCCCCTACTATCGAGAATTATGACAATAAAAACATTATAGTAGTAATAAATAAGATACTTGTGTAGCACCCTACGAGTGCGGAATTTCTTTCCCTGTACTGAACATATGCTGAAAAGAAAGCTTGTCAATTGGTTAGTTATTATAAGCTCAGTGTCAGCCTCAGTGTAAGCACACTGCGACAAAGTGACAAATCACATGGACGGAGCAAATGCTCTGAGGTTTTAGCCAGTGTCTTTGTAGAGGCAGAGATTCGGCTTCGACAGCTGCCACCGTTCTGGCATTACTTGTATTCCTAGAGGAGCTGTGCCTGCTGACAGTGCAAAACCACGTAACACACACAGAGCAGCACACATCCGAAATCGGTTCGGTCAAAGTTGCCAAGAGAGTATGTGGACTAGGGAGGTAAATGCAAAAAAACTCAAGTTCCGGAGTCAAGAAAAGCCGATGTCAGCAATACCAAGTGGTAGCAGCTCGCGAGGTCGATCTACCTACGATTGCAGTTACACAAAAGAAGCCGGTGGACGGCAAGCCAGACATGCAACTACACAGCTCCCTGGCAAGCACCAAGTCTGCCAGACAAACACTCGGAACAACAAGACACACTGAGCAGGCAAGAATGATCGTAAAGAAACAAGAGCATGGGATGACAGAACCAGCCAACATACCTCGGCAATCAGATGCCCGTTCTCGGCATGCACCTGAGCTATAGCGCCCAACTGACGGCAGCGCTTGAACACGTGGTACAGGTCGCTATCGTCCAGCATGAACACATCCTTGTATGCCATAAATACTTTAAACGAGTTTACACCTACAGCACTCACAGAGAGGCGACAGCATCACATGCACTGCTCATGATGTCATGGTGCTACACCATGATGCATCGAGCCATGCCATTACGCAAATCAGTCACAAAAAGGGGCGTCAGCTCTAGAGGGATGGTCTTGCTCTCATGCCGTGCTCTCCGACAGCACAGGTAGTAAGCAGCACTGCCCTATGTGCATAGGCAGAACAATACAAATGCCGCCAAAGCCAATAATGCAGCCGGCAGTAGGCTTTCAGAGAGCATGCTCTAATATCGTATGTGCATGTGATGTACTCACACGTGTGATCACACACATGCATGCACGCACACGCACACACACACACACACACACACACACACACACACACACACACACACACACACACACACACACAGAGAAAAAACACTCACATACACGGGGCTGGTATGCTTCAACAGGACACATTATCCTTTGCAAGCATAGCGCAACAAACGGTCTGTAAGAAAAAGATCCAGCCACACTAGCAAGGCCAAGGCGGCACGACAGCGACCCAAACGACAGAGCATCAGTAAGTCGGACAGCCACAAGGGTGCCATGCCACGTGACCGTTCAGTGCCCAGGCCCAACGATTGCCTAAAATGGCTTGCACTGTCCATGCAAACTGCTCAGCCCCTGAGAGGATTGCCACATTATTCTAAGCCATTCGGACAAGCACACACGGGACTAGCAGGCAAGCCACTGACAGCCGAGCAAAGCGCATCGATGCAGAGCACTTTGAGTGCCGTAGAATGCCATGAATAAATACGGCAGCGAACCAGCTCGTCAAGGTAGTGGCCATGTGTTGGTTTCGGCTGCCACCCATCAGGTGGGTCGACTCACAGCAAGTGCGCTTACGTAAAGGCCAGTAGTGAACTGCTCGGCAAGGTCTTGAGGTCATGCGATCGTGACTGCCCTCACATTCGTGCCGTCAGTAAGGCTTTCCACTCACCCTTCTCTTTCGTCAGCTGCTCCAGCTCGCCCGACAGCTGGTCGCTCCACCACGTAACGCCGACGTGGAGAGCATAGTCGCAGCATACTTTGGCATCGGCCCAAGAGCGCCACTTGTCATACGCCTCCAGAAGTGACACGCCCTTGGCATCCAGCACGAAGTCCACTGGAACGAACGTATCGGCAAACATTAGGGAACTGGGAGCCAACACTGAAGGTGCATATCGAGCATTTAAGCAAAGACTCAACGAAAGGCGGGTCGGCGGCTTGCTGAAGTACAACGAGACTGTGTGCCAATTTTGGAGCTAACAACAGTTCAGCACAGCAACAGTCCGGCTGAATGCAGGACATTTCCCTTCATGGACATTCCCCGGGACATCCCCCCTGGACCCTAGGACATTCCCCCTTGGACATTTTCTCCTATGTTGATGAATGTTTAACTAAGAATACATACACACACACACACACACACACACACACACACACACACACACACACACACACACACACACACACACACACACACATATACATTATCAAATGCAGTTCATGCTTTATTAAAATGTATAATTGGAAGTTTACACCAGGGGGGAATGTACCACCCATAGGGGGAATGTCGGGGGGGGGGGGAATGTCCGAACCCCACCCCCCCCCGGCGCTAGCTTGCTACGATACGTCGTGGCAAGGCCCACACAAACTGCCACATTAGAGTCCAGGCTGCCTAGTCACAATGAATATGGCAGGAGTGACTGTGCATTGGCCCTGAACTTGCCGTTGGCAGAATATGAGGGAAGTTTTTCTACCCTCTCTCGAAAAAGTGGTAAAGGTACTGTCAGGCCGAGAGGTAAGGTGCTCACTCACCCACGACTAAGACCGCCGTGGGTTCTCGGATCCTGCAGTTGGCGATCCTTTATTGCCAATTACAGCAAGGGGTGACGATAGCCATTAAGGCTCCGTCTGATGACGCTCGACAAATGAGGCAGTTACATCAGCTAATGGCTTCTTTTAGGTGGGTGTGAACAGGACAGATCCGCGCGTGGACACTCATGGTAGCACAGCAGCTGGCTGGCCAACTGCCGCCGAGTGACCCTCTGAACAAACACACATTCTCACGGCCCAAAAAGCAGCGCACACCTTTTGCTGACAGACTGAAGGAGACAGCTCAAGCAGCTGAATAAAACAGCAACACTGTCTTTGACCTGGGCCACGGCTTGTGCGAATGCATCAAGATTGAATGCCTAGTTCTGGCTGCGTACTACTTCTCGGCATCTGCTGGCAGGCTGTCATTGTGCGGGACAATCAATTGGTCGCGTCCACTTCTGTGCATAAAGGACGTCCGGGGCAAATAAGGCCCCCACCCACCCCACTTTTGCAAACCGACTTCGTGCACCGCTGCCCAGCTGGCAAAGTGAGTCCGGCCGCTGGCTGTGCACTGCCTTGCTTGAGGCACATGAGGCTGGTCTCCGGCAAATTCACAGCAATACTCTCCCCTGCCTTTGTTCGGAAAGTTTTTCTCCTGCTTTAGCTCCACTAAGCCTGGAGTGGGGGTGGATTACCCCAACAGTAATCACCGCAGACGGCGTGTACCAAATTAGAAACACAGCTGGAACACAGCTGCGCTGTCGGCAAGTCATTGTGCAGCTACCCCAATGAAGATGCCTACACGCTCTCACTCATGGGTTCTACGAGCACATGTGGGCACATATGCTCGTTCACGATAACAATAATAAAGAGGTCACCCGAAAAGAAAACTAACGTCTGAAGCTGCATTAGTCGAAGTTACATATTTAATTCCCCAGGGGTTGTGAGTACGTGGTCATACGGCCACAGAAAAGAGGCGGTCAAAAGAAAGTATGGTTTGATGCAGGACTCAAACCACGACCTGGGTCATGAAGGGCAAGCATCTTATTCCTGGGCTTGATGGCATTAGCAACTGCCAGATTTCTGCTCCCGACGCTAGGTCGGTTGACGAGATTATCAAAACGCCCTGCCGAACTGCACGAATAATGGTAACTTCTACCGCAACTGGCAACTTCCGTTGGCACCTTCCACGAATAGGCAGCCCGAAGACTAGCAGACAGTATTTTGCTTCACCTCTGACTCTTGGCTTCAAGATATCTTCTGTGTTTTATGAGCGTTATTGTGTCTAAGCCAACTGGACTAGCTGTTGCGTATGCCCACCAGTCAGTGAAAGAAAGGCTGAAGGTCAGTGAAGCAAACAGGTTCCTACGAATCTAAGATCAAAGCTCAACGATTTCAACTAAGACCAGGAGGTTTGAAGCCAAGGGGTCGCTCTGAATATATGGACACATTATGCAGGCACGGCAGGGTTAGGCACACGGGGCGAATTGACCTTGCACATAAGATGCAGCATCGGGACACCGAATCTTTGTCATGCAAAATGTGCACACGCACAGCACCACAGCCTGGGGCTAGCACGAACCACGTGTACAGTCAGCCTACCCCCTGCATTTAATCGCATTCGTGCTCACCACGATTAGCTAGCCTCATATAGGCATTTAGGCAATAAGTACCTGCAGTACCAACAAGCAGTTAACACGTGGGCAGCCAATTCTGGTGGCATGCATGTAAACAACTAAAAGTCAAGGGTAGTAGCATGCTAAAGTCAAGACACTGCAGGTACCAGCACTGCATACTCCGGCTCCAGTCTGCCTACATGCAGATTACCTCTGGAGCATATAGAAAATCCCATCATAACACTACCGACAAGCATACACACACACACACACACACACACACACACACACACACACACACACACACACACACACACACACACACACACACACACGCACGCACACACACGCACAACCATACAAACCTGCACACGCATACATTCGCACACATAAAACACGTACACGAGGCAGTTGACCGATCCAGCTTTCCCATACGCAAGCTGCCAAAACCGTCGATTGTCCACAAATGACACATCAAACGTCTCTAACGGCCGGAATGGAAATTACAACAGCAGAACTTGAATACTGTCTTTTTAGCACTTCTGACTATGAACCAGCCTTTTCCTTCAAATAGTGAAAGCATCGATCTCAGCCTAGAATACATCGTTAGCTGCCATCTTAGTTGCTTATGGCTGCCATCTTAGTTGCTTATATACGAAATGAAGCTGCCTGGTTCCGGTGCTTATGAATGCCGAGATAAAATAGTAAGTGGGGCTCTGCAGATGTTATTGGTCTCACACAAGCACGTGCACACTCGCGCCCGTGCGAGCACACACACACACACACACACACACACACACACACACACACACACACACGCACACACACATACACGCGCACACACACATACACGCGCACACACACACGCGCACACACACACGCGCACACACACACACACACATGAACACATATACAATAGAGCTCAAATGTGAGGCCGACCTCTGGAGTTGACGATTTCCTGTGCATTTTCCTGAAGGTAGTGGCTACTCTTTCACACTCCACCAGTTTCAGCCTCCTCGTGCCCGCAGGTCCTCCATGGGCGACAAAAAAAATAATAAACCATTCCTTCGCTTAAAGATCGAAGCATTTGCTCTGCAGGTCCTAGACTGTTCAATCTACTTCCACAATTCATCTACTCTCTTGCTGCTGCCTATGGCACTATTTATAGCCGTCCTGAGCTGCTACTTCCATGCTACTCACTACCTCAACTGCTCTCATGACTCAGCAATGCTTCTCACTTTCTCTTTGTTGAGTGAGACGAAATCTGTTGGCTACCGAATGGGTACCAAAAGTTGCCTAGGCCTTAAGTGCACTATGTAAAACTCTCCTGCAGATTACATTATCCAGATGCCGATTTCCCATGCCCAGGCAGTAAGGGTTGAGCAGCCTACCCCAATACCCTAGGGCTTAGGCCATTCGCCCAGTTCCCGGCAGTATTTATATTTATGTACGTCCAAATATCAAGCTGCCGGATGTTACTACCCAGACACCGCAATTGTTCTAGTAAGGTGGTGCATATGGACGGGCTACTCATTCGAAATCGAAAAAGAAGACACATTGCTGCTTAGTGCCATGTTTGCCTCATTAGAAGAGCTTGAAAAAACAATTAAGACAGACTAAGAAGTGAAATTTCTTTCCACTTTATTGAATAACAAATTTGTGAAGCATCCTAAGAAGTATCAGGTGACTTATGACAATACCAAGTACAGTATTAGCATATATAATCACACGAGGACAATTCACATGGATGTGCAAATGCTATGAAGGAAAAAGTGATTTTCTTTAGCTCTAATTTAAATTTAAATCCAGGATGTCATTGTATTATTAGCCAGTTCTAGTCTTTGGATGTACAAAAAACCAAACACGGTTCCTTGAGGATTCAAGGTTGGAGGTCTGTCATAATAGCCATAATAATAACAGTAATAATTATACATTTGTATAGCACCCTCAGAGAGCTTCATTTCTTTCTAGGCACTTTACATATCTCATGCTTGATGGCAAAAAGATGCCACATGGCCGACATGGTTCAACGAGAAGATTGATATCACACGGTCCCATTGCATCTAGTCGACAGGTTACGCAAAATTGATTGTTCGTTGGAAGCATAACGAATTGGCAAAGTTAACAAGAATTGCGAACGCCGATCTATTTCCACTCATTTAAATTTTTTACGACTCGTGGTGATCACACATGGAAGGACCGCTCAGGCACTTAGCAGCACAGCTAGGTGGTCTGCCTTACTCGACAGCTCGAATCGTAGCCAGCAAAAGGCACTAGTGACTGACAAGCGAACAGCATACTCGAGAGCAAATGAAAAGGCTCACGGTCGGTACCACACTGCATACATGCAAGAAAGCACTCAGCTGTCGTACACTTGACGTTGGTGTACATGCAATCATTACTTTAGCCTTTCATCTAGAGCTGGTCAACAGCTGGAGCCCAAGAGTACTACATACAGCACTGCGAGTACGGTGCAGGGACGGTTTTCAAAATCTGCTGAGTAGTTAAAGGGTCAACTCAAACCACTGGTAATGCTTCTGCATCCAAAGATGATTCAGGGACTCAAGGGACCCCAATATGGCGACTCCTAGTATGGTGCCTCTAGCTCGGCCTACAGGTGGCGGAGAGGCCCCGACTCCGCCCCACACGGTTTGCCTCGGACCGAGTTGCCTATAGGGGCTCCTAAGCCATGCTTCAGAAGAATTCTTAGTGGATTTCTTTGAACATTCAATAAGCACGAGCCCGAATTCAAAGCGATGGTGCAGACGAGAAACAACGAGTAGTGAACTGGGCGATTACCTCAAGGTCGAGAGCAAATTACACCCAAGAGCTCGATCTGTGTATAAAATAATTGTCTCCGGAGAGTTCAGTCGCCAGAACCGCTGTGCATTCTTACCTTCTTGCTTTCTAGGTTTTTCATTCACAAATACTTTTTTGTGCAAGCATTAGAGAGCTTCTCATCGTTGGCCCCTAGCCATCCAGCCCGATAGGCCAGGCACATCCGATCTGTATCGTTAGCCACAGGGCAGTGTCCGAGCCCTGCCCAGGAACCATGGCATTTCCCCAAACTGAAGGTATAAAGACTCCACAAATGAGCAAATAGCAATTGCCGAGCTGGTTTGGCCCAGTGGTTAAGGTGCTTGCCCGACCAAGGTCTGGCCAAGGTCGTGGGTTTGAACCCCGTGGTATATGTGAAGCGCCTGAATAGAAATTAACAACTGAATAGAGATTAAGTTCTCTTAGGGAGCTATATGGATGTTATATTTAATTGAGATATACTTCTCTAAATAAAACCAGAGAGAACTGTTAATTTACATACATTAGGAAAAACCACAAGAATGTGGCTGTTTGGCCTTAAAAAGACATAAATGGCAGTGTAGAGGTCATCAAGGAAGAAAACCATATTTTAGGTAAGTCATTGTGATACGCTAATTTGCCAAAGCAAGAGGACTAGAAACCCAAAGTCCCGAATACTGGCTGGGTCGTGGGGCCAATGTGGTTCACCGGCCATGTTAAAGTAGTAGTCATGGAAATGTTTCAGATTACATGGACAGAATTCAAAATTGGCTTAAAAGTTGCCAATTTTGTTTTCAGAAAGTGGTACTCAAGAAATGAAAAGCATTATCATTTTCAGTCAGTGTGTTCTACCTTCTCAGTAAATCCGAAATTGATTCACAAACTGGAAATACAATCTACCTGCACACCTTGGACTGCACAAAGGCAGCCCAACTCGCAGTCAAGGATTGTGCTGTAGTGGCTGCAGTCTGAAAGCTGCCAAAACATAACATGGGCAGCATAATTGGTTCTTTTATAATTGTATCAGCACTTTTCTAACCAAGTCGTTGCAGAATTTGCTATGAATGCTCAATCTGTGCTTTTGTGTACTGACACTGTGCATGCAGCCACTAATCACACTTGTATGCTGACCCTGTGCATGCCACCCCTAACCATGTTATTCTTGTTGTTTGTCGAGCATGCTACCACTGGCCATCCGATCGCGTTTCCTTAGCAGCAAATATAAAGCACCTAGAAAGAGATTGAGTTCTCCGAGAGGGCTTTATCAAGTGTTATTATTATTATTATTTTAATGTTCACTCACTGTGCCTGGCTTTGGCATGTCGAGGGCAGCTCTATTCCGAAGGTCTATGCCTTACCTCGGATATATCAAGACGGCCACACAGCAAATAGATAAGAATTTCCTTTGGATCGTTTAATAAGAATGCCGGATGGTAATTTCAAAGTAGAAGATCAATATTAGAATTTGCATATAATACGAATCATCGCCAAGCCATGAGCAAGCAAACCATTATGAACTAGGGATGCTGCTGCCGGTTGCCAGTGAATGACAACAGCCTCAACATCATCCAGTCAAAATCTTATATCAGGCTGAATGTTTCTCACCATCTAAGCTAACCTTCCAGCATGTGCAAAGTGCCTAGAAAGAGATTCAGTCCTAGAGTGCTATGCAAATGCTTTATTATTATTGTGTAATTATCCAAACTTATTCGCATAAATATGGCACTCACTAATCCACAGTATTACTTTCTTCGTAGGTGCTGTCTGATAGTGGGCTTTGGATAATTTCTTTCCGAAGAAGAGCATACAGCATAAGTCCCCTTTGGCTTTAGTTAGAAAGGCAGTTTGAGGTGCCCTTATAATTGCATTTCACTTTACAGCAAATGTAAAGCGCCTAGAGAGAGATTAAGTTCTCTGAGGGCGCTTTATCAAGTGAATTATTATTATTATTATTACCTTAAGTTCAACCTTGAGTGCTAATGCGAGTGGTGCATATAGCCAGTACATACATGAGTATTTTAACACACTCGCACACATAACTACAAGTGAGACTAGCTCAGCCCCCTCCCGCAAGTATGCCCTCGGTTAGCTAATCAAGTACTTGGGGAAGGAACTTGCTGAATGTAAACTTTATATCAATCGAGTAAACAGCTGTTCATTGATTTCTCATGATGCAATGCAGGCATACATTCCGTGACTAGTTACTTTCTGGCATATATTCCGTGACTAGTTACTTTCTCTCTCACTGTCTCCCTCTCTCTTCTTCCATCTCTCTCTCTCTCTCTCTCTCTCTCTCTCTCTCTCTCTCTCTCTCTCTCTCTCTCTCTCTCTCTCTCTCTCTCTCACTCTCTCTCTCACTCTCTCCCACCTCCCCCTTCCGTCTCTCTCTCCCCCTGTTGATTCGAAGGACCAATGGACAGTACTGCAATGCCTGAATACTGGCCTCTAGCAGATTTTTTCCTGGATGTCACGAGATCTCTAAAATCACTAAATTATGACAAAAAAGAGAGCTCCGACTGATAGGCAGGACTAAAGCGAGAGCGTCTGGGGGCTTCTGACTCTGCACTCAAAACTGGCTCCAGGTCTCGGCCCACTTTTGGACGGTCAGCTTAGTTTCGAAAGTACTACTTGGATATGTGGCTAGTTCCAAGGCCCTTCAGCTTCAGCACATGCGGATTACTTCAAAATCAAATTACTTTAATTTGTTTCTTGACGGGCCACCCGAGAAGAACAGCTGCAGCCCCTATTTAGACCCTATGAACTGGGCGACCGACCTCGTCGACAAAGGCAACAAGTCAGACTCGGCGCACTGCTATTGCTGAAGGAAATTGCCTTCTATCTCCCTCTTCTATCGCCAACGTTCTGGCAAGTAATCCAGTACCATTACCGGTGCAACGCTAGGCTTAATGGACAATACGACATATTTTTTCCCGTTAGTAAGCAAACTCGTTTCAAATGTATAACTAGCGACACTTGAATCCCAAAGCCTCACATGTTTCGGTGACAAAAACATGTCATCCGCACGGCGACGGCTATCGTTTACTTTATAACATTGATTCCGTTGAATGGCAGGGCCTAGAAAGAAGTGGTAACCCTTGAGGGAATGGTGAGGAGGCCGGATGTGCAGCATGGCCAGCTTGCTTAGCCTTTGTCGAAGCCTCCTAGACCACTTACAAGCCTGTTGCTCAAGAATCGGGCTATCAGACTTCCCTGAGAGCTGAAAGGGCTTCCGCATCGGTTGGAAGTGGATGAGGAAGGGGTTTAAGCTCTCTTAAATCCTGGTTGCAGGCCTGCAAAGCGGATGCCTTTTGATCGCTAGTTTTGTTATTAGTCAGCCCAAAATGGAGGCATGCACATCTAAAGAACCACTTCGTCGGTGACGAAGAACCGGTCTTCCAGCTCAATGGCTGGCATTGTATCACTCCTCAGGTTAAGGTGAGAAAACAGTTAAGTACAGTAAGTTGATTCAGCAGTCTCATTTATACAGGCGATAGAAGAGTCTTAGTGGCTATCACTTGGAATGCAGTAGGCAGCAGAAAATTCCCGCTGCTGCAGGTCTCGAACCCAAAGACCTGGCACATGAATTACTGCTAGGCTAAGGCTTACGGTAAAAGCAAATCGCTTCCATCTGCTGCACACTAGGGTCGCAACTGCTGTTGCAACCATGCCAGAAGAGTCGCATTCATCTGCTTGGCAAACTCACACGGAGGGGTCAGCAGGAGAGGCTGGGTGGAGTAGTAGGAGCTGTGGTGGTCTCACTATGGAAAGCCCCGTATGCAGCCGGGCATTACTAGAAGCAGGTGCACTCGGAGGCACATTATACTCCGATCGAGACCCTAACTGAGACCTGACTGTTTACACGTCATCCTGTTATAGATGCACCGGCATTTGGATCTATCTCCTGCAGCACCAGGCAAGCCTGAGAGGAAGGGGCGTGCAGCACGTGGTGCTGCTGCCACTGGCATGCTTCACTACTGCCTTTGGATTTCACGATGAGCCTCTCGCGCCAGCTCGGACATTGCAGCGGCAGAAGCTTAGCCAGCATATAGCTCAGCAATCAAGTCGCTCGACCTGTTCCCACCAGCTCTCGAATTGAGGCGCCCCCTAGCGACCGACGCAGGCGTGCCTAAGTCGAGCTGGTACCCAATCGTGTGGGTCGCCGGGAGACACTGCTGACCTGATTTGGCACCCAGGGGCTAAGGTGCTCACTTTAAACGACCGAGGTCAAGGTGCTTGCCTTAGATTGCCAAGGTCGCGAGCTCGAGCCCTCAGGCCTATACAAAGTGCCTGTTTAGAGACTAAGCTCTCATTGGGCGCTATACAAATAATTTATATTTTAATTATACTTACTCCAGGCTAGCTACGCACACAGGCAGCAGCCGGTGAGCCACCAGCGAGGGGCACCGATTTGCTTGAACAGAGTTAGTGTCGACTAGGGCATCGCCCTGACGACACTCCTGTCCGGGCAGCAGCGGGGTGGGGGAGGGGCCACATCACCAACTCTTGAGCTAACCTCAGCTTCCTTACAACCACACCATGGCCAGACAACAAACAAGCAGGGTTATCCAGATCCCGTGATTGCCGTCGTTCGGTTCGTCAACGTGTCTTTCTTCCATCGTCCGCACTTGCTTTTCGGATGACGATCGTGCAAAGTTCCCGTGAATTAGGGAGCTAGGTTAACAGAAACACGCGTGCACACACAGAAGTGCTCCCAAAACGTGGAACGGCTCTGTTAAGTTGAGAAAATCTCTTGAAGTAGTGACTCACCAATTGGTAGCACAGGAAAGTGAGCATGCCTGACAAGCATGCCGTGGGCATGTAGGCTACGACATAGAACAGCTGAACTCGGGGCCTGAGCAGGCATGCCGAGAGCAGGGGCAAAGCTAGAAGGCTGCCAAACTGCAGCACCTGCATTCTTGCTAAGGCTGGCAGCTTGTGTAAGGTCAGCACTAGCACCATCCTGTAACAAATTCTTGGCAACACCAACGAGCTTCATGTATAGGCTGATTTATGATCAGTTCATCATGCTAAACAGTGTCCGGCGGCCAGGCAATTGTGAGGGTATCTTTTTCGGTGTCCTGTTTTTCTGGTGTCCCATACCTTTGCTGCAACCTGTGCTACACTCAGTGCCATAATAATAATAATAATAATAATAATAAACTTTAAAGTGCCCTCAGAGAACTCAATCTCTTTCTAAGTGCTTTACATTTGCTGCAAAGAAAACACGATCGCCTGGTGAGTGGAATCATACTTAATAAACAACATGAATAAGATGGTTAGGAGTGACATGCACAGGGTCAGCATGCAAGTTCGGTTAGTGGCAGCATGCACAGTGTCATCACGCATAAGCACATAAAGGACGAATCAGGGACCCACTAAATGCTGTCATAAATAAGTGCATTTACAACTTCTTTTTAAATGTGGTCAAGTCAGGGGATTTCGTGACGGAAGGCTGGAGTGAGTTCAGGCTTTGGGAGCATACGAACTAAATGCACAGTCTCCAAAGGATTGGAGGTTTGTATGAGGTATAGGTAAACAGTTAGTTTCCGAAAAGCAGGCTGTACGATGCTTGGTCTGGTGGGGGAGTAGATCTGATAGGCAGCCTGGAGCTAAAGAATGAAGGGACCTTAAAGTGAGCGACAAAATTACCTTTCCTCATCAAACTTGCTACCTCCGATTAAACTCTTCATTGCTTTCAAAACTTTCACAGCTGCCTGGCTATGTTATATATGTACAGGTATGATAGGGAGTGTTTAATTAATAAAGATGCCAAAAAATGTATAGGGCATCTTAGGAGAGCCAAATCTTTTTCTACGCACTTTACAACTGCTGAAAAAAGAAAGTGCATCGACTGGTTAGTTAGCACGAGCAAACGATACCCAACTCATGCGGACGGAGCAAAGGATATCAGGAACAGGTAAGAAAGCAACACTAGACAGACAGAACTCACGCAACTTTCACCCAGTCTAAGTACTGCCATTGAGACCGGACCAAGTAGTGGGCAACCAACTAAACTATTACATTAACACTTCAAACCTAGCAAATAAGTTCCAGTCTGGTTTAGAGCTAATCACTCCACACAGTCGGCATTGCTTCAGGTGGATACCGACGTTCTTAGAAATGCACTTACATGTAGCTAGATCGGATCGATACAACGAAGGAACCTAAATGTGACAGAACCTTCTATCTATACGTTAATATGCTACTTGATGGAGAGCCAATGCAGGTTAGTGAGAAGTGATGAAATGTGCCAATTGCGACTTTCATGACAGACAAGCCTAGCTGTACTAATTGCAAGCATGCCGAGCTGGTTCGGTCCAGCGGTTAAGGTGCTCGCCCCGTCGAGCCCCGAGGCATATGTGAAGCGCCTGAATAGTGATTAGGTTCTCTTAGGGTGCTATACAAATGAATTATATTTTATATTTATATTTTCTATTGCACAAGCAGGAGGACCTGCAAGTAGCGAGTGCAGAAGTTTAGAAGCAATGTCACAAATGCACGGACCAGCTTTGCTGTGGTATCTTTACCTAAGCAAACCAGAATTTTTGCGATGTGCCATAGATGAAAATAGGCAGGCTTGATCTGATACAGACATATACCGGAGTCATTTAGGAACAACGACACTGTATGACTAAGTAGCTCTGGTGTCAAAGGCCTCGGCTAAGGTTGTGCAGCTGGAGAGCGACTTCAAAGCTTTTCTGCCTAGTCTTTGTTACATTCTGCAGTAGACAAACTGTGAAACTGCAATAGCACCAGGTGATGAGCCAACACTACTCCCGAGCCCAAGCTTACAGCGAATGCAAGCATATGCTAGAAGTAGCTCCCTTGGAAGTTTCAGCTCAGCCGGCAGCACAAGCCGCACTATTGGTCGGCCATCTTACTTATCATGGTCGTGCCGCCGGCCAAGGCAGCCCGGGTACCCGTGTAGAAGTCATCACTCGAGAACGTTCCCATGAAAGGCAGCTGCATGTGGGTGTGCGTGTCGATGCCGCCCGGCAGCACGAGCTTGCCCTTGGCTTCGATGACACGCGCTCCACCAGGCGTTATCAAATTCTGGCCGACTTGCCTGTGTGAAAAGAAGAGAGAACAGCTGACGTCAGCAAGAAATTAGCGCCAAGGCCCCACCAAAATATCACCGTCTGCGATGCTCAGTGAGACGGCACAGGCATGCAGGCACAGATACGCACATCCGGGCAGGCAGTCGTCATGCTAATGAAATAAGGGTGTACCGATGATGAGGCACCGTGGTGGAGAAATCAAAGAAATCGACGTGGTGGCTTCCGAACACGGAGCTACAGAAGCAAACTTGGGGCCACTAGCACATCTTGCTACCTTTCACCTCTAAAAAAAAAAGCTATCCAGCCGAGTCGACGGAGGCCGGGGAGCCGCGCGCCGAATGCTCAGCACTTACTAACAAGCCACATGCTCTAACGTGCGGCCGATTTAGATTTTACATTGGCTACTTTATCTTCTCAGGATCAAGCCTGCTTGAAGTGCACAGGAGAATTCAGCCCCGAAATGCGGACCGAAAGCAACTTAGGCTCCGAGTGCGCTATAAAAAACTCCTGCACAACACCCACCTGAACTTTATGGACTTTACAGACGAAGTGCAGAGAGGAGCTTTTCGGGGAGGCGTTTCTTCCTCAAAAATCACGTGCTTACATGAGTGGACAAGCACAGCACCTTAATGCTGCACGTGTTCACTGCTGCAGAAACCAATATGATGATCGAGAAAAACACAAGAGCTATGACCATGCATTGTCGAGCTACACTAGCTTGCCTCTTTAAACTATGTTCTTCGGTTGCCGGAGTACATCTAACTGCCTTATCATGTGCAGCAACGGCAGGACGTTCTCAGCCAGAATGCTTGCCAGAATGCTTATAACGTGGGTTCAACACATTAACCTTTGTCACCTGGCATCTAATGGTGGCCAAGTTCTATTGCCATACTTAGCCTAGATGGCCTGTGGGATCAATGCTAGTGAGGAAATAGAGCCTATCCTTCGAATAACACACAAGCTATTCTGTCAGACTGTCCCCAGTGGGCAAAGCTGGATTTTTTTTTATTAAGGTTTTAACTAGCTAAATGGAGTACCGAACGCTTCCTGATCTTGCCTGTGCCATTTAAATCGCAGCATGCCATTCACTACAACAATTTATGCACAGCTCGGTAGCTCAGGGAGGCTGCCGCCTGGAAACCACTTGCCACCACTAGCCCCATGAATGTCCCTCCCCTTTGTATTACTGGCTAAGTGGTTGACGGAGTGTGTGCAATAGGGTTTCAAAGAATCACGAACTTTAAATGCATGCCTCATTACACAGTAGGTGCTGTGTGCACAACACTGCGTGCTGGCATACACCGGGCACCATCAGGGGCAGCCTCTGGAAATGCCTGCTGACGTTGTTCACAGCTGCAGATCTACACCTGTAATTTTAGAGGGGCAAAAATCACAAGCTGTATGCAGCAGCTATATTCACATGGTGGAAGTTTATACAGAGAACCTTTTAAATTTCTACAACAATCCTACGATGCACTGGCAATCACGTGCAACTAACAAAGCTGCCCAGAAGTTTCCACAGTTGAAAGAAATATATCAAATTCTCACAAGATCTAAATTGCAATTAACACATTTCCTCGAGAACTTATGAAAGACCGTCAAATGCAAGCTACACTTTTGTAACAGGCGACAAATGTTAATGTCAAGAATCTAAGGTTCAAATGCATCAATTAGCAAAGCGATTTCACATACATCAGACAGAACAACTAACACGCAAAGCTGTACTCCCATTTGAAATTTCACATTGAACCGTCAACTATTGGCCGAGTTATATAATTTACAAGGCACAAAGCTGAGGCTGTTTTGGTGCACAAGTCGTAAATGATGCAGTGATCGGTAAATTTATTATTTATAGATAAGTTGCTTCCGTTTTACTTCCGGGTTAGACATTGTTTGCCAAATCATTTTTTAATTCGTTCATTTTAAAAGGAAATTTTTAAAACTTCAGATCTTATTTCTAATGTGTTTACCTTTTTAAAAGTTACATAGTCAATAATTTGATTATTGAACCAATCACCTCAGTATTTTCTCGACCTTAACACTTAATAAGCAGGTCACCCCTGGAGGAGTCAGTCTTTCACAGCTGGGCAGATCCACTGCTGGCGCCAACGATTAATTAATTAATTAATACAAGCTGATTTAACAGCCTCTTTTTGTATAGCAACAGAAGAGCCTTGCCGGCTATCACCACTGCTTGCAGTGGCGATAAAGGATCTCCCACCACAGGATTCGAACCCACGACCTCGGGACAAGGTCATGAAAAGCAGCCTTACCTAGTGAGCCATTACGGCTCACCAACGATCCAATCCCAATAAAATGTTTATATTATAGGGAACGGCAAATTTGCTAATCTCTCGCCATCGTCTAATCTCACGACTGCAATTGCTTCGTTGATGCAGAAATGCAAGCACCCTCTTCACTGAGTAACTAACTGCAGTGTTTCAGGCCTGATATTTCCCAGCAACACGTGGTCGATCCAGACGAATAAATATGTAGTGGACGGACATTAGCGTTATTCGCGCAGAAATGGAATGCAGGTTGACGCTCGTGGGAAATCCGAAATATGTCATTGCCTTCAAAAATGGGGAATCTTCAGATTGAAACGGTCAGATATTAGCTTTTTTGTAATAAGCATGTGTACAGTATCAATATAGCTGACCCAGGAGGATGGATAGCTCCATGCTGGCCGAGCTCTCAGATGCTCTGCGGCTTTAGCTCAGGCCCAAAAACCAAGAATTGTGGGGTGCACGGATTTTTTTCGGTTAAGTGAACATGCTCGGACGGGTACCTGTAGTGTTGGGTGAGTGTATCGCCATGCCTGTGGACACAACTTCCAGGAAGGAGCCATCGCCAGCCCTTACGGGTCCCTTTTCTGAGCCCACACATGCACACACTGTCATAAATACCATATACCGATTAAGGTCATACCAAGACACAAGTAGTGCAACAACTGAGCACACATTGCTCACCTCTGATCCTCAAGGTCACAGCACGGGGTCCATGGGGGTCTGACTTCTGGGTAGCTAAGGATCGAAGGCAGCAAGTTTCAGCAGGTCAGAGGGCGGGCCAGTCACAGAGTGCCGGTGTGCTTGAATTACTCGGTCGACCAAAAAGAAAGATGGATACGAAGCCATCTTTACGGGCACCACATCCAAGAATAGGTATGCCATGATATCCTGGGAGGGCTGTCGGTGGTTTTCTCCATTCGTGGGAGTTTTTACCAGTCCGCCCTCCTCGCTCTCGTGTTTGCTGCTCCTCTCGGCTATTATGCCTCTGTGAAAACCGTCTGCCAGAACCTTGCTCAACATAATCTGCATTCCATACTATCATCGTTGTGCCACATGGCAGCAACGACCAAACGGTGTCAGAATACTTCCAATTCTAGCCTGGCCAGCGATCATGTATATTTATCTGTAACTCCACAAACATAAGTGGGTGTTATGCTGTAGGGTTTTCCATAGTGCACTCAAAGCCAAAGAGGCTTTCGGTGTGCGGTCATTAGCCGTTGGGGCATTAGTGCTGTCATTGCCAGAGTGTCGGTGTTGTTACAGAAAGAGACATCGAAGGTGCTACACCTATGATCATCACTGATGAGCCAAAGGCCCCCCTCTCAAAAAATGCACCTCCACTGTATGGAGCACTGTCAAGAATGGACTTAAGTTTTCGACATCTGGTTTTGCCTAAGTTCAGACTTAGATAAGACCTGGTTCGAGACTATGAAAGGAATCAATGGTGCGGTTGGAGCAAGAAACCAGCCAATTACGTATCCTGATGAAAACAGTGCAGTAGGACAGTAAAAACTGCAGAAGTCTTGGCAAATACCTGAAATGCTAAAAGCATGTTGATCTGCATGTATTAAATCGGTTCCATTCAGATGAGTAGGTTGTTCTATTTAATGTGCATTAGGCAACCGAGAGACTTACGACCTAAGATCTTGTTCAAAACAATCCTTTAGTTTCTTGCTAATAAGAAAATCCTGCTGCTTGGCAGTTTTTGCTTTGAACTAGACCATCAATTTCTTGCATTGTTTTCGAACCATGCCAGGCCTTTAGCTGCGTATGCTCAAAATAGCATGCTTCAAACCCTTGATGATTACTGAGAAAAAGCCGGCCATGGTTGTTGTGATAAATTTTCTAAAAGGGAATCCTAGGTGCTCCAGCAAATCTTACTTTCCAGTACTCAGGTGGTGCTACAAGATAATATCATTCGAAAACGCATCGAAGTCAAAAGCCAGAAATTGCTCCAGATACTGCAAAACCATAGTTATTTCAATTATTTCTTGCACCTAGTAACCAAACGATTCTAGTAGCATGCACACTTAATCACAAATATTGCTAACTCAGGCAAATCATGTGTTACAATGACATTTTTCGGCAAGCAGTTCACACAATTCTGTAATATTTGAAACTAAATCTTGATCCCTAGGGTTCCTGGATTTTTCGGGCCGCACTGTACATACTAGCTGTCACAGGCTAAGGGGCAAAGCTCCAAAAGGAGGAAAAGCTGAAATTTGTTAGCCAAGCTGCTAAACTTGCAACACTTGACACCGAGATTCCAGCTTTCCATATTCTTTTGTAATTTGCTCCTTAGTAATTCATTATTTCGGCATTAGCTATCGAAAATCCCACACCATGTTGCAACAGTAAGTGCTGGCCCATTGAGTGCTGCCACCCAGCTCAGTAAGAATGAGACATCTGCACAAACTAAGTAGGGCCTTCGGCAACAAGTAGCAAAATCCCCTCGTTTCCAGTGGCAAACATCGTGGCACAAATGGAGTCGTGTGCCTAAACCAGACTGGGTTCGACAGTCAAGAGTGCACCACAGATAGCAGAGATCTGAGTCATCAAACAATCACTTACTTAATAACTCCATCTTCAATGTAGAGGTCAGCATCAAACGACTGATCGTCATTCACGATCCTTCCTCCTTTAATGAGGAGCCTCGACTGAGAACTCTGCAAAACAAAAGACAAGCTCTAGAGGTGGCTCTATTGCCCAGTCTGACAAACCCACTCAGGGTCGGCAGCTCAGGCACGTCCGGCTTCTAAAGATGCAACAGCGAGAGAAGGGCTGCATCATGGCGGATACTTGGTGCTAAGGACAGGTAGGAAAGAAGCTTTTAATTAGTCAGCCTTTTTGCCAAAGGGGCAGTGGCAAACGAAGTGGCAGCTGAAGCATTGGACAGCAAACACGCTGCTGCCCAGTATGGCACTAGGGCACTCAAATCTTTCAGGCCAATACTTGGAGCAAGCACGAACTGCCGAGCCGTGCCCCAGGCAGCCGCACATCGCTGCGCATCCACTTCGAAGTCAATCGGCCAGTCTCGCGCATGCAGGCGCAAATGCTTGCACACACAGGGCAGCGACGACGAGAATAAGATATGCGGCTATCTAACGCAGTCGAGTGCTTAATTGCGTGAAAAATTAATTTCTAGTCTACTCACAGCTGAAGCCGAGTTGGAAAGAGATATAGAAGAGAGCGATCACAAAGCCACAGCACAAAGCATGGCCAGCAGCAGCAGAGCAGGCGCGACTGCTGCCTTTCACGATTGGTAAGCATCTGGACTGAGGCTTCTCTTGAAAAAAGAGACAGCAGCGGTGGCGCAGGAGGCATTGCTGCACACTCAAGCCGCAGGCACGAGGTATCGCTGCAGAGGTATCGCCTAGCGCATCAGCGTGCAGCAGCCATTAGGCCTCCACATACTCGACCTCCGAATGATGCAAGCAGCGTGCCAGCCTATGCCGACTCAACGACTTAAGCACAGAGTAATGTATGCATTCGTCAAGTCGGAGCTGCTGCTGCTGAT
Source organism: Cristatella mucedo (assembly GCA_009760855.2). Taxonomy (NCBI): domain Eukaryota; kingdom Metazoa; phylum Bryozoa; class Phylactolaemata; family Cristatellidae; genus Cristatella; species Cristatella mucedo. The sequence goes on from WPIO01000179.1 coordinate 149,511, forward strand.
GCACAAGGCTGAGAACCAATGACTGGGCAAGATCAGCAAAGCAAAGGCACACAGTGCAATTGTTTGGAACGATAGTGAAGTGCCTAGAAAAAGATTGACCTCCCCGAGGGCACTATAAAAAATGTACCATCATTATTATTATTACTATTGCTTCTGAGAAGAAGAGTAAGCATGGCGTGGTGGAGGGCGAGAAAGACAGGCAGACAGGAATGAAGATGGACAGACAGACAAGATATATAGAGAGAGAGGCAAAGAGCCTGGCCTGATAGACAGTGTGACATCGAGAGAAAATATATATATCTGTATTGCGCACCAAGAGAATTTAAATCTCTATTCAGGCGCTTCAGATATGCCTCGGGGCTCGAGCCCACGACCTCAGCCAGACCTTGGTCGGGGCGAGCATCTTAATGAAAGACCAGGACATAGAGAAGCAGAGAGTGAGAGTGAAGAGAGAGATGGAGAGAGAAAGAGAGGGAGGGAGGGAGGGAGGGAGGGAGAGAGGGGTGAGGAAGAGAGAGAGGGAGAGAGAGAGGGGGGAGAGGGAGAGAAAGAGAAAAAGAGAGATGGAGAGAGAAAGAGAGGGAGAGAGAGGGGAAAGGGAGAGGGAGGGAGTGAGGAAGAGAGAGAGAAAGAGAGAGAGAAAGAGAGAGAGAGAGAGAGAGAGAGAGAGAGAGAGAGAGAGAGAGAGAGAGAGAGAGAGAGAGAGAGAACCTGACCGGTGGCACGACACTAGGCCAGACGATGACGTGCATGTAATCGGAGCAGCAGCACTGACATGAGCAGTGGTGATAAAAGACCACGTCTGTAGAGCCTTGGCGGAGGATGAGGAAAAGGTACTTATGCACATGGTGCAGTCATAGGCGTCACACGAGTTGCACGAGCAGTTTAGGTAGGCTGGAAACGGGTAACAGCTAACACCCAGACACGCCAGCTGCACGAGAGAACATAACATTAGATAGCCTTTTAAAGCACGGTGAGCTCGATGCTGCATCTGTGGCGGCGAGCAGCGCACCAGCATGCAGCAGCAGCGGCGGCGGCAGCAGTGGTAGTAGCAGTAGCGGCAAAATTAGACAAGCCAGCAGGAGCAAAGGCTGCTGCTAAATAAATACTCAAGGGCTATGTTGCTCGCGAGAGCAGCCCGGGCAGCTCAGCTCCGCAGCGGCGTCGGCGCAGGCTGCTCCACACGCAAAGCCTACCTGCAGATGCAGCGGCACCTTCTTAACCGGAAAATTTTCTCGTGCAGCCATAGGTACTTATCTGCACTAACGCAACACAAGAATAGCAAAAACGAGGGCTCAGCAGCAGCTGGCTGCCTGAGAGACAGACAGGAAGGCAGCGGAAGTACAGGCACTCCAGCCGGCCATGGGGTCGGCTGAGGTGGTGGGCAGCAGGCTGAGAGCTTCACACGTGGCACGGCCAGCGCGGCAGCTTGCAAGCAGCTGCCAGCAATGGCAAGACATGGCTGGCCCGCCCACGGCAAGCTAGTTATTAGCCAACGAGCAATTAAGGCCAAGAGGCAGCAGATTTTCTGCTGGCTGCTCTAGTGAATAGACACTACTGCTACCAGCACCGAGACCAAGCGCTAGAAAGGCCCGAGAAAGCCGGTGCGAACATTCCAGAGGTGCACTTCGAGGCAGGCGCCTCGCCTGCGGCATGCAGAGCTTTGTGCTTATGCCCAGATGTCAGCCGCGAGGTGTGCAAGAGACACGAGGAAAGAAGGTGGCAACAGGGCGGCCGGCCGGCTGAGAAGTGGCCGAGGCAGAGGTGCAAGTTCAGGTGGCAGTGCTGCAGAGGTGCTGGCTCCTCTGTGACCAATGATCAGGGTACCCACACCTGGGTTTGAATGAGCACATATATATATAGAGAGAGACACGGACCAGTGGACCGACAGGAGATTACCCGAGTTGCCATCCAAGGTGCAGCCAGAAGGGCTCCGCCGGATGCAATAGGTTCTATGGTCATCTCACGGACAGCCATCATTGCTAGCTCCTGCATCTCGCTGTCCTGTGTGCAAAAAGTTGATTGCAGCGATGCACAAGACTTTGAGCTGCCACCAACCTCCTCCGTGGTCACTTTTCTATACGAGTACTGGTAACTATATGGCATGAGACCCTATGGCACTAATTAGCCAGCAGAAGCATTCTCCTCTAAACCACCACCAGGTGCCCAGTGGTGGGTGGGTAGAGGGCCAACGACCCGGAGGAAGCAAAGGTGCCTGTGGGCAGCCCGATCGCAGGCGCTGCGTTATGAATACCCATAGCCAGCTGTTCAGCGCTCACAAAAACACAGGCACAAGACACGGACACTCCACACGAAATAAGAGTGCATAGAAAGCGCGAGCTAACGCCTGCCTTGCACACGCGACATTCTGATTCAGCTCCTGTCTGACTAGGTAAATACGCTGGAAACGACAGCACTGCTGGACAACTTCTGCTTCGAAGGCGCTCGCCTGCGTATAAATAAGAGTGATTCCGGAGTGACTTAAAAACCAATGCTGCCTGCTTACTATCTGCAGCTATGTAAGACAACACTTCCGGCATCAAGCAGCAGACTACTCCGAATCTATCTCCCAAGTTGCCGGGCATGGCTCCCACTGGCGATACAGGGCACTGCGTTTATTCACAGCGCATCTGGACGTTTTTAAGCAGTAACCTCTTTGACAGGGCTGGAAGGACGTATCGCACAAGCCGTGGCAGCAAAGAGTCCGTGGGACGGTGGGCCTGCTGTCGGCAGGGGGCGGGGCAAAGGGAGGGGAGGGGTGCAGACTGCCGAGCCTTTCATTCGTCGTCCGGCAAGACTAAATGAACACCATGGGCAGATGCGTCGTCCAGAGGCTGGAGCTGCCTCCTCTTATCACGGAGAGAGATCTCGGGTAACTTAACACTACGACATACTACCACATCTGGTGAGGTCGAGCTTGGGCAGAGTGAGCTTTCATTCTCCTGTGCTTGGAGAGGGCATGCTGAGGTCACAACGTCACAAGCCGACATGCAGGCCACTTGTTGACAAGAATTGGCTCTGGAGTCGAACGAAACACGACAGACAAATAAGACGCCGAGCTCTGAATACCTGCCTCCCACACTTGGCACTTGACTGACTAATCTGACGAGCGTCACAAACGTCCCGGGGGCAGCTAGTGGCACTCCAGCAAGCACAGCTATTCTCTCACGACGTCGATCAGGTCTGCTGATCATGCATGCTAATACTTACTAGTAATTGTCCTGGCAACAGCAGGCATCGAAGGAATGCACCAACGTTCACCCGCAGATCACCGCACCTGGATTGCTTTGCAGAGAACTTGATGGCTAGCTGATGCAGAGGCTTAACAGCAGGCACAGCAGATATGCTTTTCATCACGACTGTAAGCAGCTCTATAAAGCCCTCCAGTCTGAAACTTGCAGCTACCCACAGCATAGATGCTGCTGTATCGTCAGCCATTCAGATCTTGTACATGGACCCAGTTGCTTAGCCACGAGTTTCATCTAGGGGGGGGGCAAGACCTGCAAAAGTTGTGTGTCGGGGCAAGACCTACAAGACACTCGTCTAGGCGAGCTAGGCTTGCAATAAATGGAAAGCTACAACACAAATCGTTAGCGTTTATTCGATTCGGACGCAGCGGTTGCTCATCGAAGGGACAAGTTCGTCGCTGGTGACCGCCGAGGGCATAGGAATAAGGGGTTGCCCAGGTCGCTACCCTGCTGCAAGGGGGGAATCAAATGCCCCCTGCCCCTCCTCCTCCTGCTGCTCTGCCACTGCATTCCACCAACTTAGCTCCTAGTAGCAGTTAATTAATAAGCACTGTTTACAACCATTACATTAATAAGTGGCAGTAAATGTAAAGTGCCTACAAAGAGATTGAGCTCTCCGAGGGAGCTATAAAAAACCGTATTACTTATATTATTGTTATTATTATTTACAAACGGCAATCAGCTCTAGCTCCTTCCCTCAATTACAGTCCAGCAGAAAACCGATAACCAGCCATTGAGTGGGCCTACTGGAAGCCACTGACCAAGAAGCACAAGTAAGTGCGTCTCAATTGAAAGTCATTGCAGAGCTCATTCGAGCTTGCCGCTGCGGAAGAGGCTAGGCTTCGCGACGATCAACTCTTTAAGCTAGCCACAGCGGCCCAGCCGTCTGTCATCGCCAGCGGATCTATTTATTCGAAGAATTGCCTGCGTCGTGCGCCTTCATATCGCGGTCTGCACATCGCAGAGCGCAGAGATCGATGCAAGCAGCTCTCGCTGACTCGCTGGAGAGACTGCGCTCGTCTACCGACGTCGCTCGTCTACCGAGCCTTCCATAGAAGCTGATGGACGTCGCGCGCAGCAGCAGCGGTAGAGCCGAAGGAACAAACGAAAAAGTCTACGCACGGCCAGGCGAAAGCCAATGGCCGTTACAAACGCACACGCCAAATCTGACTCCCTCTCGTACGCAGGAAAGTAGTTGGAGCCATTCGGTCGGGCGGGGTGCGGGAGCGCCAGCAGCGGCAGTGTGCGGCGGCCCCGCGGCAGACCACAGAAAATCGACTGCCGCTCCGGCAGCGGCGGCGGCGGCGGCGGCGGCGGCGGCGGCGGGGGGGTAGATTCTAGGACAAGCCAACCTAAATGTGTCTCACTACGCCAAGCTCAACGCGCTACGCGACAGCAGCCGCCGAGCTCCTGCGCTCGGCGTCTGCTGGAGAGCGCGGGCGCACGAGCGCGGGCGCACGAGCGCGACGCCGATCCGCGCCAGATCGAAGCCCGCCGCCAGCCAGTGAGCGCAGCCGCCGGCGGAGGCGACAGCAGACGGCCTATCTAAACACAGCAGGCACGACTCCGCGCGAGCCGTCGCCGCCCGCTCCGCGTTGGTTCGCACCGGCGGCGGCGGCGGCGGCGGGAAAGCCTGCGGCCGGCGGCGGCGCGCAGAGGGCATCTGCGCATCAAGGAGTTTCAGCCGAGAGAAAGCTCTGCTGTTCGACTCGCACGCCGATGGAATCACTCAAAAAATAGTCTCCACGCCAAGTCGATCCCCGCCTAGTGCTGCTTTGACGCTACCGATTTTGATATAGGCGCCATTAGTCAAATGCTTACCATGAGTACGCCAACGGCACGACCGGACGCAAGGGGATGCACTATTTTCCCGACCCTGCGCCTGGCGTCCTTCCGACGCGCGTTGTTTTTGTTGGCATCGCGTGCGTCTTCAAACTCACGGAGAGCGAAATAAATATGTAGCAATTTAAAGAACGAAGATTCCAGAGATAACTTGCAATGTTATACGTCGTTTCTCAGTTGGGGGTACACGCGAAGCTAGCGCCCTTGGCAACCACCTTGCGAGGCGGCCGTTACGCGTTACTAGTAGTGGGTGTGGCGCGATTTGTCCGCTACGTTGTGTGCACCTGTTGCTACGTATGCTTAAGCTGCCGCTAGCACGCATACATTTTAGATTTATGCTGGTTTATAATTTCTCATTCACATTGAGATCTAGAGACTTGAACGTCGATCAGGCTTATGCAAAACCGCAAGCTATTTATTACAGGAGAAGCCCCATGCGGTTCTCAGCCATAATAGTGCTCAGGCGCGTAGCCAGAATTAAGCCAGGGAGGGGGATAGACCTTAATTTGGTCGTAGGCAGCCGATAGATAGATGCTGGAGTGATATCTGTAGGCAATAAACCTGTCAACCTCCTTGGTGTAGGTCTGTAGTAACGCGCACGTGCTGTGCCATTACTGCGAGTACACGTCTGCCAAGAGATGTGCCAGTTTTTACTGCAAGTGGTGCATTTATTCAGAGCGCGTAGACCGTATTCAGTGCATCGACCGGCCCGCTGACCGAAATCTCGCTCGAGAGCTCGAAATCGTTTTGGTCTTCACACGACCTCGCCGCGCCGAGAATACCTCTCACCGTACGCAATTGACCGCCATGTCATAGTCGCACTATAAAAATTAAGAATAAAATATTAGATGATTCAATGGCCTCATTTTGTGTAGTAGTGACAGAAGAGCCTTAATGGCTCTCACCACCGCTTGCAGTTGGCAATAAGGGATCGCCAACTGCAGGATTCGAACCCACCACCTAGGCATTGAAGAGCGAGCACCTTACCTCCTGAGTTATTCGCGGCCCACTATACGAATGTAAAGCACTGCCATGGCAATGCATTCAATTAATAAGATCAATATCGACACTCTGTAAGGAAGGATTCGTCGAATACACCTTCCGATTTTCCGTGGGGTATAGTGAGCTTTCGCTTCCTTTCGGGGTTCTTTTCTCTCTTTTTTTGGAGTCATGAACGCACACCAAGAATGAGCGGAGCAACCGTAGATACTAGCGAGAGCAACCTCACTGATTAATTAACCTGACAGGTCCAAATAAAGCCAGGGCTCACTTCCCCACCATGCGGCCCTGACTGCACTTGATGCTGCAAAGAATAGTGCTGCACTGTTGGTCCTACACTAATAGCAGTAAAGTCTAATACGGTTAAGGGTAGCGAGCCAATTAGTCAGACTGCGTAAAGATTTCGTGCCAAATCAGTAGGTGATTATGAATTGCGTTCATTATTCGTGGCTCCTGCTACTACATCGTCTAGGAGCAGATTGTGCAATTGTCTATGGCCAGAGCCGAATAAGAGCAGAAGCCACGGAATAGACTGGCAGTCATGCTTCCGGAGTTGGCATCGCCATTTGAGCCGATTTGAGCTCCAGACCTCAGAGCCACTGGTATATGTCACGACTGTTGTTGAACGCCTGTAATCCTGTGGTGCGTTCTAATACCCTTGTCTACGAGATGGATTTAGACTGGTTATGCTCTCAGGTGTGTGGTCGTTCTCCGTCGCTACTGTGCTCCGCTCCAGTCGGCATACCTGAGAGCAAATACCTAAGAGCATACCTGAGAGCAATGATCCGGAACAGATAAGGCGCTGGCATCGATGCAAGATTCTGGACCGCCAGTGCTCGTCGTGAGTCGGCTGAGACATCGGCAGCGTTAGTTTTGTGACCTAGTCCTTTCCGAACGCAGAAGCAGAAAATCCCCTTTGTAACAACTGAGTACTTTTCATCATCTCGAGCGCTACGTTTGGCATAAATGGCACACGACACGCACTACCAAATCGTACGGGTAAGTCCATCTTTGTCTTCCCGCACCCGGGATCTGCAAGCAGAGGCGGAGCCAGGATTTTCATCTAGGCCCACGAGATTTTCTTAGGGGGCAAAACCTGCAAGTGATGAAAATGTATAGCACACAATCACAGTGTTTATTTTACAAGAATTTGGCAATTTCTCGTCGACTAGAAGTAGGACATAATCTCATCGTTGGTGAAAGCGGGCGTAGGAATAGGGGCATCCCAGTTCGCTGCCTCCTATAGGGGAGGGAACAAATGCTCACCCTGCAGCCCTCCTGGCTTCACCATGACACGTAAGGGGGGGACTGATTGTACCCACGTGAGGATAGCTACAGCACTGACTGCTACAAAATATCAGCAGGTTACTGTGGATGTTCAAACAAGCCAGACAGATTTAAGATGAAGGATCAAAGAACATATAATTAGATAATTTGTAACGCTAAAAAACACGTAAAACGAAGTGAAAGAGCGACTAAATGTTCGAATGGCGCTTCTCAAAGCAACTGAAAATGCTCGGCCGATTGTAGTCATCGCAGCCTAGCACTGCATAGCCAAGAGATGTCAGTGTAGCCCAATACACCGGGCAGGTTCTCGGCAGCATGCCCGTATTTAGAATTTATCCAGAGATTGAATGACGTTGACCTTCACGGGGGCCGGTGTCTCATCTTTGAAAATGGTGAACGGGATAACGACTCTGGACTAGTGATAAGTTAATTGTATTGCATCTCTTAAGAGCAGCTCACTGCCTGCGGACTCGCTTCGCTGAGTCATAGTTGTTAGGTCACAGAAGAAAACGTTGCACTATCTTGCCGCACGACTGAAGTGCGCCATCTTGCCACGTGACGGAAGGAAGGACGTAATTTTTCGTTTTAATTTGCAGAGATTGCGTGTTATGTAAGCAATTTTCTTGTTTAATGCGTGCGATTCCATGCAAGTCAAGCATCGTCCGTCCTGACGGGGCGGGTTAATGATGCATCAATTCCTACAGAAAGCTAGGCTAGTTAGTAAGCTTGTACATTACGCTTTCATTTGAACCTTTATGATATTTTTAGTACTACTGCGACAACATGGAAAAGATTACTGTCGATTCAAAAAGATTAATGTCGAGTCAAAAAATAACTTGTTAACTTGCATGCGTACCAGCACCGTGTACCCTCATAGTTGAACTTAATGATGCTTTGCTGCGCCTGGTCTTGGTAATCAATGGATAGCCATCAGTAGAATCTGCTGCAGTTCTTCACGGGACGGGGGAACTTACTACATAGTTAAAAAATTTAAAGATAGTACGTTTGTACGTTCTGTATGCACAAGTCAACTGACGTTGATGTATAGATTTCATAAAAGTATGTGTTCATTTTATGACATTAATTAATATCGTTTTTAAATAAATTTTTATTCTTCCTCCTTTACAGAGTTTGCGTCATTAACTAAAAACTCTAAGCTTGCCAGTCAATAAGGTGGGCTCACCATTCTAGCTTAGCGGACATCAAGGCCCTCCTTCCAAAGCACAGCTGGAATTTTCCGTAATTGTTCAAGGGGTGCAGTCCAATTCCTATATTAAACTTGTGGTCCTTGCCCACCATTGTTGACCGGTGAGTTTTCTCAGCAATACATTTGGAACGAGAAGGAGTAAAGCAAGCAGAATATAAGCGTACTTATCGCAGACAACAGCGATAAAAAGGTAAGCAGTAAAGGAAGTCACTCAGTGCGACGCTGCCGATACTCAACAGCAACGGCGCATACGACAAACTTAACAACAGGAAGAGACTACAGAAGGAGGATAGGAAGTTCGTGCTGTCCAAGCTTAGCGAGCACCTCACTTAGGACAAGGTCAAAGACAGAAAGCGACTGTAAGTAAGGTTCGAGCACTTCACTGCCAAGGTCACGGTACGGAGCCCGACAGTAGTTGGGCTCAGCAGCTAGGCTGGGCACGCCAGTAGGTCAGTGGATACTCAGGACCACATTGGGATGCAACGGTGAATTTCCCGTGAGTTTTAACGAGCAGTAGCTAGGAAATATTTATATCCGCCTATAAAAAAATATGAGTGAGTGCCATTTCCGAAGGTATGTCTGCTCGAAGCAGACTGGATTGCTTTGCACGATTGCAGGGACCGCCAGCCTGCAAAGCGTGGCTGGCGGTCCATCATGCGATCGTGCAATAAAAAGGGCCGATGCTTCCAACAGGTGAACGAGGCAATCTCTTAGGCCACCGGGCTGATGAGGACGCCGGAAAAAGCTAGAAAACTAAAAGATAATAATAATAATAATAATACTGAATTTTTATAGCACCATCGGAGAGCTCTTCCTCTCTTTCTAGGCATTTTCCTTGTGCTATAAAGGAAGCATGATCGTATTAGTATTATAGTGTTACATTGGTTGACTAGTGAACTCAACCTCGATGACCGTTGGTTAACCCACACGGTGCCAAACTGCTGACGGCTAGCTCGCAAGGGCGACTGCTCAAACGGCCGACCCGTATCCCTCAAAATAATCATGGACCTTAGTTCTGAACAGCCGTAAGCTGATCATGGGAAAAGCAACGCCGGAATCTATAGAAATATTTTAAAGAGTCATCACTTCTTCAGAGGCTCAAAAAACTCGAAAGGATAAACCTAGAGTCAAAGGCCTTAAGTTGCTGTGATCCTCAAAGGCATGACCTCAAAGGAAGCAGAATTGATTATCTGAAGCAGCTGCGATACAACCTTGACAAAGTCTGTGATGCTCTGATTAATGTACATGAATGTAAGAGTCAGAAAGGGTTGGCTGGAGCGAGATCTGAAGTACAAGCACTGCCCCCATGACATAACAAAATTTCCATTAGTATCGCTTCTCAACCGGTACTTTTTTATTTGAGGTCATTGTCAACAGCAAAGTTCCACAGAGCAGACATCAACTGACTTGAGACTGGGATTTTAACAGCTGGAAAATACCAAAGCGTACGTCGGTACTCTCCGAAGAGAGCTTCCATAAAATATTGGCAGATGCGACTCAGATGGCCAAAGAGCTGGAAATTGAACCCACTTTTGAAGCAAATCGACTATTGAAAAAGAGAAGACTGTTTGATTATGAAGCACAGGATGAGGCTGTACAGGATCGCTAGGAGAGCTATAAGGTTAAATTGTATTATGCTGTTCTAGATGTGCAGCAGAATCTATAGCAGAAAGATTCAACAACACAACACATTGTTCGTGTTCCTGTGCGATATCTTCAAGATTTTTAATATACTCACAGAGTATATTCTTAGTGATTGAAGTCTCTGACTCATTTAGGGAGCAACGATATAAATGGAGAAGCACATAATGCACTGCTGAAATTGAGTACGTATGCCTAAAATGTAGGTCAATGCCTCCAGTTAAAAGTACATTGCGACACATTCACGATTCATACTGAATATCATGTATGCGCGCCTTCTGCATAAGCATTCATCTTAATGAAACTTATAAAGCTACCTTACAGTTTTGCTATCAAGCTTGTCAACTCATAATCAGTGGAGGAAGGTCCTTCAGAGCGAGAGAGCTTGCTCCAGGAAGCTTCGGCGGCCTTAAGGCGAACTTATTTGCCACGACTTAGCGGCAAGGAAATATCTTCACTTGCAAAAAGCGGCAGTAAGACTTAGGTATGCTGCTTTTTAAATAGTGAAACCGTAAAAATGGCACGACTCTAGAACACGCACGCCATTTTCCCACGGGTATGGAGTCAGACGTATTGGAATGACTTCACGAGTTACCTGGCGGAAGGTACACTGTTTACGTTAGGGTGACGCATCAGTGTCGATGGATATTGGTCTTCCAAAGCTTGAGTGGCAACGGTACAACAGCCATAATACGTTTTTGGAATAGGATCGTACCAGCCAGTAGTTTTCATTACGCATTGTTTTGTTTTTGCTTTCGAGGCAACTTGATTGATCGCACCCCGATGAAAGGCTAAGTATAACCTAAACAGCAAAGGTGTACGTAGGAAGCCTGTACAAAGGCATAACCAGGATAAATCATATTGCTCAGGTGATGGACTTTTTATGAAGATAATAATTAGAAAGCCCCTAGAAAGTAAACCGAGTTGCTCACGTGCCTGTCTGCCACCATATACTGTCTGAGTTGAACAGAACGACTGCTTTTTTTCAAGGCAATTGTTGGTATATGCGTTTTGCAGCTTTTTCTGAAAATATATGCCAGATTTATTGGCCTCTTGGTTGTCGGTTGTCTCTGTTTGCACTCGCCAAAACTTTTGGTTTTGGCTACGGAGGCTGCAATCATGAATGCTAGCAAAGGGTTGTCAAAACACAACTTTCATCACTATTGATGAATGCTGAGACTCTGAGCTCCTCCAGAAAGTTACATTTTTTTATCTGCAACTGCATTCATCACTGAATGCACCACGAACTTCAAGGTACATGCTAGCACTTACTCCATGATCATGCTTGCTTATTGTAACTTTTACTGCTTGTTAACACTGTATGCCTCATTAATTCTACAGCTTCGTCAATACTCGGGCGATCAACGTGAAATTTGAAATATATGTGGGCCTTACCCGCTTCTATGTTACCTCCTGCACCTCTAGGCATAATGAGTCTGTATGAATGTGATGTGGTGTCACAAAAGGTCCTTAAACTGTGATCGTGATGACAGTCATCAGTTTGCTGTGTCGAATTTTTCTTATATTTTATTTCTGGTGCGGGGAACATAGAATAGAGTGTCCTGCATTGCTTGAGGGGTTTGACATATTTCTAGAATGACAGGTTTTGAATCTGGCGATTTGATGATAAAGCCATATATGGTTGAGCTGCAATGATATACACGACCTTGACTTGTAAAGGTCATCCGAAGGTCAAGAAGGAAGGCAGCTATGTTACATCAAACGATAGCTTATGATACCAGTGTTCGTTGTGCCAATTTTATGCCATTCGTTCCATTGGTCTTTGTACAATATCAATAAATGTGCTTTTGGGAGGGTAATTCCCATGTGATCGGGCACATAACTCCCAGTACTGTCGGACATACCCGGTATAAAGGGCTAGCTAGCTGTGATATTTGGGTTTCGAAACAGTGCTACTAGTGCATCACGAATGAGCTTTTTTGAAATGAATTTGCATGCATGGTAAATTCAGTTGTGTTTTTGTTTTACAGTCTGTTGCTTGCGGCTTTGCATTGCATGCTCCCTTTATCTGCCGTGCTCCTTGGCCGAAGTCAGGATGGTTATCTGTCGTCCCGTGTGCCGTGCTGAATGGCTGCCACCTATTTGCACGTGCTGCTAGTACCGTTCGTTGCAGCTCCTCATCCTTAACCTGCCCACTCGTTGGTGGCCACACTGGTCTAGGAGATGCGTGTCCACTTGGGCAATATTGCCCTCGAGGTAGCAGCTGCTCGTCAGTTGAAGGCAATTGAATAGTGATGCGCCGACGTATCGGGCATCCTATAACTGGTAGATCGTGTACTACAGTAGGTTCACCTCCTCGACCTCGAAAGATTGCATACATACATGAATGTACATTGTATGGCTCGATCCGCTATTCGAAAGCAGTGCGTCAGAATACAGAATTACTGACGACCAACTGCCGTTAGACTGAGAGCATACACATTTGCCTCACAATCGCGTACACGATCCCGTAGCCTTTGATTTAATATTATGTCCGAGTCCAAACCAATGGCATTTGTTGACTTACTCGAATGGTGAAGAGCTTCGGTCGCTAATCGACTCATTACAACGCTAAATAATCTGCAATGGAGGATCTTTGACGAAATATGCGAATAAATTGATGACATCCCAGCTGAAAGTACGTTACTTCTGGACTGTCCAGATGATCGTGTTAAGACAGTGGTTCTCAACCTTCCTAATGCCTCGACCCTTTAATACAGTTCCTCATGTTGTGGCGACCCCTAACCATAAAATGATTGTATGGAAAATGTGGAAATGCGTGTTTTCCGATCGTCTTAGGCAACCCCTGTGAAAGGGTCTTTCGACCCCCAAAGGGGCCGAGACCCACAGGTTGAGAACCGCTGTGTTAAGAGGTTTAAATTAAGCAAAACCAGTGTAGGTGACAGAATAAGCCGGTAAGGAAATTCACACTTTTGGTGCGTACAAACTGGCCGGATCATAAACAGATTTCAATGTAGTGAGAGTAACGGCGAGAAGACTGAAAGCAGAGGAGCAGGAGGTGCTAGAGCCCAGTGTAGGAGCAAGGAGGTCAAGGAACAGGTAGGCTGGTCCGGGTTGTGCGAGTGACCTCTGGGGGAGTAAGGACGTCAAGGACAGGTAGGCTTGTCCGGGTGAGTGAAACGGCTTACGAGCCAGAGAAGTACGATTTTGAAGTCGGGTCGATGCTTCGTTGGGACCCAGTGAAGCTCCGATTCCGGCTATGTGATGTCTTAGCTATGCCGTCGACTAAAGACCTGACGAACTGCCGAGTTTTGCACCAGTTGCAGACCGTAGTACGATTGAGGCGACGACGCAAACAAAATAGCGAGCTTCAGCGAAGCATATATTGTCCGGACGCTCGCAGCGCACCAGCGCACAGCCGCTTTGCCCTACGATCACATCGGATCCCCCATTTTCCGGATCTTCTAGCTCCGCCTCTACTTCGCAGAAGCAGCCTAGCCCCTACTTCCCCAAAACAGCTGTGTACCCGAAAAAGGGCTGCTTAATGTACCAGAGCTGAGTGCTGGCCTGTGCGCAAACTAAAAGGAAAAATAATTCATCTGTTCGCACACAATCTAAGGCTCTGGCCGGGCGTCCCGAGTAAAGAAGATTGCAGTATTCAAGACGCAATGTTGAAAACGCGTGAACTATCTTGGAAGTCGTACTATTGCCGAAGCAGGCCCTGGTTTTTTGGCAATGTTCACGAGCTGAAAGCAGGCTGACTTGACAGCACTGGAAATGTGCTCATTTGATGACAAGTCGTTTTTGAATTGCACTCGCAGATTACGGACAGACATCACTGGAGGGATGCTAGTAGAAACAACCTTGAGAGCAACACTGGGCCTAAGCGATAGCCATCTTTGGAATGGCAGCAGTCGTATAGCCAACCTCGAAGAGTGGTGCAGTAGAGCTTTTCTCGAGGCGGCAGCAACCGCCAACGGCACATTTGGTTTCGCCATATTTCGTGAAACTAAAGTCATTAACTTATTCTTTTTGCAGCGCGGTCCGATGAAAGCAAGTTCAAACTTTCACCAATTATTTTCACAGTTAAGTAATGCATATTGCTTCCGATCTCCATCTAAGATTAGGAACTGCCCTCCACGGCGCTCGAAACAAATTTAACTAGCTCCTTGGTTCTGTCTCGGCTGGATTATCGTAATTCACTTTTGGCTGGACTGCCGAAAAAAAGCCACTTGGCAGCTATAGCTGGTGATGAATATGGATGCAAGGCTAGTTAACAAATCCCAGATTGTTGACCGTGCGTCTGCTTTGCTACAAGACCTAGGATGGCTGCCGGTTGATCAACAGGTACAGAGCGAAGTTCTTACGCTGACCCGCAAGGTCCGCCACGGCTTGGCTCCTCCATACATAGCTAAACTGCTGTACCAGTTTAAGCCTCCCAGTGCCCTCCGATCCAGTATGGACAATAGATTAGCTATTCTATTCCTCTGCTTAAAGACTTTTGGCGACAGAAGCTTTAGCTCGGCAGGTCCTATGGACCTCACTGCCACAATGCTTCCTCAACGACATCTAGCCTCTAGTTGACGACTGTGGCGCATCCTTTCCAGTCAGTCATCCTGAGGTGCTACTGGGCCGTGATAGCCCACGAGGTAAGGTGGTAGCTCTTCACGACCTAGATCGTGGGTTCGAATCCTGCAGCGAGCGATCATTTATTACCAACTGCAAGCGGTGATGGTAGTCATTGAGGCTCTTCTTCGCTATACAAATGAGGTATTTAAACCACTTGCTATTCACTACCTCAACTGCCCTTCTGACTCAGCAATGGTTTTCACTTTCGCGTTGTTGCGTGAGATTAATTTTGTTGGCTTCCGAATGCCTGCCGAAAGCGGCTTCGGCTTGTGAGTTCGCAATAGAAAGCCCTCATGCGTAACACCCGCTTAGTGTTTGGTTTTTTGGAGTTACAGGCGGCAATAAATGCATAAAAAGACTCGCAAAAGCCTTATACCTTGGTGCACAATGTAACTACAGAATAACGTCTTTGAAGTTCAAGTAAGAACGCGTGCCAACAATAGTAGCCCAGCAGAGTAGTAATAAAATTATACTGGGCTAACTATAGTAACAATATTAATAATGATAGGACATTTTTATAGTGCTCTAACAGACGAAATCTCATTCTGGTAGCTTTGCATTTGCTTTAACGGAAGCATGACAGTTGGTTAGCGGAAGCACGCTCACTGTCAGTACACATAAGCACACACGGGACAATTCAAAATGAACCCAGCGACGGCTATGAAGACCAGGCGTGTCTCTAGCTTTAGTCAAGTCGGGGAATGTAATGACGTCAGTTGGAAGAGCTCAAAGCTTTGGGAGTAGGGGTATTAAAAGCACGGTCTGCAAAGGATTTGAGGCTGAGCAAAAAGGCTTGAGTCAGCCAAGTAAGTGGCACGACGATTAGTCTGTTTGGGTAGTACTTCGGATAGGAAGGCTGGGGAAGGAATGAAGGGACCTAACGGCGAGTGATAAAGCCTTAAAGTCGACGGCTGCTTGACGGGGAGCCAGTGCTCGGCGGCTTGGCCAGTCTAAGCAGGCCTGTATCCTGATAGGGTTCGCTCACTGGCCCGCCAGGGGGAGGGCGGCTGCAACGGCTGATTTTTGATACGGTCAGTCGAGGGTCACCCGGCTGAGCGGCCAAGGCTACCCTTGAAAATGGAGCGGAGAGCAGGATGGGCGATGACGGCGTTGCCCTTTGGCACTCAGTAAAGGACTGCAGGCGGGTTAAAACGTGGACTCTGTCACGTAGTGCGTCCGAGTTGCATGGCACTCGCTCATTGCAAATGACGGAAAGCTGGCATTTCAGGACTCCGCGTCTGATCGCGGACGGACAAGAAAGGTTGGCTGCCTGTAGAGCAAAGTTAAGTGCCCTCTCTATTCTACGCTCCCACGTGTGTGTTGTCCGCAGGGCTGTTGGCCAAACCCGCTCTATATAGCCGGTGTGCCTATACTACACCGAGCGATCTCGCTTTAACTTGCAGTGCAGCACTGGACGACTCAGGGCAACAAATCTATTTTCGCAGCCGCAAACCAGTGTTGATTAGCTGAATATCGCAAGTACCTAGGCCAATTGAAGTCCGCCAGGCTGCATCAGCGACGTCTGATCAGAGCATGTTTCTTAAGCAAAGTCAGTGGCATCAAGATTGTTGTGCATGATGGCTTGCTCAGCCCATAGCGATTCTTTTGGACTACGATATATTGAATCTGTTCGTTGCTTATTTTTTGTCATTGCTACAACCCACGCTCCGATGTCGGCTGCGTAATTAAATATGGCCATTTTCTCGACCGTCGACTGATGAACGGCTATACGGCTTCACTGTGTCTCACCAGGACCCCCTCGGTGAGGAGCTGGGATCTGCTTAGCTACGCAGCTACTCGTGCTTTGAATGCTAGTGAGCTGGCATTCCGCGACCGACACGTCTGCCGCGGCCGCCGCCGCGGCCGCCGAGTAGGAGCGAAGATATAGAAGATAGCAAATAGAAGAAGCAGGAGCTAGAGCGAAGGACTCTTCGACGATCGATTTCCTCGCAGGCGCAGTAAAAACGCTTGCGCAATGGCCGTTCTGCATTCACCCCGGAGGTCTTGACGTAAGTAGGGCAGTAGTAGTCCCGGTAGTTTCATTTAGTTCCCTTTTAATTGCTGGCGCGTGTGATTTTTTTTTCGCGCAGAGATTAATCCAACGATCGTTTCTCTGGCTTTAACGCTGCGACAGCCACGTGGCTGGGAGCCGGCGCAACTAGGGCAGATAAGCTCGAGACGGGAAATAGCATGTCACCCCAATTCCGTTTACCGGACTCTCCCCCCCCCGGATTGACCTGAAATGGCGCGTCCAACGATAGCCATCTGACGGGCGGCGGCACCTTCCCGCGATTTGCTGCGTCTGAAGAATTTAGCATCGGGTCTTCACTCTCGCTTAATGATGGCTACGCTTACAATGCCTGCTTTTGGGACTACCTCTTTGATTTACTGTATGGCCTCGGGTGTTATTCTTCAATTCTTGATGTCGCAAGATGAGATGACTTGAAAATATTCCGTCGAATTGAAGATTCATTAAGGCCCAATAAGCATCATATTTATCATTTAGAAACTTCGAATTAATAGTGGGTAAGTAGTAGCTTCCAGTTGGAGAATAACGACTTCAACCCATATCCGGCGCCCAAGCAGGCGAAGAATACGACACTAGCGAGCTGCAGGAACAACAACGCAGCATAGTGAGTTGATCAAAGACACCGGATCGACGCCCCTCGGAAATTATGCCTAGAGTTGAACGGTGTTTGCTTGCGTAAATGAAAAGGCTCGATATCGATTTCAAATTACA
Organism: Cristatella mucedo; assembly: GCA_009760855.2. NCBI lineage: Eukaryota > Metazoa > Bryozoa > Phylactolaemata > Cristatellidae > Cristatella > Cristatella mucedo. Next base: position 167,065 of record WPIO01000179.1, read on the forward strand.
AGAGAGAAAAAAGGGAATAAGTGTGCTGGATAACGCCTTGTGATTAACTTACGGAAGCAAGTTGCAATCCAGAGGTGGACTTCTAACAATAACACAAAAATAATAAGTCATTTGCATAGCGCTGAAGAGAACTTAATCTCTATCCAATCGCTTTATAAATCTAGTTTTTCAAGGGGCTACGCATTTTTCAGTCAATATTAGCCCCGTTTTGATTAAATTAGTTCAAGATAGTAGAGAACATTCTGAAAAGAACGTGTGCACTGAATCGATCTCCCTTTAGCAGGTCTTACTAAGCACTCTAAACAAGCGACGATTGCCGATAAGGGTCTCCAGTCCCTCCAGCTAAATTTTTTTCTCATCTCAGGCCAATAATCCTTAGACGCAAGGAGTAGTCCAGCAGAAGGCTGTCTATGTATCAGATCAGGACTAACAGCCCATCACAAAGATCAGGACTGACTGTCCATCGTCAGTCTTACGAAGACTACTGTAGATCATGCCAATCTATCCTTGCGCAGGAAAGTCTATCTTTTATCAAACTATTGTTGAATCAGGGACGTACAATCGTTATCTGAGAGCGCTATAATAATATTATTTTATTATTATGCGTCGCAGGTGTATTAACTTCACCGAAGCATCTGTGCCAACTCAACTTAGTTCCACAAATTATTCACTTTTGTCCATCTTCGAGACATTGAATTTCTTCCTCGTCCGACCTGCGTTTAAGCTCGGTCTCTCTATTGGCTTAACTTTTTAGCCTAGCTCTCCTCGCGGAGCTCGCAGATGGGCTCGCTGTTCTACCAATTACACCCGTACTGCGTAAGCGGGTACTCGAGCACTATCCTTTAAATATAGACCCTTGCACTCTTTAGGTCCCTAATTAAACTAATGGAAATTCTCAGTATAATTGGGTATGTACGACTTACAGATCACCTGTATGGCCAATCAGATGTTAGGGGCCGAGCTGCATTTTGTGCTCGCAGGCAGTTCGGAATAGGGATCTTTTTCGTCTAACCGTTTTGGACGATGCTGATTTTGCTATGAGATGATGCATATAGCGTGTACAATTTCCGTTCTGATACATACAGTCACCCGTTTTTAAACGTTTTCGCGACCTGCGTTACTTCCAGGAGTGGGAGTTCGTTGGCGAGGTCCCTCGAAGCCCAGCGTGTTCCCAGGCTGGGCGTGGACTGACGGAGCAACGACCGGATGACCAATCAGAAGCGCTATCACGAGCCCATCTCTTTTGCATGAAATGGCGGACTCCGAATGGTCACAGACGTCTCTGGCACCGCGGGTGCTTTTATGGATGCACACCGCCAGGATCCTTGTTTGTGGGACACACTAGGCTCGGAATTAATGGAATACATCACATCGGATAAGTCGACTTCAGGGCTATCGTAGCCAAGTTAAGCATGGCGGGTCAGTCCTCCGTGGGGTTTTAGGCAAACAACTGACTGGCTGCTGTGGGATAGCATAAACGTTCTCCGTCATAAAGGTGGGAAATCTGTCGAGGGTAGTTGATGTCGGAGCTGACAGCGTAAACACTTCCCGTTCGTGAGCGGGAGAATGTGTGATTGACTGGACTCCGGCTCTAGCTGGCATTTCTTCAACACCTCCGGGTTATTGATGCTCTGTAGGATAATGGAAATGGGCAATTTATGCTACCGCGGTTCTAATAACTTGGAAAACCGAATAACCCGCCATAACCATTCCAAGCAGTCGTTGTACCAAACTGTCTTGCTCATAGCATGTCGAGAAACGTGGCATAGTTGCAAGCATGCAATGTCGTGGCTGAAATTTTTTTTCTTTATGTTTCAAGTAACTTGGACTATCCCGAACTCACCCATCCAAGGACTCTTGAGAATCAATCTATCGTGTTTTTGCTGACGGGGTTATGAAGTGGTTCTATGGTGTAATGGTTAGCACTCTGGACTTTGAATCCAGCGATCCGAGTTCAAATCTCGGTAGAACCTAAGTTTTTTATCTAGCTGACACTTTCATCGGAATGACCCTGGAAAGTATTGGCATTACCTGCCGTATCGGCACGTGAGAGCATTGCAGCTACACGTGTTGAGGTCAAGTCACGAAGCTTCATGCTAGAAATTGCAGACACAGTGACAATGGTTTATTTCTGTAGCAGTTAAATTATGAGGTAGCTCTTTAACGTCATCAAAATGCAATGAGGGGGTCATCAGCTTTAATTCAGTTAAAATTATAATTGAGTTCAATTTAATTCAATTCAGGCTAGTGGCTCTGGCTGTTATTTCCAGCAGTCGGTGCCATTAGCAGCCAGTGCCACTAGCCTGAATTACAGTGAATGGCAATGACACGGATTTGCCGTGATGGTACTCTAGGTAAGACGGTTGCTTGTCACGACCTCTATTCCGAAGTCACGGGTTCAAATCCTGCGGTGGGCAAGCCTTTGTTGTCACTACAAGCGGTGGTGGTAGTCTTATAGGCTCTTCTGTCAATACCTAGCTGAACTGCTGCACCAGTTTCAGCCTCCTCGTGCCCTCAGGTCATGTATGGACTTAGCTGTTCCATTCCTCCGCTTAAAGACCGTTGGCGACAGAAGCTTTAGCTCTGCAGCTCCTAGACTGTGGAACTAGCTTCCACAATTCATTCGCAACGACAGCTAACTCTCCTGCTGCCGACTATGGCACATCTTTTTTAGCAGTCCTGAGCTGCTACTTACATGCTACTCACTACTTCAATTGCTCTCCTGACTCTGCTATGCTTCTTTACCTTTGTTGCATGAGATGAAGTCTGTTGGCTACCGGCTGCATACCGAAAGCTGCTTAGGCTGTGAGCGCATTATACAAAGCTCTGCATAACACCCACAAAGTCTTTGTGGCTTTGTGGAGTTACAGACGGAGATTCATACTGTCGCTATACAAAAGAGGCTGTTAAATCAGCATCTAGTTATTTTTTATTGTTATTTAGGCCCTTCACATATGCCACTGTGCTGGACCTCACGACCTCGACCAGACCTTGTCCGAGGCGAGCACCTTAACTACTCGGCCAAACCAGATCGAATCATCAAACGGTTAGTGGTAGAATGCACAAAGTCAACGAACATAACATGGTTAGACATGACAGGCACAGTTTCAACATGCAAAATACAATAAATGATAGTCCATTTGACCCAGTTCTTATGGCCGAAGTCACGGGCTCGAGCCCCGTGGCACATGTGAAGTACCCGAATAGAAATTCTCTTGGGGCGCTATACAAATGAATTATATACATTACCCTTTGAACAAACCGATGTATCGCCTCGATCGTTGTTCTCGGGTGATTCCCGGCAGCAGCTGCGATCGCACCTAACCAACATGCTCATAACATGTGCAAGACATTAGCATTTTGGGATTATTAGTTGTTCTGTCATCACTGAAAGCTTCATTATATTTTCAAGTCATTTTGGCAAATTATCCAGATCAATCATGTAATTAAGGACTTGCAATAGAATTTATTCTATTTTGCCATACCAAGACAGCACAGGTTCTATGGTGTAATGGTTAGCACTCTGGACTTTGAATCCAGCGATCCGAGTTCAAATCTCGGTAGAACCTCAACTTTTATCTTCTAGATTTCTATCACTTAACGGTAACTCTGGTTTCAAGTTTTCAATCATTTGATTGAAGTCAGGTATACGGAATCAGCTGTTTATGTAGCCAACTGAGCACTTGACTTCCCTTGCAAAACCCAGAAGTGCTCTCAATAGATAGTACACATTGTGGGCAATACATGTCTAATACTAGCTTATCCCCATGAACAGTTGCAGGAAATGGCAGTGCTGCACTACAAGGCGTGTTTTAGTGTATATTGGCTGAGTGGTGAAGCACAGCTTAGCTGAAGAAACCGCCCTACTGATGGGCAGAGACTCCATGCAAAGTGACCTGGGTCGATAAGTGTACGAATCTTGAGTAACTTTGTTTTTAAACTTTTTCTAAGTGAGGCAGGCATTCGCTGTTTTTAAAAGCACTATGCTAATGGAATTCTTTACTCTGATCCTATCATAGAATTTGGCGTATGCTTTCTGTTGAGTTTTGACAATGCAGCAATGGCTAGCTTCCCTTGCTACATGTTTCCCCCTCATTATTGTCAGCGATAAGTACGCTGACATTCTGCTTGCTCGGGTCCTTTTTGTTCCTAAATAATGGCTGCAATAGCTCACTGTCTTATTGCTGCAGGTAGAAACCACAGCCCTGTGAAGATTGTGCACGTCCATCGCTTGTTAAAGGTAGGGGCAGCACGACTTCCGGTTGTTCATGCTTAATGTGGGGGCTTCTAACAAGTAAACTCCGTTGGTCCATCCGGAAGCAGGGAATTGGCGAAAATGTCAGTCACCAGTTCGCAAGAAAGCAAAGAAGTTTGCAGTGCAGAAAGCCCAAGCTGCTGGAATGCAATGTCAACTTTTTTAGTAAGACTTTCGATAGCTTCAACGAGATTAATGATATACTTCTGTAGCGGCTTGCTGGCCTTGGCTGAATTTTATCGCGAACAAGAGCTGTTCGGCGGCGGGCTAGAGCCCCTTTGTCCTGGAGCAGTGAGCCAGAGAGGAGCGTCAGTGCGGTTAGAGAGGAAGCGCTTAAGAGCAAGCCAGGAAGCTCTGAGACGAGCGGTGGCGATTCGGCCTTTAGAATTGGTCCGATACCCGCGGAAGCTGCTGATGGATGTTGGCTGGCCTGTAAACCTCCGCCTTCACTCGGTCTAAGAAAGAATCGTCTGGAACCCATTCGCCATTCAAGCTGGACAGAGGTGCCCTTCCAGTGGCCTGGGGACGGTATTAATTCCTTAGCGTAATGGGCCAAGGTGTCGGGCCCAATATCACTAAGCTCTTGCCCCATTGTCTCAGCTAAGTATTTAAGAGGCGAGCGACGCTCGCTCTGGGTCTTTTGTTCTCTTCTGGTCTTGTGTCCGGCTCTGCGCTTCGACGCCATCGGACTCGTTTCTCTGGAAGCGAGGGAGGAGGGCGGGCTCTCCGCCGACAATGGGCGGAACAGGACAAGACAGCGCTAGGAGGATTCGGTGGACACCGCCGAATACGGTCGTATCGCGCCCGAGCTGGCATTCTGTGTTTCTTTTGTGTTATGTGCGTGCGCGCTAGCACGTGGTCTCGGCATAAGGATTCGCCGGTGCGAGCTAGGCGTAGTTGGCGTGTGTGGAGTCCCAGTTCTCCGGTTAGGGTTTAGGCTCCGGTTCGCGCCCAGTGTGGAGAAGTATAGTGTTGGTGCTGTTGAAAACGTACGAGGAGTGTGGAGATAAAACTGAGCTAGACGCGCAGCGACTTTGTGCGCTTGCGAATAAAGCTCAGTAAAATCCCCAATTTGTATGTCTCGCTTTCCAATTCACGCCGCGGACTCACGACCCCCTTTAGTAACGGTAAGCATGGTTAGCACCAGAAACGCTCGTTTTGTGGCGGCCAGCTTATTGCGCGTGGGCGCGCACCGAACGACATTAGGCGCTAGGTTAAGCCGCTAGGTAAGCGGCAGGTCAAGCCTACTCGGGCGAGCCTTCGGCGTTACACTTCACCCATGCTTTATATGCCATATATGACATGAACCACCATTTTAAATATTGTCTGAAAAAGTCAGTTACCTACCATTACTTTTGCATGTATGATTACCGGCAACTCTACTATATCATTATCGCGGGTTTTGATGTTGGCATGGCGATATTTCTAATCGGGTAACGATTAGCACCAAGGACATTGAATGCAGCTCTGAACTTTAAATCCACCGATCCTAGTTCAAATATTCGATAAACCTTGCGGCTTGTGTAGGTCAAAATAGGCGATATGTTATTACTCCTCCTTCGGTCTTTGTAGGTCATGGATGCAGCTTTCTAAGAAGGCGCGGATGTTACGTTTATTTAGAGCTGCGAACGTGAAACCCAATTACTATTGTACCCTAGTGTAGGTGAAGCAACGGACATTTGATATGCCGGGCTGGGCGTCGCCCTTCCCGGAAGGGAAAAGCCTGGGGTTAGCTCCCACAGGCCCGAGGACCTGAACCTGGGACGGCATGCTCGCTCTCTTTCGGTGGAAGCCCTAGACTGGGGTAATAATAATATAATAATAATGCACTTGGTAAAGCGCTCTCGGAGAACTCAATCTCTCTCTAGGCGCTTTACATTTGCTGCAAAGGGAAGTGCAATTAAATGGTGAGTAATATCATGCTTGATAAACAAACACAATGAATAACATGGTTAGGGGTGAAATGCACAGGGTCAGCATGCAAATGTGGTTAGTGGCAGAATGCACAGTGCCAGCACGCATAAGCACATGAAAGACGAATCACAGGTGCCCACTAGATGCTCTCCTAAATAGGTGTGTTTTCAAGTTCCTTTTAAATGTGGTCAGGTCAGGGGATGTTCTGACGCAAGTCGGGAGGAAGTTACAGGCTTTAGGAGCATACCAACTAAATGCACGGTCTCCAAAGGATTTGAGGTTTGTACGAGGTATTTGTAGACTGTTGGATTCCGAAAAGCGGGTGGTACGATGCTTGGCCCGATGTGGGAGTATATCTGAGAGATTGGCTGGAGCCAAAGAATGAAGTGACCTAAAAGTGAGCGACAAAACCTTGAAGTCAATCCGTTGCTTGACTGGTAGCCAGTGCAGGTCGGCAAGAAGTGGAGTAATGTGGTAACTGCGACGCTCATGACAGACAAGCCTAGCTGCAGAGTTTTGCACCAGCTGCAATCGCCTGATCGCACATGCTGGTAGGCCAGTAAGCAGTGAGTTGCAGAAGTCGAGACGGGATGTCACGAATGCATGGACCAACTTGGACGTGGTATCCTTATCTAAACAAGCCCAAATTTTAGGGTAGTCGTTTACTTGGATTATCCAAGAGTTACTCAGCTAGCCGGATCTTTGATGGCGTACGCTTGGACCCTTGGGACGGAGTCAGTACACCGGCTGAAGTCAGTGCCTCAGTCGGCTTCAGCAGACTGTAGTCTGCTGAAGCCGACTGAGGCACTGACACGTGTGTTCGCGCATGCGGCCATGTGTCTTGCGCCTCTATAGCTTTCTTTGTATAGGATCCTCCTATACACTTATCTAGTCGCCCTTTGTGTAGCGAATGCGTGTATATTATATAAAGTGTTTGGTCGATCACCAGTAAACTACCGATGCTAGAGGTCCCGCGTAACGACCATGAACGGGTAAAGATGTAGGGAAGATAGCGGAATTAACTAGCACGAGGGGAACGCGGCTACATTTTGGTGACCCAGACGTTACCAACATTTTAGCAACCTTCTTGATATTTGCAGCGTGTAGTTCGTATGTACGTATGTATGTGTAGTTCGTATGTACGTATGTATGTATATATTGTATGCCGGTACCTGAGTTGTGACCGTAAGGTCAAGGGAGCGTGTAGTTCGTATGTATGTATTGTATGTCTGATAAGCCACTGGTGAGCTGTAAGAAGCACCACCGAGAGGGGCCGGTGCACAGCTGTGGTCCGCCTGTGATGTGGTATGGACACAGGCCGGTAACCAGCTGGTGGCCAGATGGTGGATTCACCATCAGGGTCGGCTAGTGCACCGTTGTGGTCGATGAGTCATCGGAGTCGACCAGGGGAGGGCAGTCGTGTGAGGGCAGGGGCTGAGGGGAGCCGTGTGCTCTTGGGCTCCGTGTGTTGGGAATAAACTGTCGGTGTTGGGCATCGGCTGGCTCTCTGCTGTGCAACCAAACTACACAGCTTATGTTTTTATATGGGTCGTTTTACTTGTATCTTATATTCGTAGATAGTGACCAGTATTCATATCATGCCACGAGTTAAGGGGTTTCTGTGGTGGAATTTGAATGGTCAACATAGTCGCATGAGGGAGGGATAGGACAGGCATAGAACCCATGCAGTAATGTCCGACAGTGATTATCCCAGCTATCCAATAGATCAAGAGGTGTATTATCTGCCACAGCCCGACAAAGTGTCGTGTGATGAAGACTCTTTAGAAGCAGGGACTCAAGTTGGGTACGAGCACGAAAGACTAGTGAATTGGCACCGACTTGGGCACCAAGGTTATTCCCAGCTAACGCCGGATACGGATCTTGGTGGGGTCACAGTCGTGAGAGCTCTACAAGTCTCTGAGCCCCTAGCTACACCACGTGAGCATCTTGCTGCTGCTGCTGACGCCTGGCCAGCGGGTTGTGCCAGCACCCCTGCAGTCAGACAACTGACGCCGATAACCAGCCAGCTGCAGATGAGCGTTGGCCAAGAGCCGCCGTGCGTCCCGTGCACTCCAGGCCTAGTAGTTCCACTAAAGGGCTTTAGCGATTGTGGAAGCGAATCGTTCAAGAACTGGTAAAAGCGATTCTGTGTACTGGCGAGGGGCTGTGGGTGGACTAGCGATATCCAGTGGGATAAACTAGGGTTGTTTTTTGAGGGCAGGGCGACAAGGATGTTCATCAGAGCGACAGAGTCGCTGGGTAGCTACTATATCTTTGAGCAGCTGGTAGAAGCCCCGTGGGCAGTTTTTGAACTGAGTGGATGGCAGGAGGCTGCTAGAATGCGCTTGTGTGCCAAACAACAATTATCGCAGCAAAGTGTGTATGAATTTTATTAATGCAACTTAAAGGATGCAGGAATGGCGTACCCTACGATGGCCGCTGCCGACCTCGACGGAGTACTGCTTCCGATTTTTATGCGTGGCTTAAACCCACGGCTAGCACGTGTTTCACCGTGGGTTTCACAGCTTGAACGAAAATCTGCTATATGCCGAGCGTTGCAAAGAGCTTGAGAGGCAGAAACAGGTTGGCAGGTGGGGTGGCAGGCCCATGGTAGGGCAATCCAGTGGCATGGGCCAACATGAAACCGGTACCACTATGGTGAGCCCTTGTGAGCAACTCCTGTCATCCCAGTTCCAGAGCCTTTGTGACATCGAGGCTAGGCTTGAATCAAGAGAAGTTTCGACCAGTCTTGGGGGCGGTCGTGGTGGGAGACCGGACGATATCTATACCGACGATAGACGGCCGATTCGTCGACGATGCAAGCAGCCTGGCCATATAGAGCAGCAATGCAGGCAGCAGGAATAGGCTCAGATTCGCAGCAGGCCGGCTACGGGGCTTCCACGTGTTGCTGCCTGCCTGCGAGCAATAACCCATGTTGGGGCTGCCGGGGGTCATACGGGGCTGGGAAAACCCAATCCAGACGGAGCACGAGCTGGCCGAGAGCCCCCATAGCCCAACGGTTTGACTAGCACCGGTGCCGCAGGTCGGAGCAACGCTCGGCGCTCGAGATACTCATCATCGCAGGCATTCTCACCACGGCGTTGGACCTGCAAACAGATGGCCGTAACATAGCTGCCCTTCTGGATTCCGGTGCCGAAATCTCATTAGTTGATGCAAAGTATACTATAGCCTGGGGCGTGAGATTGAAGAAGTCCACCATGAAAGCCGTCGGGGTGACCGGGGCACCGCTAGAGATCCTAGGCACAGCCAGTGTCCTGATCACAATGGCAAAATTGGTAAGGAGGCACATAGTGCATATGGCTGAAGGCAGCTCGCTTCCAGTGCTACAAGGGACCGACTTCATCAGGAAACTTCCCCTTTTACTCTGGACTATGAGAAAGGTGTAGCAACTATCGGGACTTGAACAATAAATCTGAGGAGCAACCGCTCTTGTGACCCACCTGAGGTTGATGTGCCTGTGCCAGATGACCTAGATATTGCACCTAGGTGCGAGCAGTTGTTCAAATGTCCCGTGACAGCTGCAATAGATAGTGAGTGGCTCTTCGAGCCCAACGAATGGAGGCTGGCAGGGCTGGGTCGGGCGGCAGCTAGGGTACACTATGACTTGGATTTAAGTCAACAATCATAACAAGTAATGGAAAAAGAAGAAACAAGCCATCATTGTACTTGGAGAATTCCGTGAATCATGGCGGCTGATGCACGCTGGAAGAGGGACTCAGGTACAACTTCAAAAATATACCCGCTTCCGTATTGGACTTGGGGGTGGCACCTTAGTTCCTTCAGCACAAATGAAACATGAAATTAAATTTCTTACGTATCAATCTAACCTGTCTGGCTACAATTTTAAGGACTGGGTGTAGAATCCATAAGCTTTCGTCACAGCGCTTGTACAATTTTGCTTCAATATTCCACTCAAAAGTAAAACGAATGAAGTGCCGATCAATGAGAATAGATGCACCCGTGTCGTAACAGACTGGCGAGAAGCTGATAACCAGCCTTCGTTCAAAATAATAGTACAATTCCAAAATAATAGTACAATTCCAAAATAATAGTACAATTCCAAAATAATAGTACAATTCCAAAATAATAGTACAATTCCAAAATTTGCATTGTACTCTAATAGAACTGAACCTTTTCTAGGCGTTGCACAAATGCTGGAAAAGAAGCATGTCAACTTGTAGCCGAGTTCCAGGGGTCAGAGGCTAGTAGGGGTAGAGCCAAACCCCGCCATATTCCAAACCCCGCCATACTCCGGCCACGCTGCCGCTCGCCATGCCGATGAGCTAGGGTAAGACGAGCGGCAGTCAGGTTAAACCACTTTATAATACCGCATGCACCAAAAACAACAGGGGAACTAAACAAGTCTACAGGGAGGGTCCTATACACAATACACTATGGGGGCGCAGGACGACGCAGCAAGCGCGAACAAACGTGTTAGTTTGTCAGTCGGCTTCCGCAGTCCTGTCGTTGTACCGACTCCGAATCCAACAGTACGAGCGTACGCCGTCCAAAACCCGGCTGGCTGAGTAACTGCTTGGCTAGTCCGAGTCGACAACCACCACAGTCGAGAGCTTCCACCGAAAGACGCCAACACACGGGGGGGGGGTGGGGAGTCACGAACACGCAACGCGGGGAACGCGGAATATACAAGTCTCAAGAACGAGCGAGCTATCCAGCTCGGCTCGGGCCTTGGGTACTCGTTCCCTTGCGTGCGTAGCAGCATCGCCGGAGCACGCTTGCAACCATCCAGGTGCATAACTCGGCGAGACCGGGAGCCTCCAACACCACGACTTACTCGGCCAGCTTCTCCTACCCAAGAGCCACGGTGACCTCACGTCACCACGCATGCCGTAGGTCCGACCCCGGCCTAGCCGGTGACCCTAACCCTCATTATAGCCGTCCGGTCCCAGCCAACCGAACCCAGCCTGGGTAAAAACTGAATATTGATCGAGCAAACCATTTCTGCATGCACACGATCACAAAGGACAATTCTCACGGACTGACTAAATGCTGTACGAAACTGGTGGCTTCAGGCTCGTTTTGAATATCAACAATCAGGATTTGTCGTATGTCAGTCGGAGTTAAGCTCTGAAAGTACGGATAATGTAAGACGCGGTCTCCAAAGAACTTTAGGTTGATTATTGATTCACGTTAGCCGGCTGTAGGATGGTAAACCTGGGGCGTACGTAATTTTGGTCGAGCGAGAAATAAGTTTGAGTAATAGAATCAAGGGACCTTAAAATCGGTGACTGGACCTTGGAGTCGATACGTGGCCCGATGCCAGTTGTCGCTTGACGAAAGTTGTAAGTGCAGATCTGCGAAAAATGGTGAACTGCAGCAGTCACGACGCTCGTAATAAACATGACCAGCTGCTGAGTTAAGCACCTATGCAAACGTCTTATTACTCAAGCAAAGCATACCTGCAATCTGAGATTGCTAAAGTCTAGGTCGAATGTCATAAAGGCATTTACTGAGTTGGTACGATTGCCGTGAGATCTACATTTGTCGTTTCTAATATCGTGAGAGGCTCCACTGAAAAATGTCTATCTACCTTCAGTTTTAGGGATAAGGTCTCGGCCATTTTGGAATAAGTATGTGATTGGTAACTCCACGTCACGCGTATGAAAGCACAGATCGTCGGGCTTGCCACATGAGAGCATTTCCCAGGGTATACGTCTGATTTTTGTTTACATTGCGGCAGCCGTGAGAGAAAGCGTACCAATCTGTAAGAGTCGGCGGAAAATCGTAGCCAGTTTGTCAATATTTTTGGCAACTTTACAAATTGCAAGCAAAGCCGAATTCTGACACCTCATTGAGTTTTGAAACTGCGAGGAGGGCTGTAAATAAACCAAAATCCGCTGCTGGATCTTGGCTTGTGGCTCGATGTGAAACTATGTCGGCAATCAGCCCCACTGCAGACCTACATTCGTTTCTTCGGTGATTGATTAGGCGATCAGAATATATCCATGTTATCATCATTAACCAGTTAATATGCTTCCTTTTAGCCTATTTAAAGTGCAGGAGGAGATTTTGTTTTCTCAAGACACTGTACATTGCAATATTGTTATTGCTGCCGCTTGAAAGGACTGCCTAGCTGAACAGCGCCAGCAATGCATTTCCTTGTCTGGTCTCATACGAGGGTTAAAAATTAGAAGGAACCCGCGGCGATGTACATATAGATGGTCATTCTGATGCCTTCTTATTTTGCTTAGCAAAATTGATTAGAAATTTTTTCCAACTTAGATGATTCGGTCGCTCACTTTTAGGTCCCTTCATTCTATGGCTCCAGCCTATCTCTCAGATATACTACCCCATCAGGCCAAGCATCGTACCACCCGCTTTTCGGAATCCAACAGTCTACAAATACCTCGTATAAATCTCAAATCATTTGGAGACCGTGCATTTAGTTCGTATGCTTCCAAAGCCTGAAACTCATTCCTGACTTGCATCACAGCATCCCCTGACTTGACCACATTTAAAAAGAACTTAAAAACACCTATTTAGGACATCATTTAGTGGGTCCCTGTGATTCGTCCTTCATGTGCTTATGCGTGCTGACACTGTGCATGCTCCACTAACCACATTTGCATGCTGACCCTGTGCATGTCACCCCTAACCATGTTATTCATTTTGTTTGTTTATCAAGCATGATTTTACTGACCATTCAATTGCATTTCCCTTTGCAGCAAATGTAAAGCGCCTATAAAGAGATTAAGTTCTCTGAGGGTGCTTTATCAAGTGCGTTATTATTATTATTATTATTATTGGCCCATAGACTGTGCAGCAGCTTTTTAGGGTCATTTGAAGGCTTTGTTGTTCCGGGCTGCTAATGGAATCTCTGTTTGGACGTGACGCGAGTAGTGGTAGAAGGGAAGCTCGAAGGACAAAACGAAATCTAATGTCTAAAAATAAAACCAAGATACGCACAGCAAGATATTCAATCCCTCGGAGATAGTTTATGTGGTCAAGCCTCTCGAAGCCGCTCTATCTTGTTTTTTATGAAAGTAAATCCTGGCACGAATCAAACAGGAACTTGCTATAATCTGGCTTGGTATCTTTCTTCTACTCAATTAATCGTGGCGGTTTCGCCAAACTTAGCTAGCGAATGGCCACAATAATATACGTATATATACATGTATATTATTTTATTATATGTAATTTTGAGCAACCATGCGACCTTCAACCTCCTCGAAGACAGTGCAGCTGACATCCTAGCACCGTGATATCTCTGCCTATTGAACTCAGATAGCCCGAGGAAAAACTTAGCCAGTAAGCTGAAATTCTCACGGTATGCAATACGTCAGTCTTTGGTGATGGTGCCGGCAGGTTGATTTCTGTTTCTGCATTGGCAAGGCCTTGTTCAATGCCCTTGGATGGGAAGAGATAAATCTGGTGAGAAATTTCAATTCATCCGGCATTTTCCTACACCAGTGTGCGTGCAGATGTTTTGACACCGTGGCAGAAACCGCTTATGGCGGGCGGATTTCATGCTCGTCAGTCGTAGGTACGAGCCCTAATATCTGATCGATATGTCGATATGTGAACATTCCACGTGTCAGTCGAGTGGACGAATAATTTGATGACAAGACCGAATGAGATTGCAGTGGCACTGAGAAAGCTGCGAGCTTTGTCTAGAGTCACTTGCCTGAGGTCTGAGACTGAATCCAGAGTGCTGAACTAGGTGCAGCCGGAAGTTCTTTTCAAAGCTAGTCTACTCTGGCGTTTAAAGCTAGCAGTATTCCCAATCAGTCGTGGCCTCACGGTCACGACTGAAGCGCTCATTGCTGTACGTCTCAAAATGGTCTCTTTATTTAATAGCTATTATTGGCCAAAAGTTTGGAACTCATTCCATGGTGCGATCACAACCGGAAATGACTTGCATTCTTTAAATTTCAGCTAAAGATGCATACCTCTGGGAAAAGTGATTAAGGTCCATGGAATAGCATGTCACTTTTATGCTAAAGATACTATAATAATATATAATAATAATGCTCTTGATAAAGCGCCCTTAGAGAACTCAATCTCTCTCTAGGCGCTTTACATTTGCTGCAAAAGGAAATGCAATTGAATGGTGAATACTCGGCTGTATTTGTCATTCAAACCGTCGGAATCTGCTGCAGCAACTGAGAAACTGAATGCTTTCCTAGCCAAAATTTGATCCTCGATGTCTAAAGACTTCTTGAAACTAAATGACGATAAAACCGAACTGCTACTCATAGGACACCCTAAGCGTGTGGGTGGATTAAAAGGCTTTGCTCTTCTAATTGGTGATGCTGTTGTGCGACCATCACCACGTGCTCGAAATGTAGGTGTCGTTTTCGACAGCAGCCTAAATTTTAAAAGCTTCATTCAGAAGACTGCTTCTGCAGCTAGCCATCACGTCCGATCCTTATCCAAGAGTAGGAGCTATCTTCCACAGTGGCTTGCAAAAAATGTAACTAGCTCCTTAGTTCTGTCTCGGTTTGATTATTGCGATTCCCTATTGGCTGGGCTACCACAAAATCGATTAGGCCACTGCAGCTGACTGTGAATATGGCTGCAAGGCTGGTCTTCAAGTCCCAGAAGTTTGAGCACGTGTCTCCTTTGCTAAAAGAGCTAATATGGATGCCGGTTGACCAACGGATTCAGAGCAAGGATCTTACGCTGACCCACAAAGCCGGCCACGGCTTGGCTCGTTCGTATCTAGCTGAACTGCTGCATCAGTTTCAGCCTGTTCGCGCCCTCAGGTCCTGTGTGGACAATAAATTAGCTGTCCCATTCCTCCGCTTAAAGACCGTTGGCGACGGAAGCTTTTGCTCTGCAGGCCTTAGACTGTGAAACTCGCTTCCACAATTCTGGCGCAACTACTACTCTCCTACTGCCGACTATGGCTCATTCATTTCAGTGGTCTTTAGCTGCTATTTTCACGTTACCCACTACCTCAACTGCTCTCCTGACTCTGCTATGCTTCCCACTTTCGCTTTCTTGGGTGAGACGAAGTCTGTTGGCTACTGAATGCGTACCAAAAGCCGCTTAGGCTGTGAGTGCGCTATTCAAAACTCTCATGTGTAACACCCACATGGTCTTTATGACTTTGTGGAGTTACAGACGGAGATACATTACATTACCATGTAAAGGCGCCCTATTGCTGGAACAATGCTCAAAGGAGCTAGTCAGTGTGAAGTGTTCGCGTCCAAGAGCAGTTCTTGGCCGTTCTGAAATGCACTCAATTGTTTTCTGCCAGCCAAACGCACGCCCTCACTAGAATTTTGACGTTCCCACCAAACCCAGATGCTACCATCACTTGCTCTATAGAACAAATGGTACTCACAATGAGCAATGAAGTAAACCAACGTGCTATGGCCGTACAAATTAGCCGTACGTCAAACCGACCCTAAATAATAGCGAGATGTTAATGCCATTGCATCTACAGCCAAACGATGCATAGCTTAATGAAAAAATGGCATACAATTATCGGATATAGTGTGCAAATACGTCAAGTCTATCCTATCAAAAGGATTGCGATTATCAGTGGCACTAAGTACTTGAAAAGCTACGCCAAGCATAGACTGCATATTGGCCGCTAAGTATGCCATCCAGCCGAAGTACCCTTAGCGAAAAACTGGTGTGGCGAGTAACTGGAATCAGTATAGATACCTTGTTCTTAGAGACCGGCAATTTAAGTCAAATATGGTGATAAATATACGCGGATAGTAAACATTTCTGGACACCCGTTGACTCTGCACTGGGGCAGCTATCAGGTCAGCCGCGATACCAGCCCTTGCCTTAGTGGGTTCGACTAGGGCAATGAGTACAGGCCCGGCTCCTGGTCCACCCTAGCTTAGGTTAGAATGGAGACTTGCTCAGTCGATGCGGTTAGGAGATGGACCGACTAACGTGCTTCCCGTAGCGGGCTCGACTAGGACACCGGGTGTAGACCCGCTAAAGTCAGAATGGAGCCTTGTGCAGACGATACGGTCAGGACGTGCACCGATTGATGTGCTTAAGTAGAAATAGCAGCTACGCGAGGTCAGGATGATAGATTAGAGAGAATATAACGGGACGACTGACAGAGCTCGGGCTGAAGCTTCCGTAGTCGATGCGAGACTACGCTTCGAGAGCACGAGAGTCGAACTTACAGCGACGAACTGCTAAGTGCAACTTTGACTTCGCAGTTGTTCTCTGCCGGCTACTCAGTTAGCTACTCGTATCACGGGGTGCTGTAGCGGTCCGCCTTCTGGGTCGGGACCACGGCAAACGATGCGCACAGGGCAGTCTATTATACTCGTGCTGCGAGAGTTCGCACAGTTAACTCCGTCGGTCCGGTGCGTGCCGGGTAAAGCGCTTTCGCCGGCGCGTAACCGCTACTAACAGGCCCAAAATAAACTGTCGCTTTCGGCACCCAGTTGTAGCCGCTTGTGTTTTAAACCGCACTGCAGCACTGCATTGCGCTGCTCAACGGTAAAGAACCGGAGGACGAGAGTCTACGCACGGTTACGATTATATACAAATTGTTTGCTTTTGGAACATTGAGATTTGTGATGCAGATAGAGCGCTCATAAAGACACCTAGAGAAACAAACAGAAGAAGTTCAAACGGAGTGCAGAAAAGACGCTATGACACGATATAAGTACGTGCTTACAAAAATCACGCTTTTCATAGTTTTAACGCTGTTTAAGCCTGACATTTCCTACTAGTATTTAGATAATAGCAGGCTGTGTAGTGCAGTGTGGATGTCCTCACGAGCGGAGTAAGATTCATCGAGCCGCAACCCGCCGCTCCAATAATGTGCGATCTTCTACGTTTCGATGAACGCCTGATGTTTACGGAGCCTGATATTAAAAAACTCTTGTGACCGCTGGAAACGTGACTGCAGCGAGGGGTCTTCTAATCCAAGATATGAGCAGCGTCATGCGACCTAAACGTTGAATGGAAAATGGTACGGACAGGTGGAGACACATAATACTTAAGGCCTTTCGAAGTACTGCGTCGTCCCGGATGCTGCCCACAGCTCCGGGAATCGAAGCGGACTAGAAAGCGATAAACGCAGATGTGCTACGTCAGCAGTCTGCTTCAGGCAGGCGTCTAGAGCTCGTTCAGGCGTCGTTCAGCAACAGGCGTCTAGAGCTTGCGGTAAGCCGGCGAGAGAATCCACAGTACGAGGATCGGAATCAGTTTGCTTTTTTCAGCAGCGGGACAAAAGCCCCGGATCTGAACCTTCCGAAAGCGAAGACCAGCCGGTCAACAATTTGGGCAATAGAGAAACCCAAGTCGAGTCTCATTCAAAAATTTAGCCTTCCCTCAATTATACTTTTCTGGGTTCCACAATAGCCCCCCCCCCGTCGCATCTAGGCATAGCGGACCTTGCGAGATATGTACTGCACGGTGTCTTCGATCCTTCGCAACGATTGTAGCGATTCTCGGCCGCTTGAAAATAAGATAGAGCGTACTGATTGAATGAGAGAGGGAAACTGGTATGTGACTCCCTAGTTACTTTATATTCCAAATATATATTTTATGTCCGGGCCCCTTGGTCCTATAGTAATCTGTCCTATCTGTCGATACAATTCAAAAGCAGACCACGCTGAGCCACCCACCGATATTCGCGGCAACCCATATCACCTCCTGGCTACGGCTAAAAGAAAACGGTTGCACGTTTTCTTACGCAACGACAACTACTCTCCTACTGTCGACTATGGCTCCTTCTTTTCAGCGGTCCTGAGTTGCTACTTCCATGCTACTCACTACCTCAACTGCTCTCCTGACTCTGCTATGCTTCCCACTTTCGCTTTGTTGCGTGAGACGGAGTCTGTTGGCTACCGAATGCGTACCGAAAGCCGCTTAGGCTGTGAGTGCGCTATACAAAATTCTCCTGCGTAACACCCACATGGTATTTATGGCTTTGTAGATTTACAGACGGAGATACATTACAACTTCTTCGGTCAACTTTCTCTTCACTCCAGTGAACTTGTCTTCTACGTTCTGGTTTGCTTTGCTTGCGTATCTGTGCATGATTCAATTCAAGCTTCTAGCCATAGGTCTTACTGACCGGTGGCCATGAGTGTCTTGATGTTTGCATTTACATGCTGGCTTAAGCATGTATTTGCTTGCTTTTGTAGCCTTGATGCCGTTAAAAGGCTATGTGCTAAATGAGCCAGATTATGACTCATATTTATTATTCGCTGCTTCTGAGTTGTAATGGCTAGGAACCGATTATGTGATAATCTGTGGCAGATGTCCCATAAAAGACGGCGCTACGAGATAGGCAGTCAGTTTCGATTCCGAACTAGCATTTGGTGGGTCTTTGCGACTCGTCTTTCGTTCGCATGTACCTGCTTACACTGTACTTGCTGCTTACGGATGTTTCCACCAATCATTTGGTAATGTTTTCTACACAGCATCTGTAAAGTGCCTAGAGATTCAGTTCTCTGAGGGCGCTATAAAAAATACTTATTATTATTATTACTTGGCATTCGAGCTGATTTTAGCTCTAGTTCACCGATCCATTGGTGAATGTCATTGCTGCTATTGAACGTCTTTAACCCTTGGCTTCTTTAAAATAGACTTGATGGATAAATAATTACCGAGGATTTTCAGAAGCCTTCTTCGCAGCTGCTGTTGTAGCCATCTTGTCTCTGTCGTCATCACCTATAGCTCTCACAGCATCGACCTTGGCTTCAATCTGCGTCTTCTGAACCCACAACTTTCCTTGCATTCAGCTTTACCAGCATTTCACATGAAGACAGGCTACTGCATTTAGACCACTACTGACTCCAACGTCACTCCTACCTCATAAGATAACTAAAACGATCTCAAAACTAGAACATTATTGGTGCACAAAAACCATTTTGTAAAGACCACTACGCACTTTGAACACTCAATTGTAATTGCGGCTTATAATGTTCCTACTTGACATCGTCTCACCAATCCATAGTTATCTGCTTTACAATCATTTTGACTGTCTGTGGGGTTCAACTGGAGATATGCTGGCAAGGTCTTTGTAGATATTGCATTTATGCCTCGGCTGCTGTTGGTGGGCAATTTGATTAAAGATTGATAGCGTGCCGTTGGTTGTTTTTATTGCATTATAGCAACATTCCTGAATATGATTCTGATTACTTTTTGCCATGTAGCTATTACAAAAGGTTCGATCAACATTTTTTGTTTAGTGATTAATGCTATCTTAAAGTATCAAGGTGGCATTTTTTCTATAAAAAAAAGTATCTATTCAAAGACTTGCTTGATGTATTCAGATTTTAAGTTCCAACAATCATCTGCTAACTGATAATCACCTGTTGAGATCCGCTTATAAAAATTGCCGCACACATAATTTGAAGTTCGTGCGTTTTCAGTGCAGGCAGAGGCTGTGGTCCTTTAGATCGCTTCTCCGCCTGACTAGCTAACTGATCATTAAAAAAACCTTGTAATTTCACTTCCGTGAACTGTTCCAGCAGAGTCTGGCTTTTCAAAGAGATAAGCAGAATGCCGGCTTATGGCTCATTTTGGCTTCTCGGTTAGAAATACAATTGTCCGATCCAGAACTATGGCTGTCAGGCTCAAATCCGAGTTGATCTAATTTCAGTAGCCTACTACTGCGAGCGTAGCAGTATTGTTGTACAGCAAAGCTGAAGCGGAAGAATACCGAAGGAGATTCGCGGCTTGAGAGAAGTGAAGGAGAAGTGAGATTAACCTAGACGACGAGCGTGCTTTAGATTTGCAGCAAGTGAGAATGAGAAGTAGGGCAAGAGCGATGAGAAAGAGCCAACTCGACTGAAACTTATAAGAACCCGTCGCTGCTGTGGTTGGATAGGAGGAGCTGCAGCATCACGGGATGCTCACGTTGATGTCCTTATGGAGCTTCCTTATCACATCAACTAAGCCGATCAACTGGCGTTGCGTTCAATTTTTATTTCCTCTCTGTTCTAGGTCTACTTCCATTCACAGTTTATATCACTCAATCGCCAACCGCAAGCTAGGCTGCCATTTCTACGCAGCTGAAACACAACTGTGCCTGCATTTTGATCTCTCCCAGCCACCAGCACCACAGACTCTCTGAACTACCGAGCAATTTAATTGCCAAAATTTGCAATAGCATCGTGGCAAGCTCTTGTTTTTAGCCTGAGTGACGTTACAATTATTTCAATAGTCACGGGCAAATTCAGTAGTACTAAAAAATTGGAAAGCCTAATCCTCTATTGGGTGCTATGCCAGCAAATCCCCCTCAGTCTCTGTACGGAATCTGTGTGTCCAGGTCCAAAATAAACTTTCGGTGAGTCCTAAGATCAGCACCGCAGTCAAGTCCACGTACTTTTAACTACATAACAATGCGAAAATCTGGCTTGCTTAGATTAGGATACCGCATCCAGGTTAGTCCATGCATTTGTAACGTCCTGTAACGTCCCAACTTTCGTTACTTACTCTTTGGAGGTCGTCCTGCCCGTGCAATAAGACGGTTACAGTTGACAAAAAATTCTGCGATCAGGCTTGCTAGTTGTGATATCTTTACTGCCACATTACATCACTTCCCGAACTGGTTTGGTCCAGCCGTTAAGGTGCTTTCCCCGACCAAGGTCTGGCTGAGGTCGTGGATTCGAGCCCCGAGGCATATGTGAAGCGCCTGAATAGAGACCAAGTTCTCTTGGGGCGCTATTCAAAATGAATTATGAATTATATTACCCAGTGACCTGTGCAGGCTCCAAAATCAAATAGCGAATCGACTCGAGGTTGTGTAACTCACTTTTAGGCCCCTTAACTCTCTTGCTCCGACCTACCTATCGGGAAGGCTGGAAGCTGGCTCCTCGGGAAGGCTCAGATCGTTCCCCCTGCTCTCCTGAAGCGTGTCACTTAGCTATGCTTCCAACCAAGCTCAAGCCTTTAGGATGCAGTGCCTTCAACTGGTACGTCTTCCCCAGAGAAAGTCTCGATCCAGCTAGCGACCGAAATCGCGGCAGGCATTCCGTTACGCGGTGACATTAAAGAGAAATTAATAACCCACGTTCCCTCACAGCACTTGCTTCATTCGTACGAAATATTTTGTATGTGCTTTCGCGTGCTGTGCTCGTTCATTTTATTGCTAATCAGCTGAAATTCTTTCGTCTCGTAAAGCTCGTATAATGAGACTAGATTTAGCTCTCTGAATTTGTGCTAGATAAACTTTTCATTTTAAATATTATTATTATTATAACTTTTACTTTTAAGTTCCGCACCTTGGCCATGTTACATTGAGACTAAAATCGCGGTGGCTGCACAATTTTAGCTAATGTCCAATCAAAAAGGGCTTAACTGTTCTATAACACGGTCGTTCTATATGCACGCAGGAAATCTATCTGTAAATGTCTAGAACTGACCCTCGATCTGGATCTATGGTCAACAACGGAGCTGCGGATCTAAAACGTGGGCGAGAGTATTGGCAGGTAATTCGTCACAGTGCTTCAATCTTGTAAATTTTCTAGATCAAAAGCTATCTTCGACCAAAGCTATGGGATCGTGCACATTCGGCAGCATGGTTTGGTATATGTGAGAATGAAGGCGAGACTAATCCAAATTTGCTGGCCTTTCGTATGTGACGATGTCCTGATTCGTATCACGTAGCTGCTGGTCACTTTGCATAAATTTGACTAGCAAAGAGCAGCAGCAAGCCGTCCCAGTTAACTCTTGGACGCTGCCTGCTGGATGCGCGAAGGTTCTAGGTTAAAAATGCGACTCTTCAGTCATTACGGACTAGAGGCGTTGTGCGGAGCTCCACGTGACACTCCAAGAGGCTCGACTAACACTGGCGTCGCACAAGCTTGACGCAGTCGTACTCAGCACACCTCCGCAGGGTCACATACCAGCGCTTATTCTGAGCAAAAATCCTTGAGCGTCGCTCGAACTAGCGGACAGCCTCACCAAACCAGCAATCACTTTTATATAATGTGTTCCGCTCCTGCGGCAATCCTCGTAATAACGAAACGCCGAACGCCAGCCGGGAGAAGACGTTGGGTGGGCTCCACGGCTGCTGAAGCGCGTCGCCCACTCCAGACTGGCGGTTCGGAGCTCGAGTGCTCAAGAAGCAAGTCGCCTTGCCCAGCCTCGCCTTGCGAGCGCCTCAGGCGCGATCCTACCTATCGTTACCCTGAGAGACTCCCGAGTTCGTCAGCGTGCGCTGGAGCGAATTGCAAATCGAAAATCGGGGGTTTTACCGAGCTTTATTTGCACCCACACAAGTCGCTACGCGTCTAATTCGGACTTATCGCTACACTCGTCGCAAGCTCTCACCGAGACAAGCACTCTTACTGGGAAGATACCTCCGTATACGTGGGTCACGTGCCTGCGTCTGGGCTGGAGCGCGACCCAAACGTAGGGCGCAAACCACAAAGCACTTGACGATCGACGTCTGCTCCGGCGTGAAGCGGCCGCCGCCCAGAGCCCTGATGCCCAGTCCTCGCTTCCCCGGACCCTAATTTCTGACCGGAGCAGGTTCCCGCTTCTGCCTTACTCGAAGGTAGATAAACTGAGGGCTGCTTCGCTAATCGAAAACAATCCTTCCTTTAGTCTCCTCGCGGGAGGTGGGTAATACTAAATACTACTTCACAGCGCCAAATCCCAGGTCGGGACCACGCCAGATTTTTCAATTCCTCGCTCTCGTGCGTATGTGTGTGCGCCGCCGCACGCATACGCACGCACGAGAGCGCGAAATTGCAGAATGCGAGCCACAGGTGCTATGTGAACAAATTCGGCGGCACCCGCCGAATTCTCTTGCTGACGCTGCCTCTAGCTTTTCCGCGGCCGTCGATCGCTGGCATGAGTGCTGCCCACCTCCCACGTTCTAACGGAAACGAGTCCGGCAACTGTCGGAAAGATGGCGCCAGCGGATGCGGCGACCGTGAGCAAGTGTTGCCTTATTTATTCTTAAATAGCTAGCCGGGATCAAAAGGGTCAGAAGGATCAAAAGGTATCAACAGCTTGGTGGTATTTGGCCCGACGCCGCAGATCGCTACGGTGAGGAATTGCTACTGTTATTCGACAACCGATCAGCAACCTCTTCCACCTCGAACGCCTAAAGCGAGGTTGAAGACAATCCTCACAGACTCAGTTATCTGAGTAGATACGAGATCGAGCCGCAGTAGGCTCGATCACTCGCTCGCACGGAGCGAAGGCACGTGCGACAGGCCGAAATGCCGCGGTTGAATATCTTGAGCCTCCCCGCTCGTGCTAAGCCGTCCGTATGATCCTACCACAACAGCTGCACCCACTTTCTTATTGCTCTCGGGGACTAGGTGTTTTTCAGCCGAGCAATTATTTTGTGCCCTAAAATTAAGCCAGACTGGCGCTGAGTTACAATAATGAGGATTTAAAGCAGCGAAACACTGTTTGTCAGGCAGGGTTACGGCACAGTGTAGTGATTGTTGCAGCCGGACCAAAGGAAGTGATACTAGACTCCAAGCGTTCGCTAGGACAGACTTCCAGCCTTAGCAACAACTCGGTTTTCCGGAGCACCTCTCCGCGGAAGGGGCTGCACAGTTGCATGGGCGAAAAAGGTTTGGGCCAGGAGGCGCATTAACCGACGAGAGATCAATGCCGTGCGACGTGCAGCTTTTTAAATATCCATCGCATCCTATCGGCAGTGGCAAATTCCGTTTCAAGATTCGAGCCAACTATGGCGTAAATCCTCCTTGATGCAACGCAACGTCATGAAATTCACAATATATATATATATATATATATATATATATATATATAGAGAGAGAGAGAGAGAGAGAGAGAGAGAGAGAGAGAGAGAGAGAGAGTCCTTCGCGACACCAATGCAACCGGGTGAGTACCGCGTCAGAATGCTGATAATTTTACATTTGGAAAATTTTGCATGATGGTTAGAACCTGTCGCCCGAGTACAATTAATAGTAGTAATAATACTTTCGTGTAGCGTCCTCGGAGAACTGAATCTCCTTCTGGGCACTGTACAGATGCTGAAAAAGAAGCAAGACGCTTCCTATTTCTCGCCTTCTGCCTGCACCGCGCCAAAGCTGTCTAGCTGTTGCTTTCACTCGTCTCGACAATGGAGCTCGACGCCGTACTCGCTAGCGCCATTGGTTTCACGTGGGGAACTACTGCTGCGACCTTTTTTCGGTCCAGCGGTCCGCGAGGTCCGACGGTCCTGCGCTCCGACGTCGATGCACGCGCTATTGCGGTGGCCGAAACGCTAAGCGCTGCAGGAAACTGGCTGCTGTGCTCCGCCCCTGCGGAGGCGCTAGAGGCTTGCGCAAGCGCTGAGAGGGGGTTCTGGGAATGCCCGCATCGCGTCGAGATTCGCGGAGCGCTCCCGGACGCGGCCAGGGTAGGCGGGGCTGCCAAACACCGTTGTGGCGTCGACCGCCCGGCGTAACAGGCTAGAGTATAATCCCCCCGCCCACCCAGGCCGGAGCATACCCGAAGTTTAAACGGCCTAAGTCGCTTTCACTCCGGAGGTGTATTCTGGTATAGGCCACTTCAGTCGGAATGCTGGCTACCGTGTGCGCAACGAACGCCCTCGGGCTCCGTGTGCGCTGTAGAAACTCGCCAGCGTAGCAATGTGCCTAGTCATTGTGACGCCATTACAGAAGGGGAAGCATGTACATACTGCGTAACTCAAGAGCGGACCTCGATTAAATAAGGAGTCTTGAAAACCCAGGATTCGCTTAGCCGTTGTAAGGGCGGTCGCCTGCGGCGCCTGCTTGTGCGGGATTTTCGCCGTTCGGCTTTAAATTCGCTCATAAATTTGAAAATTTGCTTTCAATTTGGTCAAATTTATTTAAATTAAGTTGCTTTCAAATTGTTCATTTGCTTCATTTAGTATTTGTCGGCTTAATTCGAGTTATAATTGTACCATATTTCAAATTGAAGGCCGTTGGCGACGGATCCTACTGCTCAGTAGGACCAAGGCTTTGGAACTCGCTTGCACATTTCTCTTCGTGCAGGCGTCTTAGTGTGCAACGATGCCGCTCCTGGCACTGCTAATGATGACAATGGGCTTACGCTTTTTTACAGCAGCAGGCGTAGAGCATAGGTTAGCAGGAGGAAGAGCGAGGAGCAGAGGCTGCAGTCCAAGCAGGCGAGGACGGCAGCCTCTGGCTGTCTGCTGCTATGACGTCAGCGTCGATCGTTGATACGATTGCTGCGTCGCAGAGCCTCCTCACGCCTCGTGCATTTTTGAGTGCCTCAATTTCAATCTGCCATGAGAAAGGGAGCGCCACTTGTCTACAAAGCTCTACGATCGTGCCGCGTTGAAAAGGGAAACAAAAAATTCCAACACTTACATTCAAGGCCCACAACGGCTTAGCGCCCTCCTACCCATCTGAGCTACTAATTGCCTTTGTGCCTGTATCTCCGTCAGTAACTCCACAAAGTCATAAAGACCATGTGGGTGTTACGCAGGAGAGTTTTGTATAGCGCACTCACAGCCTAAGCGGCTTTCGGTACGCGTTCGGTAGCCAACAAACTTTGTCTCACGCAACAAAGAGAAAGTGGGAAGCATAGCAGAGTCAGGAGAGCAGTTGAGGTAGTGAGTAGCATAGAAGTAGCAGTTCTGGACCGCTGAAAAAGATGTGCCATAGTCGGCAGTTGGAGAGTAGATGTCGTTGCGTAAGAATTGTGGAAGCGAGTTCCACAGTCTAGGACCTGCAGAGCTAAAGCTTCTGTCGCCAACTGTCTTTAAGCGGAGGAATGGGACAGCTAATTTATTGTCCACACAGGACCTGAGGGTGCGAACAGGCTGAAACTGATGCAGCAGTTCAGATAGGTACGAAGGAGCCAAGCCGTGGCGGGCCTTGTGGGTCAGCGTAAGAACTTTGCTCTGTATCCTTTGCTCAACCGGCAACCATCCTAGCTCTTCCAGCAAAGGTGACACGTGCTCAAACCGCTGGGACTTGAAGACCAGCCTTGCAGCCATATTCATAATCAACTGTAGTGGCATAATAGCTTTCTTTGGTAGCCCAGCCAAAAGGGAATTACAATAATCAAGCCGAGACAGAACTAAAGAGCTAGTTAATTTTTTTACAAGCCACTGTGGGAGACAGCTTCTAATCTTGGATAGGGATCGGATGTGATGGCTAGCTGTAGAGGCAGTCTTCTGAATGAAGCTTTTGAAATTGAGGCAGCTGTCGAACACGACACCTAGATTACGAGCACGTGGTGAAGGTCGCACAATAGCATCACCTATTAGAACGGCAAAGCCTTTTAATCCAGCCACACGCTTAGGGTGTCCTATGAGAAGCAGTTCAGTTTTATCGTCATTTAATTTCAGGAAGTTTTCCGACATTCAGGATCGAATATCGGCAAGGCAAGCATTCAGTTTCTCAGTTGCTGCAGCAGACTCCGACGGTTTAAATGACAAATACAACTGAGTATCGTCAGCATAGGAGTGATATCCTATTCCATGGGCCTTAATCACTTTTCCCAGAGGTTGCATATAAATGGAGAACAGCAAGGGACCAAGTACAGACCCTTGAGGGACTCCACAGGTGACCCTTCTCATGCCTGAGACCTGACCCCCACACGACACGGATTGAACACGATCAGACACACGCCAGTGCTTCGTCTGCCAGACCGATCGTTGTTCTCAATCGTTCAAGCAGAACTTCGTGATCAATGGTGTCGAAGGCAGCAGACAGATCTAGCAGAGCTAGGGCAGTGACATTCCCGTCGTCGTTGCCACGTAGAATGTCATTATTAACACGGAGGAGAGCAGTTTCAGTAGAGTGCTGCCTCTTGAAACCTGATTGAAATGTTTCTGACATGTCATTATTTTCAATATGTTCAACTGGCTGCTTAGCAACAATTTTTTCAAGAATCTTTGATAAGAACGGAAGAAGGGAAACTGGACGATAGTTTGCAAGGACCTCTGTGTCTAATCCACGCTTTTTAAGAATAGGCCTAACGATTGCCGATTTGAAGGACTTGGGGACGACCCCTTTTCTCAAAGAAGCATTACAAATCTTGGTTATGGCAGGGCTAAGTTGGTCTGCAAGTGAAGACCACATAGATGAAGGGCTCGTGCTTTGGCATCATCTGATTCTCTTACCCTGGATGTCCCAC
This sequence comes from Cristatella mucedo, assembly GCA_009760855.2. Classification (NCBI taxonomy): domain Eukaryota; kingdom Metazoa; phylum Bryozoa; class Phylactolaemata; family Cristatellidae; genus Cristatella; species Cristatella mucedo. The sequence continues at coordinate 194,282 of WPIO01000179.1, forward strand.
TTTTTAAACTGAAGATTGTAGGCGATAGTTTGTTTTGCTCATTAGGGCGTAGAGGAGTGTGGAATCTCCTTCATCACTCTTCTTGCAGATACTCTAGCCTGCAACGACGCCACTGCCGGCCCTGTTTCTGCCCGGCTTCATTCTTTTCTCCAAACCACTCTCTTCAGTGGCTTCTCTTCCGACTTGCCTTTACTTTTAGATATCGAGCTCTTTATTGGATATCAGCGGAAATTTGCTGCGAATTTTCTCTGTTTGGATAATTGCCACTAAACAACAGCAATTATTAAGACAAGAAATTGTGTGCTCTGCGTCATCTTTCAGACGTGGATATTCTGGCCTGGAGGGTATAGTTTGGCCAATCCTATTTCACACCTCGGGTATAAAGTAGCCTAGGCCGTTTTAACCACGGCTTATTAAGCGACCTAGGCCATTTTAACGCCGGGATATAAAGTGGCCTAAGCAATTTTAACCCCGGGTACACTCTGGGCGCGGTAGACTCTGGCCTGTCACGCCGGGTTTGGTGGACAGCGGGATGCGCGCGCGCCTCTTCAGCACGCGCCTCTTCAGCACGCGCCTACCCTCGACTGACGACGAACGAACGCGCTGACGCCCGCAGACACGCCTCTGAAGGGCTTTCGCGAAAGTTCGCGGTGAGCAGAGTCAGTCAGTCGCCTGTGCGCCAGCCTGCCGACGTCCGTTCAGCGAGCGTCAGACAGCATTATATTTAGCGATAATTGTTATGACTATTCATTTGCATAGCACCCTTAGAGATCTCTCTCTCCCTCTCTCTCTCTCTCTCTCTCTCTCTCTCTCTCTCTCTCTCTCTCTCTCTCTCTCTCTCTCTCTCTCTAGGCAATTTACAAATGCTGTAAGGTAAGCACGTCCATATGATTATTGGTAACATGCATCCTTTCAGCACGCATTAGCAAACGAAAAAGCAATTCACGCTGACTCAGAAAGTGCTGTGAGGAACCGGTGCATTCTCAGCTTCTTTTTAAATGTCAATTCATGAGTTATCTCGACGTCTGTCGGGCGTGAGTTGCAGGCTGTGGCAACGTACTAAGGGCACGGTCTCCAAAAGGTTTGGTGTTGGATCGAGGCACCTCTATACGACTTGAGTAAGAGCTCCTGGCGGTAAGATGCCCTGGCTGACTGGGAAGTAGTTCGGAGAGGTGGGCTGGAGGGCGATAACTCCCACGACAGGAAAGCCTAGGTGCTTTGCATCCGCCTGAGCCGCTACAGGCCGGATGTTTTGATCGTACAGGGCCCCCGGCCCTCCTATACGGTACACCGGCTAGGTGTACCGCAGAGAAGCTTGTTGGAAGTATTCAGTTGCTAGCCTGCTGATTCTGGAAGATTCGGTTAGCTGCATGACCTTGGCGGGGGGGGGGGGTGAAGTTGGACCGTGAACGCTGTGTGCTGTTGCTCCGCGAGCGTCAGCCGCCGTATACACTGTCGTTGAAGTACGCCCTCGAGTGTTTTCGCATCATCGCTAGTGTCGTTGCCGATTTCGTACTGCACCGGCTGCAGAACTTTAAGCGCCTTATTATACAGGCCGGAAAGACCTGCAAGTATTGAAAGTAAGCTGCAGAAGTCGAGACGGGATGGCCTGGCTGGGATGGAACGTACTGTCTAGGTTTGAGGTTTTGATTGAAGAGTTTAGCTGGTCTATCGCTACTCGTTCCAGTGTCTACGATACGGTCCGGCAAGGCAGAGTGGGCGGATGTTGCTCAAGTTCTCCTGGTCTTGTGCTAGTTTCTGAATTAGTGGCCCGACAACAGCCTTTTTGAAAGGTGCAGGGACCAGATCTGCGGCTACGGACATTATATATATATATATATATATATATATAGTCATTCACACACACACACACACACACATACACATATATATATATATATATATATATCATTTGTAAAGCACCCCAAGAGAGCTTAATCTCTATTCAGGCGCTTCACATATGCCTCGGGGCTCGAGCCCACGACCTCAGCCACGCCTCGGTCGTGGCGAGCACCTTAACCGCTGGATCAAACCGCTCTCGGCATTATATCTTAGTTAATAAGAAGGGTAGCACCAAATCGATGCATCGCAGCAGAATGCAAGGCAGCAAGCAGCCTTCCTCCCGGCTCCCCCTTGCTTTCGCTCTCGGTCGTTCTGCAGCAGCTATACATTCGCTGACGGAGAACGCAAAGCTTCCAGCGAGGAAACGACCCGAGTTCGTGCGCAATTAAAATGGCGCTTCTCGGTTTTTCGCTGCCCACTGCAGCGAAAACGCGCTCGCTGCCAGCGAGGAAATGACTGATTTGAGTTCGTTCGCGATTAAAATGGCGCTTCACACTTTTGCACTGTCCATCGCGGCGAAAACGCCCCGCTTCCGCCGAGAAAACGATTGGTTAAAAAACGTGTACAATTAAAATGGCGCTTCGCCGAACTTGCGCGCCGCCGCCGCCGCCGCCGCCGCCGCCGCCGCCGCCGCCGCCGCCGCCGCCGCCGCCGCCGCCGCCGCCGCCGCCGCCGCCGCCGCCGCCGCCGCCGCCGCCGCCGCCGCGGACGGCGCACGAGCAGCTCGAATCGGGCATCCCGCCGGGGCGAGACGGCGAGCACCCTGGACGGCGCCGCGCGACGGCGGCGCAGGAAGCGGCGCGGAGCTCGTCATTGACCTTGACGGGCGTCCTTAAGAATAGGCAGGCCTACGCTAAACTCATTAGGCGAGCCATCGATAATGGCCGTATTGATTAAGCAATCGTTGCTCGCCGTAATTGCGCATGGAGCTTCTGCGGTGTATGGAGGCCAGCGGATCCTTCTTGTGGTACAACAGCAGCAGCCGCGACGACCGGGCGACGACCTCGGACGACGACGACGCGGCGTATCGCGGATGGAGCGACGTGCTGCGCACCGTGTTCGGCAGCGTGCTGTCCTGCCTGCGCCTGCCCTGCGTCAGGAAGCACTCCCTGTGCCTCGATCTGACCGTCTTCGGCGTGCCTGTGCAAGTGCGAATGCAATCCGATGCAGGTTCGTTTTCCGAAGACGGCGGCGCACCCGCGCACGCACCGTCCGCCGGGCGCCCGGTGCATGCTCGATCGAGCGGCCCAGACCTATTCAGCACCGCAGGCGGGCGGGCAGCTTTTATCAGCGACGTCTCGGATAGGATACCGGCGCGGCGGCGGCGGCGCGGAGGCGAGGCGCCGAACTTCGGCCCGCCGCCTCATTACGGGGCGGCGGGCCTCCGCCCGCCCCCTTAACCCGCCCAGGTGCATCGCATAGTGTATCGAGCGTTCGCGTGCGAATGCTCTGACCGTCCGAAATGCGATGGCGCGGCGAGAGGCATTAGCCCTCCCGGGGACGGTGGACGGCTAGAGCGGGGACCTTCGCGCAAGCCAGAGGCCGGTCGCGCCTCGCTCGCGAATCTGGGCGGCTGCGCCGGAGGCGCCGGCGGAGCGTGCGGCTGAGGTTACTTCAGCGAGACCTGACCTTTTTGCCGGTTCGGAAGTACCTGGATGATCCGTCGCTCGCGCTCTCGCGCCAGGTGCCGTGGCGCTAGTCGTGGCCGTGCATGGCCGGCTGTGAGTGGATCGCGTCGGAATGCTTGGTCTTTTCAGTGAAAACCGCCGGGATCCTCTGCATTATCGGCATCGGCATAGGCATAGGCCTAACGTCATGGCTGGTGTGCAAGCTCCACGGGCCGTCCGGCGGCCGCACCGCGGCGGTGCGGTGGGGCCGCGACGCCAGCCTCGTCTGGGACGTCGTCGGTCGGCGTTCTCGTTCGCTGGTAAGGGACGCGCTTCGCGGGACGCGACTCGACGCACCCGACACAGACAAGACAGACAGGCGGGCATTTCGTTGCTCTTTTGTACGTAGCCTTCCTCCTCGCTTTTGCCGCTGAGCAGTGTTCTCTGGTCTCCCGCGCGGGGCCCCCGGGCGGGTTTAGCTGACCGGATAAGCTCACTCGCTAAGCTATATAAAGCTAAGCCCCCTCGAAGCTTACCGCTGGCTGGCTTCCGTGACGTTAGGGCAGTCCGAAAGTCGCGTCTGTGTCGGTCGGTCCAGCCCGAGCCTACCGCTGGCCAGCCCACCTGCCGTACATCGGCTGCTGCTCTTGTTAATGTTATGTGTGTCCGTCTGTAACTCCACAAAGCCACAGGGGCTAAGTTATTGTTAGGCAGGAGAATTTTCTGCAGAGCACTCAAAGCCTAACAACTTTCGGTAGCCATAGCCGACAAGACTTCTCCCCTGCTGAAAAGAGAAAGTGAAAGCAGAGCTGAATCAGCCGGGCAGTCGAGTAGCCTGGAAGTAGCAGCTTAGGACGCTCGCAAGAAAGTGCCACATTCAGCTGCAGCAATGGAGTGCCGCTCGATTGGGGAGAGCGAGGCAGAATTGCCACTTTGTCATGTTGGATTCGTCATCGGGGTCGGGTGTTCAATGGAGCTTGCGAAGTTACCATCCGCGATTAATGGCCGAGCAAACGCCGAACCCCAGATAGCCGCCTGCACGAGCGAGCAGGTTCGCCAACACGAATGCCCACGTCTGCCCACTCGCCAGCAGATGCACTCCCAAGCCGGATGCATTGCAAAACCACACGACCTGCCTGATGGTCGCACGCTCAGTGCACCGAGCTACCGAGCTGCGTTCGGGACATGGGTCCAGCCCTGGTGAGGCAGCCGAGCGTGAAACGTGGTGTCTAGAAGAGCGGACGCAGCCAGCGGCTGTAAAGGGTCGCCTTCGTCGTGTTACTAGTCAGCATTGCCGGCCACCAGCAGAAGCTGGAAATCTTCGTGGCCTCAAACGGATTTGTCACTGAGTCGCACAGCAGGATCCACTCATTCTCGGACCATTTCCCGTTGCACTGAGAGTGCTGGTCATGCATCCGAGCTGTCCCGAACTTCACCTGTTCGAAAGTCTTCCGGCTGCGAGTGAAGGGTGTGGGTGCACCGGGTGGGACCGGGCATGTCCGGCGAGTGGGTGCGATGCCCTTATTGTGATCCGCCACAAGGCCGAGCAGCGGTGACTTTCGGTGCGGTTGCCTCTTGTGCACAGCACGAGCCAGGCACGGCAGGCGCCTTATCTCGGGCTGCTGCGATTGTAAGCCTGAGAACCAGCATCCTTTGTTGGCCAGGCCGCTGAGCAGCTCGAACAGGCACAGCTGCTTTCAGCTTAACCCCCCCCCCCCACAGCAGCAGCAGCAATTTTTAGCCCTCGAGGCTGCTTTTAGCTCCCCCCACAGCTGCTTTCAGCTCCCTGGAGGCGGTTTATCGCACTGCATTTCAGCAATGCACCCTGTAAGACTGTGATTAGCCACCGTGATGTCGACTGCTGGTGTGTCACCCAACACTACTTACTTGTCTGACGGAGCTCTGAAAGGCTGATGGCTGTTGGTTCCTTGCTGCAGTGCTATTTTCGGCAGCCTTTTCTAGGGCCAGCTCTCCATCGAGTTATCCCCTCGCTGTGCGACTGCATGCTGAACGGCGACTTTTGGCTTGTCGTTGATTGCTCTTTTGGCAGAGCACTCGCACAGTGCGCACGTGTCTGTGTGTGCTCTGTTTAAAGGCTGCTGCCTCGACGGCAATATCGGCTCTTCCATCTGAATCTTTTTGGAATGGTCAGCCTCGTCGGCGTAGGCCTCCAGCGTGTGACTCCTGTGAGGAGGCCGAGGATGGCGATCAGTACTCGCCGCCAGGAGCGCTGTCACTCTGCACCGATGGCCGCCAAGCCAGCAGCTCACTGCCCGCTGATGCGGACTCGGCGGTTCTCCAGTGGCTGGCCGGCGGCAGCGAGTCGTTTGCGGACAGGCATGCCCGCGGTCACACAGCTGCACAGCTTCATGTGCAGCCGTCTGCCCGCGGCCGAAGTGCATTCGACTCGGTGCGACACGGCCAGCGATGCTGCCCCAGCGACGTCGGTGCGGCTGCCGCCTGGTTTATTCATGCTGCCACAGGCAGCGACGCCGACCGAGCGCATCTGCCGTGGCACCCGCAGCTCCCACCTTTGTCTGACGTTCCCAGCATGCAGAGCAGCACGCGTGACAGCGGTTTCCTCGAGTGGGCTCCTGCAGACGCTCAGCAGCAGAGCACCGACGACGACAGGATTGGCTGCGCACCGTCGCTGCCTCAGCTGCCACCTGAGACGAGCTGCTCGCTCCAACACCCACCGGATGCTGGGTGTTGGAGCGAGCAGCTCGTTCCATCGGGCGCGCAGCACGATGCCGCCTCGTCGAGGCAGCAGCTGCCGGAAGTCGGGCTTCCGGCAGCCGGGCTCCTCGAGGGCGCATTGGCGGACGCAGGATCAGCGGGCGTAAATCCATTGGCTGCAGACGTCGACGCTGCGCCGCTGCCGTTGCTGTCGCCGCCGACAGGCGACTCGAACGACTGGTCATCAGTGGCTGCTTGGCTCGAGCGGCAGCCGTGGCCGCACGCACCGCAGCCGCAGCCTCGTGCCCCGGCCGCCAGCTGCGCTTCTCGGCTGGCAGCCGGTAACCCGGCACGCGGCTCGGCTACCGCCGCCGCCAGGCGGCGCTGGGCCAGCGGGACCGGCACCGACATCATCGACGGCCCCGATGGCTCAGCCTCGGGTGCCCACGCTGCTGACGCGCCGTCAGGAGTCGCAGTCGACTCGACTCTGCCCGAGCCAGCAGCTCGGCCGACGGGCCTAGACGCGACTGGCTCCTGTTGCCGAGGCGCTTCGGTAAACGCCTGGCGCGGCCGTCGAATCGCCGAGCCGTCGTCGAGCTTCGGCAGGCTCTCCGCTGCTGCTGCTGCCGCCGAAGCCGCCGACGACGACGGTGCTGCCACCGCTAGCGCCCCGTTAGAAAGCCTGGCCAGCGCTGAGCTCTGCGAGAATGCCGACTCCCGGTCTTCCCTGACCGACGTTTGCTCCGAGCTGAGCCTCGGCGAAGCCAGGGACGCTGCCGACCTGCTGGACGGCGGCGGAGGCGGCCCGTTTCGGGACGACGGCTCTCGCGCCAGCCAGGCAACCCAGCAGGACTCGGCCCCCGAGTCTCGGCCCTGGTCTCCGACTTCCGATGCTGCCGCCGCGTCGTGGACGTCCGAGCCGTGGACGGACGACGTGTCGTCGTACAGCGCCGGCTCCTCTGCAGTCACGTCGCCCGCTCACGGCTCGATCCGGTGCTCGGCGTGCTCTTCGTCTGCGGAGGCGACCTCTAGGCTGGCCCGAGTCGCTTGCGCAGCGTGCAGAGGTGACGAGGCAGCGGCCACGTCGGCGTCCGTTGATGCCGACGGTGGCGGCAGCATGCCGAGCCCCGTCTGGCTCGACACGGTCGACAGGCTGGCGACGATCGAGACGGAGCTGGGCGCCCTGAAGGCAGAAATGTCCGACATTGAGCGCTGCCTGAAGGGCTTCATGGCCCGAGACAGCTTCGACAGTGGCTACAGCCCGGAGAGGCTGCGCAAGCTCACGCGCGTCGTGCTGGACAGTGAGCAGGGCGCCAGCATGACGTCGGCCGAGATCGGCAAGGCGTTTGACATCCTGCGCAGGTACCGCCGAGGATATGCCGCTGCCGCTGCGAGGGCTTTGCACTGCCGTGAGGGCGACACTTTGCCACTCACCCGAGGCTGCAGTTGGCCGGACGAGACCAGAGCTGGCCAGGAGCGTCGGAACTCCTTCTCAGACTCGGTGTGCCTCAGTGAGCTCGACCCGAGCGACATGGGCGTATCCAGTGACGACGAGCTCGCCAGCCGAAAGAACGCGGCCGCTCCCAACGCTGCCGGGCGACGGCCGCCGTCAGGGTATTCGGGTGCAGCTGGCGGCGCCCTGCGAAGGGCGTGCTTAAAGCCGAGCAGCAGCCTGACAGACGTGGCTGCGCAAGCTGGCCATGCTTGCGCTGCTTCGCGTCGCGCTGCCGATTTCGTCACGGACCCTATCGGCGGTCGGTGCCGCCGAGAGACCGGACGTGATGAGGCCGCTCGTGCACCTATAGGGCGGTCAGTGGGCCAGAGTGAATTGTCGCCCCGTCGCGGTCGCAGCAGTGTCTTCAAAGCGCTGAAGCTTATTGACGTCGTTGATTATCGACTGACTTTGAGCGGCAGTGCCTCGGATGCGGAAAGCGATGCTCTGGCAAAGGTAAATAGTCTGCTGAGGACGGCAGTATTGTTTCGCTGCTTGCCAGCACCTTTTTGGAACAGTTTGTACTTGTTTGTAGCATTTCCGGTTCTATGTTATTGTGCTGCTCTCGGATTTGATACTCACAGAATTAATCAATGCTGCCTCGTCGAGTATATTACTTTGGCAGTTCACATGTGTGATCCAATGTTCCGACGGATATCATGTCATACGGTGCTGCTCCACGGGTGGCAGCAGTCTGCCACTGTAGCTGTTGCTTCCGGTTGGCCTTCTGAGCTCGCCCAGTGGGGAAGCTGGCCTGGCCGAGAGCAGGCTAGGGTTTGGCCTGCCCTCTGCGCAACTTCTGCCTCCGGCTGACTGACTCGGTCACCTCTTAAGACGTTCGTTGCTCAGAGCTGGAGCTCTTCCACTGCGTTTATTGTGCCACTAGAGTTTTGCAGGCCTTCCTGTGTTGGTGAGGACCGTCTCGGACTGGCGTATCGGCTTCGCCTGTTGTTGCTTTCCAGTCATGCGCGATTTTTGCGATTCTCAGAGTCAAGCAGCATTCGAGCTTATTTACCGTACTCTAATTCTTTCTCCTAGTGTGTCTGCTGCTAGGTATGCGTGGCCAGCATTGCACTGGCACGGCTTGTCTCTATCTATTCTATATCTTATTTGAGTGACAACGTGCATTGCCTCTTACTCCTAGGCTCCTGGTCATCAAGGCATTTTGCAGCATAAGCATCTGACTCACCTACCACAGCGCTCAGTGCAGGCCTCGAAGGACTGCTTTGGGCATTAGATCGAGGGCGGCCACTTGACATTCAGAGGAGGTGGTTACTGGAGGTGAATAGCTAGACTCTCGCTCTGAGGCAAGGAGGGGGACCTGGCGGCAGCAGCAGCCCCCCCCCCCCAACATATGCTCCTCCCCAGTGACCAGATGGTTTTGGTTGGCCTTCCAGCTTCCGCCTTCCGGTGCCCCTCTGCTAATAGCCCATTGGCCAGCTGCAGTCGGCTAGTCTCGATGCCCGTGCTGGTAGCTCGCTGCCTTCTGCCCTGCCCTCCAATGCTGCTCTCAGCTTTGGTGGTCGACCAGATGAGTAGCATCCTTTGGCTGTCTGTCCACCACTGCTGTGCTCTCGCATTTCGATTGGCCACCCGCCGTGTGCTGCTGACGTGTGTGTGTGTGTGTGTGTGTGTGTGTGTGTGTGTGTGTGTGTGTGTGTGTGTGTGTGTGTGTGTGTGTGTGTGCGCGCGTGCTTGCTTGCATGTGACCGTGACCCTGTCGGACATGGCCATTCTAATGTCTCATAGCCTTTTGTCCTTGCTTAGGGCTACGAGCACATCTCCGAGGAGCTGGGCCTGTCGCGGTTGTGCACGGTCGAGGGGAGCATCGAGTGCTGCACTCTGCGAGCGGTCGTACTCGGCGCCTTGCTCGGCCAGCTGCCTCTAGCCGCCAGGCTGCAGAGCGCGGCTGCAGCCATCAAGGTAAGCTGCGCTCCACCATCTCTTCTCAGCTCTCTGGCTGTCTGTCTGCCTGCCTACCTGTCTGTCTGTCTGCCAGCCTGCCTAACTGTCTGCCTGCCTGCCTGCCTGTCTGTCTGTCTGTCTCTCTCTCTCTCTCTGTCACTGTCTTTTTCTATATAAGTTGACTCAGGAGACCTGCATTATATATAATGTGTCTCTGTATGACCTATGTCTGTGAATTAACAAAACCACATTGACTATGTGGGTGTTGCGCAGCAGATTCTTCAATAGCCCACCCAAAGCCTGAACTGCTTTTGGTGTGCATACAGATGCTAAAAGACTTCATCTCATGAAACTGTGAGAAAGTGCGAAGCATAGCTGCGGTAGGAGGGCAGTCGATGAAGTAATTACCATGGAAGTAGTAGCTCAGGAAGGCTGGAAATGTGCCACAGTTGGCAGCAGGGGAATAGATGTCGTTTCGAAAGAATTGTGGAGGTGAGTTCCACAGTCTAGGATCTGCAAAGCAAAAGTTTTGGTTGCCGGTGGTCTTGTAGCCTAGGAATGGAACAGCTAGTTTATTGTTCATAGAGGACCCGAGTACGACCATGAAATTGATGAAACTGGTGCAGCAGTCCAGCTAGGTACGAAAGAGCCAGGTAATGGCAGGCCTTGTGGGTTAGTGTAAGAATTTTGCTCTGCATCCGTTGATCGTCCCTGAGCCATCGTTGGCCGACCTTCAGCAATCGCAGCTCCTTCAGCAACAGAGACACGTGGCACTGAACATCTGGGATTTGTTGATTAGCCTTGCAGCTACATTCATCACCAGCTGCAGAGGCTTTGGGCCTGTTTCGGTAGCCCAGCCAAAATTGAACTCAAGTAGTCCAGCCTAGACAGAACCAGGAAGCTAGTAAGACTGTTAGCAAGCCAGGGTAGTAGATAGGACCTAATCCTTGACAGGCATTGAACGTGACGGCTAGCCGTGGAAGCAGTCTTTTTAATAATGCTTGAAACTTTAAGCGATTTTTAAAAAGGTTACTTTTTTAATTCTTAGCAAATCATGGAGCTACAGCACCTATTGGAAGAGCAAATTCTCATAGTCCAGCCGAATGCTTGGGGTGTCCTCTGAGCAGGAGTTTGGTTCTATCGTCGGCTAGTTAAAGGAAATTGGCTGACATCCAGGATCTAATAACTGCAATAACTGGCAAGCATGCAGTTTATCCAGCTAATACGGCGTCTTTTGTGCATAGAGCCAGGTAACGTCCTGCTATGGGCACAGAGCCCATAGCAGGTCGTTAAACAGTGTCACCAGAGTACGTTTGTATTTGCATTGCATACACACATTTTGACATATCCTTTTTAGCTTGGGATTGAGGATCTTTGGTTTAGTGCTTAGGGGCTGTACGTCTTTGGTTTTACGGTTGATGGTCCAGTGGTTAGCTTTTTTGCTTTAAGAAGTGGAAAAGGCATCACAAAACGTGTTTTATAGTTATCGTAAATATAAGCAGATGCTGGCGACCATGTTTAGCAGCCTGCTATGGGCACACAGTGCCCGTAGCAGATTTCAGCTGGCTCTATGCACAAGCGATGCCATATTAGCTGAGTGTATCAGTCACTGAAGCCGATTCCGATGGTTTAAATGACAGGTACAGCTGGGTATTGTCAGCACGGAAGTGATAGCCGATCCCACGGGCCCGAATCACTTTTCCAAGAGGCTCAGTATAGATGGAGGTCAGCAAGGGACCGAGAACAGACCCTTGTGCAACCTCACAGGTGACTGCTATGCTTGATGAGACGTGACCACCACAGGACACCGATTGAACACGATCGGGCAAGTGGGATTCCAACCCGGAAATAGCTCATCGTCCACCACAGTCAGAGGTCAGGGCTTGCTCTATTGATTGGTTAATTGCAGCTGGCTGCAGGCTGTGGTGCCTGCCCTCCCCCTGATTATATCATGCCACCATCACTTCCGTGGACTGTGTTGAATCGGAAACTGGGCTTCTAAGAAAGTTTCGACAAGCAGCAGCTGGCTCGCTGCTGCTGCTTGGATGAGCTAGTCAGCAGCAGCCTTCGTAGAACTTGCAGCAAAGGGCTTGAAGCATCCTAACCTCAGCACTAGTCGCTTGTCTGCAACCAGCGGTCGAGCCTGAGTAGGGCACAGAGGCTGACTGCTCGTCCAAAACTTTGACTAGCGAATGCTTAGTGTATGTCAGGGCTTGCAGCGATCAGGATTCGGCAGCCTCTGGGCTGCCCTGTTCCCCCGTGCCCCTTCGTTTATTTGTGGCTCAGGTGAGATCAGGTGTAGCCGGTAGTAGCTCACTTGCAAAGGTTCATTCGCATTCTTTCAAACCGTGTGCTTAATTTTCAGGAAGCAGATAGCTGTGCGCATCAGTTTGGCAGCCGAGTCTGGCCACTTTCACCTACGTAATATTGCACCTGTTCGGGCTTGCTTAGTTAGATAAGGACACCTTAGCCAAGCTGGTCCTTGTGTTCGTGACATCCCGACTAGACTCCTGTAGCTCACTATGCACAGGTCAATGCACCAGGGCAATAATATGCTTATATTGAGTGCAAAGTAAGCCACTTGGCTAACATGTCATAAACATCGCGACTGACACATTGCACCACTGTTTCCCAATCTTCACAGCCTGCTTTTTTCAAGGAGTGTATCCACTTCTAGATCGTATCACTCACCTTTAAGGCCCTCCATTCACTTACCACTACACGGTCTACTTATCTGCAATAGTTTCACGTAAGGCACAGCCCGCTCTTTTGTTGCACAGCCCGCTCTTTTGTTGCACAGCCCGCTCTTTTGACTCTGGTCGTCTGCTTGTGCTCCTATCTGACTTTCAAATCTCTCCAAGACCGTGCCGTCAGCTGCTATGCTTCCAGAGCTTGGAGTTTACCTCGTACCCGACTTCATGTTTTCTCTCAATTTGATGATATTCAAAAAAAAAATAAAACGACGTGTTTCTCATTATCTCTTCTCTTCTCTGTGTTTTCTTGTTGTGCTTGTGTTTATGAAAGGGTCTGCTGTTTGACTATGGGCAAGAGCAAAGTGCTTTTTGTGATGTCCTAGTAAACTTATCTTTCTCCAATGTGCTTTGAGTGTTTATCTGTGCAGGATGAAGTGCTTGTTACTAAAGGGGGGCCCTACTAACCATCGGACCTGAGTGCCTTTTACGTGCGTTTGTATGCATGCCTAGGCGTGGTACTTGGGTGCTTTTGCATGCGTAGCTAGGTAGGAGACCATACTTCTCATTAACTCTTCGTTCTAGCATCTCATGCTGCGAGTTATAAGCGCCTGAATAGCGATTCAGCTCTCTTAAGGGGCTGTTCAAAAGACGTTATTATTGTTATCATTATTAACTGACTGCTTGTGAATGCATACTTAGTATTTATGTATATATATTTGCAATGCTAGTCTTATGTTAAAGGGCAGACGTTGGAAGAAATGTAGACAGCAGAAAGGCAACGGCAGAGAGAGCGAGAGAGAGAGAGAGAGAGAGAGAGAGAGAGAGAGAGAGAGAGAAGGAGGGAGTGAGAGAGAGGCAGAGAGAGAGAGAGAGAGAGTCAGTCAGGCAGGCAGAGAGACAAAGGAAAATGTTGAGACGGACAGACAGGACATCGACAGAGAGAGGCAGACGGTTGTCATACATCTTTTTCTTAAAGCCAAAGAGCAGATGCATGGGTCTCCTTTACTCTTGCCTCCTTTACTCGTGAGTAAAAAAAATAAGGACCTGCTTGTAACCAGCTGTATTCATACCAGAATAGCATGAGCAAATGCTCATGTCACACTGATAACTGATGTGATGCCCGATGAGTGCATGCTCAGCCAGCATGGCTGCTGGCTGAGTGTTAGTACTTGCTAGAAGTGCTCCATCTGCGACTGATGCGAGCTCAGGTATGGCAACGATGCTTAGTGGCACCAAACTCGGTCGAGCTACTGTTCTGTAAATGTATTTGAATCTGTAACTGTATGTCTGTCTTGTTGGCCGATGGTGCAAAGCAAACAACACAGAGGGAAGAAGAGAGAGAGAAAGAGAGAGAGCAGATCTTGCAAAAGGATCGATGTTGAGCAGATCTTGTAAAAGGATCGATGTTATATATGTGGATGATGAGAGTGAAGATCCGAATCGCTGCGGTTTTGAATCACATGCTTTGTGGTGAGCATGCTGAGCATTGCTTTAGTGGCAGCTGACCACCGTGATATATTGTCACCCATATACAGAGGAAAGAGACTTCAGAAAGACAATGTTGTTACGATTATTTAGCTTGCCGTTTTGTCGAGATTGCCGATGCGCTAGCATGAGCCAGCTGGAGCAACATTGACAAGACTGTCAGATCCCACCCGGAAGTCGTATGCAGTGTGGATCACTCGACGTCAGGCAGCCGAGCAGGTGCTTGCTCAGTTGGTTCACAGTCTGTGGGGAGCCTGAGTGCCCTCTCTCCCTACCCCTCCCCCTCCGTGGAGGGTCTAAGGAAACCAAACCAAAAAACAACTGTCGCTTGTTGCTGTTCCTATAGATAACAGCACGTGCAGTAGGCTGGTTGCTGCTAACCAATGCAGTGCTTTTTGGCAGGGGGCAGGCAAGACATGCAATCATTTCTATGAGGGGAGCTAGACCCGAAAGATTTTCTTGTAGGTACGGCTAGACCCACAATTAATAAAAGTTATGATGCAAAATTATCGTGTTTACTTGTTACGAACTCGGTGGTTGTTTATCGAGTGGAATTATGACATAATATAGTCGTTGGTGACGGTCGGAGTGGGGGGCCGTAGGAACAGGGTGCTGGCGGCCCAGGCTACTGCGCTGCTTTAGGATGGGAAAGTGCCCCCCTTGTCCCCATTCCTCGTTTCACTCCTGCTCTGTGGCCTGAAGGGTGGCTGCTGTACTCAGTCCTCTCCCCCTCCAAGTACCTTCTTTGTTGGATGTGTACATCACCCACCCGTAAAAATATCGTGTCTTGCAAAAGCAGCCACGTGGCAGCCATCGAGGACTCGGTGCAGAGGGCTCTTCTCGAGTCCCAAGTCACGTGATTGGACAGGGAGCTGTGCTGAGCATTGTGCCGTTAGCTTACACCGAGTGGTATGCCCAGGCAGTTAACAGCAGTTAGCCTACTCAGAGTCTAGCTCTTCGTGCTTTGATTTACTGCCATTACTGAGGTCAGAGTTCGAATTAGGTTGGTTTGTGCCCTTTGTCGTACCGTCTTATGACACATAAGACGTCACCTTTTTTGTCAAGCCTTTATGAGCACAGAATGGGTGGTCAGATGGTCCTGCTGCTAAATGAGCCATTTAAATTTTCGGTTCTCTCGGCTGCTATGCGCTAGTCGCCATGGAGCCCTGAACAGCGGGCTATAACCTGGCATGCTGCTCTCAGTAGCCCAAGCCTGCACTGGCCGTGAGAGCAGCTTACGTTGTGCATTTGGTTGAAAACAGTTGCCATCTTACGAGGAAGGAATAGTCTGAAAAGCATAATAAAGTCAGGAGGACGGTCAAGGAAGTGAGTAGTTTGGAAGGGGTGGCGGGAAGGGAAAAAGAAGGAAGTCCCAAAGTCGGCAGCAGAAGAAAAGATGGCAGCGTTCACTAGAATTGTGGAAGTGGAGCTTAGTTCCATAGTCTAGAGACAGCAAGCAAAAGCACGTGTCAGAAAATGTCTTTGATTGAAAGAAGGAACGTTTAATAATTGTCCTGAGGAGAACGTATGAAGGAATAAGGGGCATGGTAGATATTGCTGTAGGAGCTGTGCTGTTTATGAAAGAGCTACGCATTGCGGCACGTTGTAGGTCAAGAGTGGGAACTTGGCTTGTGTCTGCTCATCGACCAGTTGCTGCTTCGCTTCTTTTGCAAGGGGTAGTATTGCATAGGCCAAGCTGATGACCATATTATTAATTCTAGCTGCAGATGCTGGATGTCATTTTTTGGCAGTCCGATCAAAACAAGAGTTACATTAAGCTAACTAAGAGAGAAACATGAGTTCCTAAAATCTCGAGATTGCCGTTTTGGTAAGCCCTGATTCCCCCCTCCGAAGATAAGGCCAGCCTAATAGGATGACTCACCGTAGGAGCAGTCTTGTAAGTAGAGCCTGAGCAACTAGCTGATAGTCTCGCCACTGCACTTCCAAGGAAGAGCTTTTAAAGTCCTGATTCCAGCTGTGCACGTGACGTGGGGATTGCTATGAGAAGATTTTGGTTTGTCACGCGGGTCTGACTTAACCATCTCTCAAGAGCTGAGCATGCAAGGGAGGATTTAGAATGTAACTGCATGGTGAGGTCAGAGTGCTACACAGCACAGACTGGACACTGTCGAATATGTAAGACTCACACTGCATCAGAGAGCCTCATTTGTCAGACTGATCGCTGCTCTCAATCTCTAGATACAGATCTTTTGATCGATGTTGTCAAAAATTGCCGACAGGTGCAGCCGTTCTGAGGCCACCATTACAGCCTAGAGTGTCACTAGTTATGCACAGAAGACCGGTTTTAATGTAGTTCTGAGGCCACCAATAGTGTGTAGGATGTCACAAGTCACGAGGAGAAGAACTGTTTTAGTGTAGTTGTGTCCTTTACTCCAACCTAAAAATATCTCTGCCATGAGCCATTTATTCTGTGCCTAGTTCGTGCCATTGATCTCAGGCTGGACGGTCATTCACAATCCGGAGGGCCATTCACATTTCAAAATGGAGTCGTGCCCACCGAGTATTTGAAGATCAAAGAACTTGTATTTTTAAGGTGTCACAGAAAGGGAAATCAGTACCATACTTTCTCTGGCGCTGTGATACCAAAGAGAACCGACTTGACCGTGTAGCTGATTTTGTCATTTAGAGAAAGGTCACTCTGGAACAGGACACCTAGATTTCGTGCAGATGCTGCAGGCGATTGGCCGAGCCCATTTTGAAGGGTAGGTTTTTCAATATCCGAGAAGCACTTGGTTTGCCCATAACTAGTAAGATTGGTTTTATTGTCATTCAATTTGAGAAAGTCAGCTGCCATCCAAGTGGGATTGGTAGCAATAGATGCAGCAAGGGAGTTGAGAGAGTTTGACGTGCTAGAAGGCAGGGAGGGATCTAAGCACAGGTACAGTAGTTTGTCATCTGCATAGAAATAAAAGCATAGATAGTGTTTGGTGATTGCATCGGCAAGAAGGAGACTATAAATTGAAAAACGAAATGGATCTAGCATATTAGAGCCACGGGGTACCCTGTACTTTAGAGGCCCCTCGCATGATTGTTGGCAATTGACATTAATGTTCTGGAGTCTTCGTCTGAGATAGTGCCTAAGCCATTTCAGTGCAGTGCTAGTGATGCCTAAGCGGGATGAGGGAGTCACTCGAGTAGGACTCGGTGATCAGTAGTAGCAAACACTTCTGAAAGATCCAGCCAGACAAGCAGAGAGACTATCTAAAAACTGCATTCCTGAGTAACTCGTTAGGCTCCGGCTGCAATGCTGACTTTTCAGAGTGATTAGCTCTAAAACCGGACTGCAACTTGCTTGCCAGGCATAGAGAGTTTCGATATACGAGTTAGTTAGTCTGCCACTACTCGTTCTATTGTCAGTGACTGGACGGCAGTAGGGAGACTGGGCAGAAGTTGCTAAAGCTCTCCTTGTCTAGTGTTGGGTTCTTAACGAGTGGCCTTGCCACAGCCTTTGGAAAAGTGCAGAGACAAGACCAGAGGCCTAGCAACAGCCTTTGGAAAAGTGCAGGGACAAGACCAGAGGCTAGGGACTTATTTATTATGTTGGTTGTGCAGGGCATTAGCTAACCTGAGCGTCACAGAAAGATAGCATAAGGTGCAAGCGTGTACAAGTCTTCTACAATTGGGAGATGAACGTCGAGATGAGAGCAGGCTGGAATACACTGGACAACACTGGGGTGCTGAAAGGAGTTGAGGGCGATGAGTTCAATAGGGATGCTACTAAGGAAGAAGACTCCAGTGGCTATGTTGCCTTGAGATGGACTCTCTGATCTTACCCATCTTGCTGACAAAGAAGCTAGAGAAGCGATCTGGTAGATTGCACAATGATCACTTGATAAGCTGCTGACCTGGGAGCATTTAAGGAGATGGTTGATGGTTCAGCATTGTAGGACTGTACATCTGTGATTCAACAATGTTTCAATAATAGCTAAGCTCGGGCTTCTCTAGGATCTACAATAGTCCTCTGTGCCAGTCGATGGAGTCAGTCGTGATCTTTTGCATGCTTTCTCACACTTTTGTTTAGTAGCCCTAGCAGCTAGCTTAATGTCTTCGGTACACCAAAGGTCATCTGGCTAGGGCAAAATGTGTGCCAAGTCCAAGAGATGCAAACTCGTCAAGAACTCTGGCTAGTGTTGTGATGTAGCATTCCACCACCGAGGACAGGTCGGGTAGGATCACCCAACTGTAGCGAGGAAGATAGTTTTGTGCTGACAGTATTAATGTCAAGGGTAATAAACTATTGCGAGTCGCTGATGATTCTGGATATTGAGGAAGGCCAGTTTGCATACTAATGTGACCGGCATGTGGTCAGTAGTGCAGAATTTGTTTATAATAGGAGACAACAGCATACAATCATGGGAGAGAGTTTGATTGGATATGTGGCCTTTGTTATGAATTGGGTTGTGCCCACGAGCCTCAAGAGAACTTGCACGAAGAATAGACATTAGATCAAATAAATCTGAAATGAGAGTAGATTGGTACCTAGGAGGTCCTATAGGTTACTACCACCATTGGCAGCTTGCTGTTGGAGGGACTCAAAACACGAGATTTGAAAGATTACTTCGAGGGGACTGCAAACGGTTTGAAATTGAAAGAGGAACGAGCGACAATCGCAACTCCACCATGATCGTTTGATCGTTCTCGGGGTATGAAAGAAAGAGTACTCTGTTGGGTTGGCATCGGTTATAGTTGGGCCGTTAGTCGAAATTCAACCAGGTCTCGATTAAAGCAAACAGGTCAGGGGCGTCGTAAAGAATCGTGTTGCCTATTATTAGGGATTTATTGCATATTGAAACGCCTGTTCTATAAGCACTTATTAAAGTGTGTCCGCTGGTCTTATAGCAGGCCTGATGACCACTAAGTTATGTAGAGATTCACAGCAGTGCTTAAGGGAAGATTGGGCTAGATGACTCGAGACAATACCGGAAATACTGAACATGCACCTTTACCGCCCCTCTTGCTACGAGTGAGCTTCCTGCAGGAGAGTTCACGAACCTCGGCTGCAGCAGCTCAACAGAACGTCAATAGTGAAAAGATAATAAGCATTCACGATCGTACCAACTAGTAAGGTCACTAAAAAGCAAAAGACAAAGCAATAGTCACCAACTAGGTGGGAAGCAGTTAACAAGGTAGTCTGTTGACCCAGGTAAAAAGACAATAATTAAGGTATGCATTAATTATGAAAGTTTACAAAAACTAATAATAAAAAGACGTTTGTATGATGCCCTTAGAGAACTAAATCTCTTTAAACGCACAGCATATGCTGAAAAGGAAGCATATCGATTGGTTAGACTATGCGTTGTGAAGACTCTCCTACACTCTTAGTTCAAGTGTTGCTGTGCAACTCCGGTAGGTGCTGCTGCTTCTCCCTGACCTGCATGTGGTTGCTCCTTAAAACAGCAGGTTTGTTTCGTGTTGTCAGCTAGTAGTAGGTTGTTCTCTTCAAATCTTTGGCCAACATTGATGGCCTACCTTTGGCCATGAGTCCATGGCTCTCGGCATCGACTTATTCAACTGTGCCACTGGTGATGTATTTTTGAAACTATGGATCGATTCCTAGGCATTTGTGATGTGCATTCTATTGTCGATTTTTGCCACAGCTCTTGTCCTAAATCAAGATATCTGGCCGCTAATAAATGGAGCTAGTGTCATTGCTAACTTACCGTGAAGTTAGATAGATAGGTCGCCAGATGTGTGTGTAACTTAAATCGGTTTTGCATAATGCAGCAGCTGTACGAAGGTGCTGTCTGTGGCAGTGTAACCAAGCTATCAGGGCGACGTCACAAAAGACTGTTCGTACCTCTGGTGTCTGGCTGGCTGACTGATCGGATAGTTGTCTTTACCCGAAGTTATGGTAATCAGCTCCATATGCAGCCTTACTGCTAATGCAAGGCTTCTGGTGTGGGTAAGATGAGGCAAAGGCTTACCCACCGGTCTCAACCTTGGCCTTACTCTTGAGTAGCCTGTTATAGGCAGGCTGAGGGGCATGCCACCCACTTCAAGTCGGTCTAATGGGTGAGCTCATTGGCCTTGCATGGAGTGAGGCCGTGCAGTAAGTAACTGGCCTTCAAGTTCTGAGTTTCATATCCATCGATATCTCGTATATCTAATAAAAATTAATTGTGGAAAAAATTCGGATGCTTTGTCGTCGTCTGGCTGCTAAAACAGCAGATTGATAATGGTTGCTCACATTTTTTGCAAGAAAGGGGTCATTTGCTCTCTAGTTTTTGGCATAAAAGGATTGGATACGTAGAGGCCAGCAGGTGACAGATGCCCCCCCACTTCCTCAGTCTGTGGATTGGGGGTTACTGGTTATTTTGAGCTTGTCGTAATGGCTGCTTAATACAACTCGGTCAAAGCTCAGGAATTGGATCTATTAGCCCTAAACGTGCAAGATAGCCATCGCCAGGAGCACATTCCTTAAGTAATGAATGCCTGGTTGGGGAGAGGTGCTTGTCGGCAGCAGCCTGCTACTGTGCTGGTCATGTTGGTGCCTCATCCACCATACGGCCACCTCATCTGGCATTTGGGAATGCCTTGTGCACTGGTTTGCCTTGGTACACAGGTCTGCTGCATGCTTCCTGGCTTTGTTGTGTGATCACAATATATCTGGCCGTTTGCAAATCAGCTGTTTCGGGTCTGAAGTATTTACATCAGTCTTGCTTTGACCGCCTAAGGCATGAAATTCTAGTTGCAGTTCCTAGATCACGCTGTATTAGTGCAGTTTTGCCATGCCATCTACAATTCTAAGATACTTTCATTGAAAATTTTTACAGGGAAGTTCGTATGCACTTTTCTTTACATATGGCACCCTGATGGTAAACCCCATATTGCAAGTCAGTCATGGTACTGTTGTGTGAATGCTGTGGGGCCTATGCACATAAGGTCTGCAGAAGGTGCCTGTTCTCAAATGGCATACCCTGCCCCTTCCTTCTAACCAACCAGCTAACTACGGCACATCTATAAGCCGCCTCATGGATCCACTGCCCCGTTGATTGCATTGCGCAGCAATGTACAGCATACTTGGGAAACACACAAGCATGGCTTGTCTTTATGTGTGGCTGTACGGCTAAGCTGTGAGCATTTATTACCGTTCGAGGTTTGCCTTGACAAGCCCAGGTTTTGAGAACTCTCAGCTACACTCTCATGTCCACAGGTATTAATGCATTCCAGTAATATGGCTGATGGGGTGGGTCGGCAGACTTTTAAGCTACAATTCTCTGCTCCAAGCTACGGAAGCTGGGCTCGATCCCTTGTAATATCCACTGAGCTCTCAAAAGTTTATAAAAGAGTAATACCAAACTTAGTGCATGGTAGGAAGTAAACTCACATTGGTTCTTGATGACTGCCTTGCCCGGCTGGTCATCGACATCACCTGCTTGTAAAACGATACATCATACAGTGCCGACTCCCGCTGGATCCAAAGCCCCTTGGAAAGATCATTCTATGAGGCTGGCAGATTTGGATTGTGTCTCAGTGGCTGGTTCAAATAAACTCGTAGATGCTCTATTGGTGTGTTGCTAATAGAGCACCTGCCCGGACTTATTTAAGAGGATTTCAGTCGATAATTGATCTCCCATGAGACTTTTGACGTATAGAACTCCAGCGTTCTGAATCACTTCGAGGCGCACATTTCTGGTCCAGAAAGGAGCCCAAACCAAGGTTTCACCACAGCTGTGCTTAACATAATTCGGGGTACAGTCTTTGCACTACTCCTTGACTTTTCTCCTGCCGTGCGAGTCCTTTGAGGTCTCAATTGTTAACCCTACAGAGCAGAGATTTGCCATTTTCAGTCAATGGACCGAGCACTACAGCCGTCCAGTTCAGTGGGCACGGCGGTTAGCCCGTTTCAGCCTGTGAGCTTTACAGGGGTTCACTCAGTCGCAGTTTAGGCTCAGATCGCCTTCTTCCCCAGTTGCCGAAAGATGCTCGTTTAGGCCGATCGATGGCTTGCCGTATGCCAGCTAATTGCCTTCTCGTAGTGGCTTTCAGTGCGTGTAAGAGTTGAGTCAAGCTTACCATCTTGTTGAAGACTGCCAGTCTCTTCAAGGAAAGGTTCTCAGTTTGCAATTTCCGGTTTTGCAATCAAAGGCGTGTCAGAAAGGTCTCAATAACCTCCAGGCGTACTTAACCAGGTTTGATCTCACACAGCGTACACGAAGAAGTTTTGCTCAAGAAGACACGAGGTCAAGAGGTCATTTCTCTTGCTAGTTCCTAGTTTGTGAAGTGCCAGCACAAGTCCTTATCGAACCTGCCGTGTTCCCTTGTCCCAACTGCATTGTACAGCATCGCCAAGCATGGCTGAAAAAGCCAGTTGCTAAATTGGCGGCTTGTGGACACACCATGGAAATTCTCTACACACTCCTGTGCATATACTTGCCCATGATTATTTTTGTATACGGTTTATTTTTTGTAAGCTTTCTTAAAACGTGCAAGGATGCTAAAAATGGTGGCAGCTCAAGGATTAAGTTAGTCGATTCTATCGTTGCCGCTAGTGTGGTGCTCGTAGGGCCATGCTTGTCACTAGCTGCTTAGTGTGGAGATAATTTTGTTTTCCGGGCACTTATTTCCTGGGCCACAAGGCCGCTCCTTGCTGCAGCCACGTTGGTAATATTCGGCATTGGTGATCATTCTAGCCTCCATAAATACCCGTTGTCTCGAGCTGGATATGTGTGCATTGTTTACTGTAAACTGTTTTTTGTTTACTGCATCTAAAACGATTTTTTTCGGATGCCGGCCTCTGTCGCAATAAGCATCACTACACTATCTTCTTGTTTTCCTTGGTGGTGTAGGCTGCAAGTCCCCAATTGCACAGCCCCACTGCTGTGCAGCCCTGTGTCTCGGACGTGCCGCTCAAGGCCGGTGCCACGGTGTTAGCAGACGATGGAGGTGCAGCTGCCCTTGAATCCTTCCTGATGGCCGTCGATCAGGAGGTAATAGCTTCGGCAGTCGAACGGCATTTCCCCCACACCCATGCTCGAATGCCAGGCTTGTGTTCCTGCACCATGCCAACTGCAGGTTCGAAAAAGTAAGTGTTGTCTGCAGGTGAAAGTGCTGGAAGGGTGTCTAGCACGGCACGCAGGAAGCGCATCACTGCAGCACGACGTCGAGATGCTATCCGATCTGCTGCTCGGTGTGTTTAACGACACCAATCGAGATTCCATGCTGCTGAGTGCCCTGGACGTCCTAGTGGCCCTGCAGGCCTGCCAGCCGTGCAGCGACGCCGGCGCAAAGCCGGAGCAGCAGCAGCTCCAGCCGCCTCGCAATGGGGCCACGGAGCAGCTGGAGCTGTGCGCTGCCGTGGGCAGCCTTGCATCACCTGGCCACCCGTTTTGGCGGCGATTACTGCAAGGACATGGGAATGGCCTCGATCGGCGGCAACCTCTGGCGACAGTAAGGCACTGTGTTTCTTTCCGCATTTGGGGGAGCGGTCGTTGCTCAGTTGCCGTTGGGCTTTGCTTGTCTTTATTGCATGTGGCTCCTTAGCGTTACAGAGGTGCGATTTCGATTGTTCTAGCCCTTTGTTTAACAGCAGCAGCTCTAACCACGGTTTCAAGACGAACGCATTGTCTCTTACTGACAAGAACGAAATTGGATTTACTAGATCAGTTAGCCATCTAATTACTGCAACATTCTTCTAATTTGCACTAGTTGATATTGGCAATACAACCACCAACTAGCACGGCCCCTATCTGCCACTCGTCGGACGAACTAACCGGCCTCATCTTAGTTGAATTGTTCATCGTGCATCGATCGGCACATGTAGTGAGCAGCCCAGAGTAGGATGAAGCTGGTTTCTTGGCTATTGCTGATTAAAACTTTTAGCAGTGGATGCTCTGATATAAATACAGTTATAAATACATATGTGTGTAAATATATAATATAAATATAATTAATTTGTATAGTGCCCAGAGAGAACTTAGTCTATATTCAGGAGCTTTATATAATCTGCAGGGCTCCAGTCCACGACCTTGGTCATTAAAGGCAAGCATTTTACTCCTGGGCCAAACAAGGGCTGTTTACAATGGCAGAGCCAGGGGCACAGGAGCATATGACCCCCTACAACGCGGGCTGTCCGCTATTCCTACACCCCCTCCCCGACCGTTACTAATGGCAACATTATATCCTAATTCCCCTCGGTAAGCGACTGTCGAGTTCGTATTGAATAAATACTATGCTTGTTTTTTTCCATTAATTTCCTGTGTAGCCCTGCCTATGAAAATCTTGCAGATCTTTCTCCCAGATGCCCAGATGTAAATCCTTGCTCCGCCACTGGCTGTGTAGATGTATGTTTACATATAATAATAATAATACATTTGATGAAGCACCCTCAGATAACTCAATTTCTTGCTAGGTGCTTGAGCCGTGATGGCACACTAGGTAAGGCGTTTGCTTTCACGACCTCGGTCCCGAAGTCGTGGGTTCGATTCCTGCAGTGGGCGATCCTTTATCACCACTGCAAGCGGTGGTGATAGCCGTAAAGGCTCTTTTGTCGCTATACAAAAAGAGGCTGTTTAATCAGCTAGTATTTTTTTCTTTTACATTTGCTGCAAAGGAAGCATAATCGAATGGTTAGTGGTAGTAAGCTCAATGAACAACAAGAATAACATGGTTAGGAGTGAGATGCACAAGGTCAACATGCAAGTAAATACACACACACACACTCACTCCCTCACTCACTCACTCACTCACTCACTCACTCACTCACTCACTCACTCACTCACACACACACACACACACACACACACTCACTCACTCACTCACTCATGCACACACACCCCTGGCCGTTAGTATTTACGTGGTCCAGCAAAATGACCATCGGGCAACTGGCTCTGTATCCTGCTGATAATGAAATATGTCGCCCAGTTATCAGGAGTTTACAGAATGCTATTGTTTTGCAGCACGTTGGTGCAAACATTCTGATATATAATGCCAGGACATCTAGATGCAGTGCTTCAATGGCTGAGCCAGAAAAAAGTCCTGCCATCCAAACCATGATCTTGCCTCCACAGTGCAGCACAGTGTGCTGCAGGTATGACATATATCTATTCAATAATAATTTCTTCGGCTTACTTGCACCCTACATTCGTTGTTACCAAAAATAAAATTTGCTTTTGTCGGTTCAATAAACAGAGCACCAATGTTCAGAAGTTCAGTGGGCATGGCGTTCTGCCAAAAGTAGCATTCGGCTAAATCCTGCTTACTCGCTCAGGGTTATCGGCCTATCTGCCACTTGTCATAAAATACTCTTTAACTGCCGAACTGAAATTTAACTGAAATACTCTTTAACTGCCGAAGCAGTTTGCTCTAGATCGTTTTCATGCTGCCAACAGAAATCGAGCCCATGACGAGTGTAAGCAGATGGCAAGCCAACATTCTGCATAATGTCGAGATATACATTTTGATTCATGATTCCTTGAATCCTGTGAAGACGCCCAACACCCGAAGTTTAGAAGCAACCCCATACCATTGCACTTCCACAACCGAATTTCACTGTCTTTTGTATACTTTTTGTATACTTCACCCATTTGCCGGCAAAAGTACTTCCTCATTCTTATCGCCATCAAAGAGATTTGAGTTGTTCTCATCAGTCCACAGCACTCTGCTCTTCTGTGCAGCTGTCCAATGCTGTAATAATGTAAATGTAATGCTGTAATGCTGTAATGCTCCAATGCTGTAGCTGTAATCCAATGCAGCTGTAATAGGGGAGCAAAATCGTTCGCCTTGCTTTTTTTGCGCTGCACAGTCAACAATTGCTTGTACGTGGCCACCCATGCGTTTAGTCTTTATAATGTATCTCCGTCTGTAACTCCACAAAGTCATAAAGACCATGTGGGTGTTACGCAGGAGAGTTCTGTATAGCGCACTCACAGCCTAAGCGGCTTTCGGTACACATTCGGTAGCCAACAGACTTCGTCTCACGCAACAAAGAGAAAGTGGGAAGCATAGCAGAGTCGGGAGAGCAGTTGAGGTAGTGAGTAGCATGGAAGTAGCAGCTCAGGACCGCTGAAAAGGATGAGCCATAGTCGGCAGTAGGAGAGTAGTTGTCGTTGCGTAAGAATTGTGGAAGCGAGTTCCACAGTCTAGGACCTGCAGAGCTAAAGCTTCTGTCGCCAACGGAGTTTAAGCAGAGGAATGAGACAGCTAATTTATTGTCTACACAGGACCTGGGGGCGTGAAGAGGCTTAAACTGATGCAGCAGTTCAACTAGGTACAAAGGAGCCAAGCCGTGGCGGGCCTTGTGGGTCAGCGTAAGAACTTGGCCCTGTATCCGTTGCTCAAAGATGGATCCTTGTTTGTTAAGCCATCTATTCATGTTATTTTGGCTTACGATTGGCCGTTCTTTGGCCGTTCTGGTAGTTTGGCTGTGACTAGCAGTGCATTTTAGGAGTGGCTAACCTGTCCTTCAGAGCCATGCTTTTCAGGGACCGTTCTTCCCTCGGGGAATTTACTCGACGGCGACTGGAGCTCGGAATTGCCTCTATGCTACCGGAGTACAGATTTTTTCTATTATTATTGTGCACATTGCCCTCTGAGATCTTCAGCCGCCTATTTCTCGTTTTAAATTTACATCTTTGTAGAGTTACATCAAAACTTCTCTTGTGCTTTCAGAAAGCTGTGCAACTGCCAGATTGTTTTGGTCGTGTACCAAGCGTCAATATGGCAAGGGCTGTCTCCTACAGGTCAAGGAGACATCCTGGCACCTTAGCTTATCATTGGTCGAGGCATTGTCGGTGACGAAACTGGTCAAAATTAGTATCTACTGGATTGCCTCCAAGGGGGTAATAGTTATATGACCAATCCTGCCCATCTGTTTGCATGGGAGTCACTGGCTCGTTTGCCGGCGAGTGCATTTATGACTAAGCCAAACGTGGCAAGCTATTACTTGAGGCCAAAATTGTACTGAAAGATTGTTACAGCTCAATAATTAGTGTAGTGTAATGACTTACTCGAGTACGGGCATTAACAATGGCAGCAAATTTTCTTAAACTAAACGGTGATAAAACTAACTTATCAGTTATGGGTAAACCCAGTGTGATTCAGAAAGTGGAAAGGCTGACGCTAAAAATTGGCTGTGCCAGTATATCTCCTGTTGAATCAGCTCGAAATCTTGGTGTCATGTTTTTCGAGATCTAACAGTATACCAATACCTCGTGCAAACCTCAAATCCATTGGAGACCGTGCATTTAGTTCGTATGCTCCCAAAGCCTGGAACTCATTCCCGACTTGCATCACAGCATCCCCTGACTTGACCACATTTAAAAAGAACTTAAAAACACCTATTAAGGATAGCATTTAGTGGGTCCCTGTGATTCGTCCTTCATGTGCTTATTTGTGCTGACACTGTGCATGCTGCCACTAACCACACTTGCATGCTGACCCTGTGCATGTCACCCCCAACCATGTTATTCATGTTGTTTATCAATCATGATATTACTCACCATTCAATTGCGTTTCCTTTTGCAGCAAATGTAAAGCGCCTAGAAAGAGATTGATTTCTCTGAGGGTGCTTTATCAAGTGCATTATTATTATTATTATTAGCAACAACCGAACTCTGATTGATGGACAAGCTGCGCAGAAATTTTTGGAAGGCAGTGTATGTAGATATACTAGGTTGGTAATGCATCTAGTACTCGGCTCGTGCCACTGCTGGTTGTTTACTTGTTATCGGCCAGTGATGCTGGTCATGTGCTGCCTGGCGGCCCAAACAGCTGTGACTGCATGTTTTAGGTAGGCGAGCGAAAATATCAGCCGTTCATGTTTGCTGCCAAGCACATGGCAGCCGACTTGATGTCATGCTCAGCCTCGCCGGCGATTCCCGTGAAAATTGCTCGCCTGGCGAAAGCCCACGGTGGCTCTCACCTTCGTGCCCAGATCGCTATTGCTTGGCCGAGCCATTGAAAAGCAGAGACATTCGAGAGCTGCTTTGGCCCAGTGGTTAAGGTGCTTGCCCCGACCAATGTCTGGCCGAGGTCGTGGGCTCGAGCCCTGAGGCTAATGTGGAGTGCCTGAATAGAGATTAAGCTCTCTTAGGGCACCATACAAAATGGATTATATATATATTTATTTCGGTCCGTCACACTGGGAGTTGCTCGATCTAGAGGGTGACCGACTTCAGGCCGTGCATCCTGTCTGCTGCTGCCTGATCGATGCCAGCATCAGGCACAATGTAATCAAGCCTCGGCCATTAATCGTGCCGGGTGGGGGGAAGCTGCTTCACTGGATGCCTAGCCGAGTCGTTCTTTGTCGAACCGCATGCCGTGTATCGAACGGTGTGCAGCCAACACAGCAGCAGAGTCGTAAGCTGCTGGGCTCGGCTGGCGCCACCGCGAGCCTTCTCCCAAGGGCACACCCGAGCAAGTCGTCCCAGCTGCTAGCTTGCTCCAGCCAGCGTTTGCCAACTCGGTGACTCATCTCTGGCCGACTCGTGGCTGCAATTGTCGGTTTTGATTTTAGATCGACCTTTGCGTCCTAGCCGAAGCCTTGGGTTGTGTGCTGCTGCTGCTGAGACCTGCACAGTATGGACAGGCAAATTTCGCATCTTATCTGCCATCTAAGCCCGCTTCGATCGATACGTGCGTCGGCAGCAAGACCCGCTCGTCTCGGCCGGTCATCGCTTTGGTGACGGAAGATGGCGAACGCTACTGTGTGGCGCTCCCCTGAGCGGCCAACATCCCTGAGCGTGCTCTGAGGAACTCTCGAGCAGGCCGATGCCTGCCTGTTGTAAACTGTGATAGGAAAAACGCTCCTGCAGCCGCCGCACACTGGAGTGCCGTGCTGGGGTGCTGCTGCATGCGTTTCCGGTGTCGGAGGAGGACGAAAATGTGAACGATCGCCCTCTTGCCGGACTGTTTGTCTAAGCGATGATACCTTCGACATCCGGCTGTCTTCCGCCGAATGTGGCCTGGCTGGCTGCCATGGCAACTAGCACACGACTGCCGTCTCCCGGTCGGCGGCTGCCGAGCAGGCAGTGACACGTGCTCTGCTGCTGAAGCCGGTGGTGGCCTGCTCGGTGTTTGTTTGCAACGGCAACTTTTTTTTTGTTATGGCAGCACCTGGCTGTCAGTGAATAGTCGTCTGCGGTTTGGGTAGGGGAGGGGTTAGGCGGTGAGACCGCCGTAGCATGCTAGTCGCTAGTCAGCTGCCTCAGTCAAAAGTCAGAGGCTCCATCTTCCATGCACTATGAGGTGCCCGTCGCGTGATGGTGACGTTTTGTTTTCCCTAGCGCCCCGGTAAAAAGTGTGCTTACCTTTTCCTATGTTAGTTGGCCGGCACCATGGAGACGTTTATATTCATGGCTTGCAGCAATATGCAATGCAAAAGGCTAATCAAAAGGCGATTTGCCAACAGGCCTTTTGTCTGTCCGAAGTCGTGCACGCTGCTGCTGCTGCCGCCACTGCTGCTGTCAAGCCTTACTCCTCCCCTCAGCTGTCTAGCCACTACCGAGCTTTGACGGAAGTTGCTTGATCGATAAAGCCGTCACTTGTGCTGGCGTCTTTCCATGGTGTCTTTCGATCCAGCTATTTGCCCCCGGATCTTAACCCAAGGGTAAGGTGCTCGCTCTTCACGACCCAGGTCGTGGGCTTGAGTCCATCGGGCGATCTTTTATTGCTCGCCCAGTGCAAGCCGTGGCGATAGCCTCTAAGGCTCTTCAGCCGCTATATAAATGAGGCCGTTAAATCAGCTGATCTTTTTTTTTATTTGCCCAGATGCTGCTCTGCTGCTCTTGCATTCTAACTTTGAAGCCTGTACCGACAGTGCTCTGCGAGTTTAAGGCTTGTTTTAGTCAAGCCATCGATGGCTTCCGTGTCGATTAGCACCCCGGCTACTCAGCATCCAAGTAGCAGTCCAGAGAATCGAGACTCAACCGTGCCGGTCTTAAACCTGCCAGCACTAAGGAGGGATGTGTGGCATTGCATGTAATCAATCGATAAAGGCCTGCATAATGCTGAATCATGATCAGAACCAATCTGTCATTTCTAGTTGTTTCTTCCAGGATTGCAATGCTATATCTGACCGTGCACGTACTCCATATTGAGCTTGTAATAGTGCTTAGAGCCCTGACTACTTCAATTAAAGCACCTACGTTATGCGTGAGTTGCTTCGGGCCTGCGGATACCATGCAAAAGCTGTTTAGAGCATGCTATATACCGTATTTTACAGCGTATAAGCACCTTTCCCCCCCCCCAAATTTGGTGTCACAATGGAAGTGGGCTTAAACATGGGGGTTACTTTTTTGCTTGAATATTTCGCTAAATAGCGTGCCTGCTTTGAATGCCATCAAACTAAAGATTAACTGAACAATAAGATTAACCGAACAATGTCCCAACAAAGATTAACCGGTCTCCAAAAATGTGTTTGATAGCTTGTTTATTAAGAAGTTTCATTAGGTGAGGAATATCAAATGCAATGGACGGAATGGAAGATGACTCAGTCTATGAAGATAGTGACGCCGACAATAATGAATGGAGTTTCCACCTAATTTTAAGCCTGTGATGAAAGAGGAAGATGGAGATGGTATTATCACAATTCCTGATGCAGAAAATAGTGATAGCGACATGAGTGATTATTATGAGTGGTTCATTCAGTTATTGAGTAAAAATATTTTTTCCAAAATATTAGTTTAAAAATTTAGGGGGGCTTTCACACGGTCAAATACGGTAAGTCTGCATTCCTAAGTTTTTAGCTTGTCCGAACGTCTGCAAATCAGACGATATGTCAGTCGGTAGTGAGTCAAGCTTTGGAAGCACAAATACTGAACGCACAGTCATGAAGAGATTCAAATGTAGTTAGCACCACAATCGATCGAGCCTGAAGAGCGCTGGTGCACTGGGAGATGTAGATCGGAGCAAGAGAATGCAAGAACATTAAAGTGAGTGAATAATCCTTGACTAGTCGGTATGCTGCTCGATAGTCAGCCAGTGTAGGTGAGTGTGCAATGGTAAGATGGTCGCGACATTGATGACCGACAAACCTAGCCGCCGAGATTTGCCCCAACTGAAAACGGCTAATTGCATAAGTAGGAAGACTTTACGAAGCTTTTCGAGTGACGGACGTCTAGTCAGGATGTATGAAATGAATGAACAAGCTTAGCTCTGATGTAATTGTCTAAGCATGCCAAAAATTTTGAAATGTAGCATATGTGACAGTGAGCAGACTGGAATGTGGAGCTGAAATGCTCGTCAAAGTAAGAACCAGTCGTTTTGAAAGAAGGCACCCCGATTCTGTGCACAGGCGACAGAGGATGTGCTGGTCGGGACGATTTTGAAAGCATAGTTTTCCAGTTTCTATGAGTAGCACTTGGCGGGAGTATAATTGAGAAATTCCTTCTATCGCCAATCAATATAAACCAGCGATAGTAGGTCGCTTGTATAGCGCACAAAGAGAATTAAATCTCATAGAATCGAGGCACTTTGTATTTCGCTGTAAGGGAGGTAATAACCAAGGATTAAAGATGATATGCAGGGAATCACGCTTAGACGTGCAAGCAAAAGCACGCAAGTGCTACGCTTAGACCAGCATGCAAACGCACTTAAGAAGACACTCGGGGCCAGTGGTGGAGTCAGGGAGGCATTTGTGCCCCCCCCCCCATGGCGAGGCAGCGACCTGGGCCACCACCTATTCCCTACGCCCCACGAGCGGCACTAACGACGAAATTATGTCCTACTTCTACTTGATGTGCTATCGCCGAGTTAGCGTCATATGAAAACTAAGCGCTTGAACTCATATTTCATTACTTGCGGGTCTAGCCCTCAACGAAAGAATCTTGTTGGTCAGTTTAGGAATATAAACAGAATCGCCCAGAATTTTTGGCATTTTTTATTCTGATCTTTCTCTACATAGTTCTTTTCAGAGAACTTTCAGAAATCAAAAATTGGCTTATGATAGGCTTCGTGCAAAAAAGATATAACCACGGCTAGGTTATATTATTTGTTTTCGATGACAAGGCGAGCGAGCAAGTGCCGATGCAGCCGCCTTCGATCGCCTTCGAGGCTCTACATTAGGTGCTAAGCATTAAAGCAGTTCCTAAACTCAAGTAAACTTTGTCAGAAATATAGCTCACTTAACTATGTTACTTTTTTAAGCTTGAGCGATACCAATAAAGCTACCAACGTCAAGACTGGCTAAAGAATCATCGGGACTGCACCGATACACGTAGCTAGGCCGACGATAGCAGAGCAATTCAGCCGCCTAGAACTCTTGCTTGTTATTAAAAAGTCCATCTCCTTGATTGAGACCAAGTATATTTCAAAGCCAAACAGTGGTTATATCTTAATATCGATTATATAATACTTCACTTTGTGCACTAAAATATATTTGATGAAATAATTTTTTATGAGTTGATTTCTGGTGAACTGATTTTTTGATAAATTAACGTTGACAAAATAATTTTTTTGATTAACTAAATTTTAATGAATTCACATAGAGCCCTTTCAATACAGTGTTACCGCCACTCATTGCTCTTGGGTTCGCCTGCGACAGAGCCTCGTGGCGGGTTCGCTTAGCCGCGACCTCGGCATGGATCATCCTGAAATTCATCTCTCAGTCATGGATCATCATGGATCATCCTGAATCATTAGCATGGATCATCCTGAATTTCATCTCCCAGTCAGAAGATTACCAGTCCTCTAACCCTATTCCCACTGTCCTAGTTCCACTATGCTTAGATCGGCTGCTGTCATGCATAGCTAACATAATAAGTATGCCCTTAAAAAAGCCTAGCTGATTTACTAGTCTCATTTCTATAGTGGAAGACGAGCCTTTACGTCTATCCCCATCCCTTGCAATAGGTGATAAAAAATTGCCCACTGCAGGACACGAACTCACGACCTGGGTCGTGAAAAGCGAGCACCTTAACCTTACCTCCTGGACTTGGCCCCAGGTCTTGTCCCTTCACTTTTCAAAAGGGCTACTTTTAGGCCATTATTTAAGAGCTATACACTAGACCTAGAGAACTTGAGCAGCTTCCGCCCAATCTTCCTTCTACAGTTCTTATCAAAGACACTAGAACGAGCTGTGGCAGACCAGCGAAACTCTTAAATTGAAACCTCAAATCTAGCAAGCACGTTCCAGTCTGTAATTAGAGCAAATCTCTCCACAGACTCAGCATTGCCTCAGGTATATAACAATTTTACCGGAAATGTAGGCTTACGTAACGTCTCTCTGCTTGTTTTGCTCGATTTTCCGGCAGCATTTGATACTATTTATCATGAACTCCTCCTCGAGTGCCTCTTATCTCGCCTGGGCATCACTGGCACTGCAGTGCATTGGTTCAGGTACTGTCCTATCTCACTCGGAGAGCATTGACGTGATTCAAAAAAGGTCGTCCAAGGAACCAGTGCAGCACGGGGTATCACAGGGTCCTGTACTTGGTCCGCTTCTTTTCACAGTTTATACTCTCTCTCTCTCTCTCTCTCTCTCTCTCTCTCTCTCTCTCTCTCTCTCTCTCTCTCTCTCTCTCTCTCTCTCTCTCTCTCTCTCTCTCTCTCTCTCTCTCTCTCTATTGCCTCTTGCCGATGTGATTGCCAAGCACAATTTAGGCTTTCACTTATATGCGGATGACACGGATGACTAAGTTGTACTTTTGCTTTGATCCCTACCAGCCCTCCAGCTCGTCGAATTCTCTCAACTCCCTTGGTGTATGTATTGCTGACATCTGCACATGGATGGTAGCAACCTTCTTAAATTGAGTGACGATAAAACCATCTAACCAAGTCTGATACAGAAAGTGGAAAGCTCAGCACTTAAAAATCGGCTCTTCAGGCATATCTGCCGGTGTATCTGCACAAAATTTGATCAAAAATCAAGCATGGCGACTATCGGTCAAACAGTATTTAAACAACACGAAGTCTGAACCATATGCCGTGACCCATGCTGTTTACTAGGTGAACGTTTTTCATGCTTCTTTTTCAGAAAGATTGTCTATATTAGAAAGTGTATCCCCACGGTGACACCCTTCCTATATTTCTTAGCCTTCCTTCATTGCTCTTCGCCACCTTTCAGCCTGCCTCATCTCGATGTTCAACCCCCAGTCCAAGATGACTACTTGCCCTCCTGTAGACTCCAAATCTACTTTTCTTCTTCTGAGACGCCTAGATATAATGCTGCCCTGAATAACTAACGTCATAAAATGCCACTAGCATCAAGTCTTGTCCTAGCATCTTGAAAACAGGTTATTATCTGGCCACTAAAAAAAGAGTTCGACATTAGGCAAGGACAACTTCCGCAACTTTCGACCAATCCTCCACTCTTTTTTATTATTATCAAAGACACCGGAACGAGTAATGGGAGACCAGCTAAACTCTTAGATTCAAACTTACAATTTCGAAAGTCAGTTTCAGTGAGGTTTTTGAGCAAATCACTCAACGGTGTCAGTATTGTCGAGAGTATATAACGATCGTCTCAGAAATGCCGGCTTAGGCAGAAATGCTCTGCTTGCTCTGCTAGCTCTGCTGGATCTCTTGGAGGCTTCGATGCCATTAATTACAAATTCTTTTTTGAGCATCTGTTACCCTTGTAGTTTGATTATATGCAGGCCGGTCCTGCTCCTCTGCTAAACCGCTGGTGAACAGCTGTTGGGAGCATCATCGAGAGGGGCCGGTGCACAGCTGTGGTCCGCCTCTGGTGTTGTGTGGAAACAGGCCGGTAACCCGCTGTTGAACTGATGCTGGATTCACCATCAGGGTCGGCCGGTGCACAGCCGCGGTAGAGGAGAGGGGACTCAAGCGGAAGAAGGGGGCGAAGTGAGTCGTGCTTCCATCTGCTCCGTGCTTCGTATATTAAACTCGTGGTGGTGGTCATCGGCTGGCGTTCTGTGTGCCGTGGGAACCAAACTACAATCAATTCTTGTTAGGCACCTGAGCCCACGCATTAGAATGAATTAAGTCTTACCTCAGCGAGAGAATTCGGAAAGTAAATGTTAATTGAAAGTGGTCAATCAGGGAGTCATTGAAGAAATGCCCCCTCCCATGATCCACTTCTCACAATTTACACTCTCCCTCTTGTTTTTTATGTAATCGACAAGCACAATGTAAGCTTTATTTTATTGGGAACAAACACAGTTGTCCTGGTCAATCGATTTACTCACACACGATTATCATCGACGGCGTAGCAATAGAATAGTCCGACTGAGGTATATTAGCCCAAGCCTCGCAGCAAGACCGCACGATCGAGACTCTCTAAGCCGCGTCTCAATCATACGTCACCGTTTACCAACTGTACGGGCCAGCCCAGCCAACTGAGAAACCCGAAAAACCATACCAGCCTGCCCGAGTGCCCTCTAGTCGCCGGCAAACAGCCAACACGCAGCCAAATTATCGTCAATAAAATCACAATTATTTTATATTATTTTATATTTATTAATTATATATAATTATAATTTATATATTATAGATATTATATTGTATTATATATATATATATATATTAAATATATATATATATAGTTATAATTATTTTATATTATTATTTATTTTATTTTATTTTATCACGTTATCACAAACGTGTCAAAGATAGGCCATTCCTCGGGCCCGACTAATTAATGCTTTAGCCACTCGAAGGCTAGTGCCTAAGCCGCAGATCTTTCACCGCCTTCTAGAGCATCGAATCCTTTCAGCTCTCTACCATCGTGTGGTGCTGAATTCTCACTTTGATGGCAGGAAACTCTCACAAGTTGAATGCTGACAAAATAAAAAAAAAATTATGGGAAATCAAGTGTTACTCATTAACCGGAAAAATGAAATCTCTAAATTTTCTCGACCAGCATATCGCTGTAATCTCTGCAGGAAATCTGAGTGTCCTTTTCAGAATGAATTTTCTCTAGATGAGCACATTAGCTTCGCAGTCAAATTCACGCTTGGTTAGATTAATACACTGCAGCACGCTGGTCCGTGCATTCGTGGCATCCCGACAAGACTTCTGTCACTCGCAACTTTTAGGTCTTCCCACGTATGCAATTTGATGCTTTTATTTGGGGTAAAACTCGACAGCTAGGTAATCTGCCATACGCGTCAAGAAAGCTTAATTATACCTTTGCTGGCCAATCTAAACCGGCCGGTTACTTGTGCTACTTATGCAATAAAGCGCTTACAGAGTGTGTCATAATAATAATAAT
The DNA here is from genome assembly GCA_009760855.2 of Cristatella mucedo. Lineage (NCBI taxonomy): Eukaryota > Metazoa > Bryozoa > Phylactolaemata > Cristatellidae > Cristatella > Cristatella mucedo. The sequence goes on from WPIO01000179.1 coordinate 230,114, forward strand.
AATAATAATAATACAGTTGGTATAGTGCCCTTAGAGAGCTCAATCTCTTTCTTGGCACTTAACAGTTGCTGCAAATGAAGTACGATTTATTGATTAGTAACAGTAGCATGCTGAATACACAACATGAATTACAATGTTAGTGGCAGTATGCACAGTGTTAGCATGCATAAGAACATAAAGGATGAATCATGGGGACCCACTAAGGACGAATCACAGGGACCCACTAGGTGCTTTACATTTGCTGCAAAGGAAACATGGTCGACTGGTGAGTGGTATCATGCTTGATAAACAACATGAATAATATGGTTAGGGGTGACATGCACAGGGTCAGCATGCAAGTGCGGTTGGTGGCAGCATGCAACAGTGTCAGCATGCATAAGCACACGAAAGACAAATCACAGGGCCCCACTACATTGATCTGTTTTAGTTTCTTTTCAAATGTAGACAAGTCAGGAGATGTCGTGACGCAAGTCGGGAGTGAATTCCAGGCTTTGGGAGCATACGAACTAAAGGCACGATCTCCAAAGGAGTGTGGCAAAAATTGCCAGCTAAGCTTATACTTCTAATCACTTCTCACTCATCTGAACTGGCTATCTATTAAGCAACGCATTGACTTCAAGATTCTGTCAATCACTTTTAGGTCTCATCGTTCCCTTGCTCCAGAGTACCTTTTTGAACTATTTTTACAACATGCCTCGTGTTGCACCTGCAGCTCTTATGACCAGGTTTGATTGTGCCCCTAGCTCAAATTTCTTAGTGACTGTGCCTTCAGCAATCGTGCTCCCAAAGTTTGGTGCTCACTACACGGACATTAGGCCATCTTCTGATTTTGCGAATTCAAGAAGAAGTTAAGAAACTTTCACAGCATGCATCGAATTCTCTGTCCGAGTGTATTGTCCGTGAGTTTCAGGAAACCGTGCAATTCATGAATAAGGGAAAGATATATGCTTTTATTTAGCGCCCCAGTGAACTTATCTTTTTTCTTTTGTGCATTGCTTAATTGTAACTGATTTAGAGCATATTACGAAGCAGGTTGGAAACCAGCCAGTACTAGCGAGCGTCTTCTTGCGTACCTTTGCATGCTCGTCTAGGCATAATATCTTACGTGTCATTAGCTGTAGATAATCATGTTTCTTGCAGTGATTTTTAAAGCATCGGGATAGAGATTTATTTCTTTTTATGTGTTATGCGAAAGACTTTATTATTATATATGATCTTGGCTTCTACATAGACTTCCTGACGTACTGGCTAAGCTTTTGAAACTTCCGATTGGTTTTTTCAAAGACTTAGAAGTCCTGACTCTATTCATGGCACAAATGGGTTCTTGTGGCCCAGAAAGTAGCCAAGATACGCTGTAGCAATGTACCCAGGCTGGGTTCGGTGGACAGGGACCGGACGGCTATAGTGAGGTTTAGGGTCACCGGCTAGGCCGGGGTCGGACTCTACCGCATGGCCGGATGTATGCGGTGACGTGAGGTCACCGGGGCTCTTGGGTACGGGAAGTTGGCCGAGTAAGTCGTGGTGTGGTGTTGGAGGCTCCCGGTCTCGCCGAGTTATGCAGCTGGATTCGTGCAGGCGTGCTCCGGCGATGCTGCCACGCACGCAAGGGAACGAGTACCCAAGGCCCGAGCGGAGCTGGGTAGCTCGCGCGTTGTTGACTTGTTGTTATTCCACTTTCCCCGTGTAGCGTGTTCGTGACCCCCGTGTGTTGGCGTCTTTCGGTGGAAACTTACGACTGTGGTAGTTGTCGACTCAGACTGGCCAGCAGTTACTCAGCCAGCCGGGTTTTGGACGGCGTACGCTCGTACTGTTGGATTCGGAGTCGGTACAACGACAGGACTGCAGAAGCCGACTGACCCCAACTAACACGTTTGTTCGCACTTTCTGCGTCGTCTTGCGCCCCCGTAGTGTACTGTGTATAGGACCATCCCTGTAGACTTGTTTAGTTGCTCTGTTGTTGTTGGCGCATGCGTTAATATGAAGAGGTTTAACCGGACGGCCGCTCGTCTTACGCTAGCTCGGCGGCATGGCGAGCGGCAGCGTGGCCGGAGTATGGCGGGGTTTGGCGGGAAATAGCCTCTGACCCCTGGAACCCGGTTACAGCAATATATAAAGAAGCTAAACAAGATTCAGGGCTCTGACCACACCGTCCAAATACATCCTTTTTCTTATTATTTAACCAAGTACAGCAATCAAAAAAATAGTTACTCTTTATCAATACGATTGACCATGAACTGATCTGCCATAGGTTTTTTGAATCACGCTTTTAGCCCAGCGCTTCGAACGTCGTACGATTCCTTGCTAGTTAACTAATTGCAATGGCGAATGAAGACCAGCGTCAAATATCGCTGGCAAAGCTACCAACAGCAGCTCTTTTTAAGCTGGTGCAGTCAGATGGCGTGTACAGAAATGCGAAATGTGAACTATCCAACGCAACCTCTTTTCAGCAAGTAGCCATTTGTCTCGCTCTTATTTCCAGCAGCAACGCACGTGCTCCGGTCGCTCAAAAAACCTCGATTCCAATTTTTTCCTCCTAGTCTGGTATCATTATTTTCCAACCATGTGTAAAAATACTAACAATATTGCCTTATCCGCTTATTTCTACCTGCAAGGCTGCATGGGATTGTTTTAATGAGACATAAAAGGATGCGACCTTGCTAGACATTGTGTACCATCTCAAGATCGTGGAGTTGGTTAGAAGCAACATGTGCAACGCGTGTTCAATAAACCAATGCATGCCCTAAACTAAGCAAACAAGTATACATGCAGAAAATCAGCAGTGAGTATTAAAATGTAAGTACTTTTTCCTGTATAAAATTTAGAAAGCATAGGGTAACAACTTAATAGAAGCACCTACTCCAGGATCGGGAACAGAAGCTATTAGCTACACTTCTTACGGGATTTGTCCATTACAATGTAGCAGAAAAATGTATGACACGGGAAAGACTATTTCTGATACCGAGAGAAAGACAGGTTGAAGACTTGCAAATTCCGATTCCAGCTGGTTTGGTCCAGCGGTAAAGGTGCTCGCCCCGACAGAGGTTTTGCTGAGGTCATGGGTTCGAGCCCCGAGGCAAGCGCCTGCATAGAGATTAAGTTCTCTTGGGGCCGTATACAAATGAATTGTATTATATTATTGTTATTATATTATTATTCCAATGCTCCAACGGCAGCGCCTGATGTCCTCCTGACCTCGAGCTGGTAGCTTGGCAATCCAGCAGACTGCTCTCAGCGGTTTGTAAACCACAAGCTTTCTTTCAACTAATGAGATAAACCGGATTGAATTTACCAAAATTTTAATTCTTACTGGTCAAGTTGTTACGTTGCCATCGTTCCGACCGCTAAATTCATCTAGGGCTGCAGTTCCCGATACGGGCAATGCGCCTAATGCTGTCACACTCATTGATTACAAACTGCAGGCAAAAGTTAGCGCAGCATCACAATAGGTACAGATTCATTCATCAAATAAAAATATTTTTATTCTAAGCGTACTTCTGGTGGTATCATTAGCAATTAAGCCGCTACTAGACCTGCTAGTCTCAAACGAATTACCGTCGTCTATCTAGGCCGCTCGGTAGCGTCTGCCACAGGCAATGTGGCCGCCAGCGATGCGCCAATCTCCCGACCCGTAGCTCATTTTGAATTAAGCCGCATAGCTGTTAGGGGTGAACAGCCGCTAATGCTCTTCTGCCTGAAAAGGTGACTGCGAAATCATTCAATCCTTTTTCCTTCTTTCAGCTGACCTGTAAGCGCGCGCTACCCCATAGACAGAAAGTCATAAAAGCTAAGCGCTATCTATGAACCTACCACATGCCGTTTCCGGCGCCGTAGCTTCCGGCCACTTGTAAGCTCGCCCTCGGTTCGCGCATGTGCGAGAGGGTGGGTGGCTATTGAGCGGTTGGCCGGTTGCGCCGATTCCTCGCGATTCAAGCCGCCAGCGACTCGTGTAGCCCGCTTGCTACCCTATTTCTCCTTTGACCTTGTGGAGTGCGACGGTTGGTCAGCGAGTACCGCTTACTGCTGCGTTCTGCGCTCCGCACCGGACCGTTTAGACAACTTCGGTATGGATGCCTCCCAAAACAAGCGTGGATGCGTGTTCCTAACCGCGCCAGGTGAGTTAAAGTTTTCATTATAAAAGATCTTAATGTGACAAACAAATACTTTAGCAGACAAATTACAGTTAAGAATCGTGCATCTGTATTGTGGCCTCCGTTCCGGGCCCACCTTGAATTCCCGCCGCCCTGTCCCGCTCACCTTGTTTCAGCTACGAAAATTGCAAAGCTATGATTATGAACTGTCTTGCCGCACTCCGCCTTAACGGCAAGAACCGTTCGTTGGTACGCTGCCCCGAGAATGTTTTCAGATTATCGTGAAGTTCTCGGTTGATCGAAAGCGAAATACGCGCACGAACAGTAGCCACGATCCGTGTAGATTAACCTTAGCGATAAGATAGGCCGCAAGCAGGTGAAGGATTAATTATCTAGCCAAGCCCTTGCACGCGAGGGACATACCGGCGGGCGGAGCCTGATGTCACAGTAATTGCATAGTTCGACTTTCCAAGCCGCGTCGAAGCTGGCAATCGCCCAACTCGTCGAGGTTTTGCCGGCATGTAGGGCGCGTCGCGCCTTCAAGAGCGCTGGAGCTGCGGGCGCCAGGCTTATTCAGCCTGCGACGACGCCAAGTCGACGTCGGCGCCGGCGACCTGGGCCGCTGGTGCGGCAGTTATAGCCTGCGTATCCTTACGAAAGCCGGCGAAGGCTTTCGAAGGCCTAGCCACGATTACATGCGTGTTTCTCGGGCGAGTGCGCTGTCTACACTGTCGAAACGTTGCGGCACCGAGCTGGCCTTGTGTGTGGGCACTGAAGGCTAGCGCCGGCCACCGAGAACAGCGCGGGCTCACCGGGAAGCAAAACCCGGAAGATGGTCGCCTGTGTTTGTTGAGTCAGCATAGCAGTACCGGTATCAAGACAAATAATATCCGAGCAGCGTAGCATTGCATAACGTACATAGGGTCTTCATTGCACGTAGCTAGTTAACACCGAGTACCAGGGCAAGTTGATCCGACCATCTGGTTGTTTCGACAATTAGAGCTTGACTTGCTTGAACAGCTTCTTCCAGTTCCACACAGCTGTGTTCGATTAAGACATTACGCATATTATGCATTACTTCACTCACTAGTTACTGCTTTGATAGCAATGCTGCTATGCTGACTGAATGGAAAAAAGCGATTCCTCCTGGGAGTATTTCTTTTGGGTGGGTATTTTTCTCACCCAACCGATAGGGTGCTTTCTAGCCGAAGACGTAAGTTTCCGTACATTGGCCGTGACCTGAGGGTACAGCATAGCCACATTGTAGCCTGGATTTGTGTGCCTGTTCCTCGGTGACGAAGGGCCGGGCAGGCGACTGTTATTGCATACTTATCACTGCATAGCCGATCACTGGTTACTGTTGCTGCCACGAAACGATCTCTCTTCTCTACCCCACTCCCTTTCCCTTGCATTTCCTCCTTTCTCCCTCTTTCCCTGTGCCTTCCCCCTCCCGCTCCCCTTCTCTCCTCTCTCTCTCTCTCTCTCTCTCTCTCTCTCTCTCTCTCTCTCTCTCTCTCTCTCTCTCTCTCTCTCTCTCTATGTCTCTATGTCTCTATGTCTCAGTCGTACTGCTGTCCATCCTTCCTCCCTTTCCTTGTTTGCCCTTTCTCTCTACCTCCCGTTCTGTCGAGCTACTACCCTTTATCTCCCCATCGCAATATTTCCCTTCTCTCACATCGGATTTCTCTGTCTACCGATCTATCTATACCTCTTTCTCTATGTCCCTTTCACACTCTTCGCTTTTCTCTTCCTGTTCTTTCACCACTTTTCTTGCTCTTGCTATCCTTATCGAACTCTATCTTGCCTCTCCGTTCCTGCACTTTCTCTCACTCTTTGTGTCTTCGTGACTTCCTTCTTTCTCCTTCACTCTCTCCCCTCCCAGTCTTTATCTCTGCCTCTGTCTCTCCCTTTCTTCGTGTAACCCTTAGTGGGACACTGGCATATGGTCGGAGTTTTTGAATCAGAAAAATCGCGTGATCAGTTGTGGCACTCTGATTTCGTCTATTTTTTCTAAATTTGAGTCCACTTTTCCGGCATGTACATGGTGCTCTCTGTAGTGGCAGGTATGCTTTTTGGCTGTGAGTTGCGATTGCCAACCGGTTATCATTGGCACTTGTGTGAGCGGTGGCACAGCAATGCAGTTGCAAAGAGTTTGCCAGCTTTAGATCATCGAGTGCTGCACTAGCTGACACCGAAGTCGAAAAGCCAGGTTTTTTGTAATTTGTTTTGCTGCAGCTTCTCATGCTTACATATCAATGCTGAAATTTTCATACCGTGTCAATGAGGTTCCCGATGCCAAAGTTTATTTTGCATTATTTAAGCATTAAAATCCCTAACTCATCATGATTGCTCATGTCCCAAAAATGTACCACTACCGGGTATGCTTCCAGCTAAGGCCAATCGCTGCCTGTTCTGCAGCCTATCCTCATTGGCCAGCTACTCCCGGAACAAGTCGAACTGTCTGCAAGAAGGAGACTGTGCTTGCACTTTTGTAACTGAGCAGGCCGATCCTTTTAATGATCAACGTGGCACATCCACTTGCAAATGTTCACTGGCCTTTTCAAATGGGCATTGAGGCAGCTACCAGCATCGGTCGATGTGGCAAGGGAAATGTGCCAGTTGGTCGATTGGGAGGATCGGCCTGCTCGGGACCATGGCTGATCTACTTGCCGGAGGGGAAGAGACAGAAGGAAGAGGGCAGAGAGCAAGAGAGAGTCTGTCTGTGTGTGTGCGTGTGTGTGTGTGTGTGTGTGTGTGTGTGTGTGTGTGTGTGCGTGCGTGTGTGCACGAACGAGCACGTGCATGCCAATGAGGGAGGGAGAGAGAAAAGTGCAAAGGCCTATTATTTTGCCAAGCATATTTCTGTTCAGAGGTTTTACAATGCAGAAGTGCAAATTATCCCTGCCGATTGATGTTGCTCCGTGAAAGCAGCTTGCAGTCGTGTGCATTGCAGAGCTGAGTGGTTGCAATCCGGTACAACCGTCGCAATTGCCCCTAAACCACTTTCATTCTATAGCCGCCTGTGTAGTGTCTACTCTACCGCGTGCCTCTGCAAACCCCACGTGCTCTTCCTGCTGTAATGCCGGCTGTAGTGTCGTAAGCATGACTGATGCAAATAGACGTATCGATCGATAGACGGATGTCTTGCCTCGCCCTTTACCTTTATTGCACGTGTCCATGCTGCCGCATGCACAGAAAACATTGTATGCACATCTGTTTAGATACAGGGAAAGGCGACAGCTATGCCGAGTTGCATGCCACGCCGCTGAAGACGCTCGCTGAGCTAATGTCGTGGCAGCAGCAGCCGGCAGACTGCATCGCACGGGCAGCTGTCAACTTAGCTGCTCAGAGCAGTGCTTGTCATCGACAGCAGCAGCAGTGCAAGCTGAGGACTCTTGTGTGTCACGACATGGCCGGGGGCTATCTCGATGACAGGTACGGCAATTTCACTTAGCGACTCTTTATGGTGGACAGTTTATCATGCTTGTTATGCTTGTGGTACTCAGCTGTGCAACTCCGGCTCAGCGATGCTCGTTATGCAGCTGCAGCTGCCTGTGTGGATGCCTCAGCTGCAGCTGCTTCTGCTGTGCTGCTGCGAGTTCTTTGCTGCTGCTCGATTCCCCTGCATGCGCTGTCCTGCTTGAGCTCGTAGTCTACTGCAACGGCCCACAACCTAAAGGTTCATCCTATCTGAGAGCTGTCGCGATCTACAGCGATGGAACATCAGGCTCACTCTCGATAGCAGCCTGAAATATTCAGGTCACGAACCTAGCAAGTTTAAAGCCAGGCTAATCGGAGACTCGTTACTGTGAGCATCTTAGCCAATCCTCAGCATTTCTTAGTATTCGTGTGGCCTGCCACCCCCATGTTCATCTTTCAGGCCAGTGCTCGAGCCTTCGGAGGCTGCATGCTTCGTGGTAATTTTGTAATGCAGAGCAATGCATCTGAAGTAGCAGAGTTTGGAAGATGCAACTAACGAGTCTTGCTTTTTATATTTAAAAGTCCAGAATTTCTCTGTTCTCCTTGTGTGTTGATTATTTGTGCATTCAAAAACATGGCTGTAAGGCCATGTCTCATCAGTATGCTCGGACCGCATGCTTGGTGGCTTTCCTGTTAATGCTGGCTCGACTGTTTGCCTTGCTTACTGCTCTCTCTCTCTCTCTCTCTCTCTCTCTCTCTCCCTCTCTCTCTTCCTCTCTGTCTGTCTCTGTCTCTCTCTCTCTCTCTCTCTGTCTCTCTCTCTCTCTCTCTCTCTCTCTCTCCTCTCTCTCTCTCTCTCTGTCTCTCTCTCTCTCTCTCTCTCTGACTCCCTTTCACACTTGCTTGGTCACTTGGTCACTTGCTCACTGACCCATTTCTGTTTTCGTTGCAGGCTTGTGCAAGGTTCTCACAGGGCTGATGCTTACCGGTTCTTCAACTGGCTCAACGTCGATATCTACGTCTACTTCAGCCATCACTTCATAACTATACCACCACCTTGCTGGATTGATAGTGCTCACAGGCACGGCGTTACTGTTCTCGGTGAGAATGCTTAAGTGTTGTAGCTCTATAGGGTCAATGATTGCCCGTTCCCGAGTGCTCGTGCTTGAGCCTCTCTCCCCATGAGGACCCTTCCAAATATTGCTGAGGTGTGTGCGACCATATCTCTGTGTACCTACGGTTTGGTTGCTTCTGATACCGATCGCCAATCAGTGGGGATAGTTAAGTCGGAGTCAGTGAGCACTCAATGCATTGACTTTTGGTGTCACCTACTTCCGGTGGTGAGGACAGCAGGGCGTATTCCTTGGATTTTTCCTTGTCATGCCGTCAGTTGCAGCTCTGCAGCAGTGTTGACTCGGTGGAGTGAGTAGCTCTAAAACTTGACTAGAACTTGCTAGGTTTGAAGTGGAGTATAGCTGCTCAACTTGTTTTGGTTACTTTGATAAGAACAGCAATAGAAAGACTGGGTGGGAGTCGCTTAAGTTTACCATGTCAAGTGCCGACTTCTTAATGAGTGGCCCATCAACAGCCTCTCTGAAGGATTCAGGGAAAGACCTGAGGATTCGTATTTATTATGCTAATTATGCGGAGCCACAGCAAATCTAAGCATCTCAGAAGGAGAAAACTAGTTATGGGTCTTAATGGGCTAGTAGTCTGCTTAGATTTGCAGATGAACTTTGAGATGAGGTCTGTGATAGGCTTCAAGGTAGATATTGAAATAAAGCAGGGAATGGAAGTTGACACATCCACTGGCGATGTTATCTTGGGAATGGTCTCTCTTATCTTATCTATCTTGCTGACGAAGAAGCTGGACAAGCAATCTGCTAGATTGCCCCAAGAATATCTTGGTAAGCTGCAGGCCTAGGAGCAGTTAAAGAAGTGGTTGATGGTCGGTGTAAGCGTTTTTGGATTGTGCATCTGTGATTCCGCCATGTTCTTATAGAAACTAGACACCGACTTGTCTGGGATGGATTGGTACGATCAATAATAGTCCTCGTTGATGGACAGTCAGTCCTGATCTTTCGAATGATTTTGCAAGCTCTCACTCAATAGTCCTAGCTATATTAACGTCTTTAGTAAGCCATGGGCAATCTAGGCAGGGCCATACAATGTTTTTAGTCAGCTGAGCACAGGTGCTAACCCTAGGGGTATGGTGTTTGCATTTCGAGACCCAGCTCGTGGGTTTGAGTCCTGCTACAGACAATGCTTCATTGCCTGCTGAAAGTAGAGTGTAGAAAATGTAGAAAGTAGATAGAATGATAGCCCATGGGGCTCTCTGCTGCTATATAAATGTAGCTATTGGATCAGCTGGCCTTTACTTTACTCATCCGGAATATCAGCTAGCATCGTGCTGTAGCACTCTCCCTATTAGCACAAGTCTGATGGAGCATTGAATAGAAGAGGCAAGGGTCTTATAAGGTCTTGTGATGCATAGATGATTTTTTTATACCGAAGGATATGCAAACTTCAGTGTGAATCTGATCCGAATGTTGTCAGCTGGGCTGAATCTGGTGGTAATTGAAATTGACAGCATACTGTCGCCGGGCAAAATTTGATTTAATTTGTGACCTTTGTTTCGAGTATTGCCATTGGCATGAGCTACATGGAGAAGTGAATCAGCTAATTGTGCAAATTTGGGCATATTATGGATCAGCTGTGCTATTAAATGAATGTGTTAAAATCATTCAGTATAAGGGATGATTTCTGGAATGAAGAATCAAGATTAGAACAGAAAAATATGAAGTAAATCAAGTCTTTGTACCCGGGGATGGGGGTGGTAGATTACTGACTGCATTAGCATCTTGCTGTTGGGGGACTCAGTACATCACTCGAAAGACTGCTTCTAGGGTCCTGCAAGTGGCTTGAAATTAAGAGGGGAGAAAGTACCAATGGCTACTTCACCACTAGTTTTCTTGACCTCGCAGTATGAAAGAAAGAGAAGCGTATCGCGGGTCATTGGTTACAGTAAGTCAATTTTTGCCAGGTCTTGTTCGCAGCTAACAGGTCCAGGGCATCATCGAGAATCATGTCACATAATATCAGGTTTGTTGTGTAGGAAATGTGCATTGCGTAGGCACAATTTAAGAGTTGCCATCCAGATTATAGTCAGCCTAATGACCACTAAATTAGAGTGATTCTCTGCAGTCCGTGAGAGATAACGTGCTGGGTGGCTCTAACCAATGCCTGAGATGCCCCTTCTCCCCGTCGGTTGCTTCGTTTGGCCTTCCTGTGGGAGATACCCAATTCACAAAACCCGACTGTAGCAGTAGCATCCAGCAATGCATTTGGACAATAATAGTGAACGATAATAAATTCCTATTTCCCTATTCCCATTACCCTAGCTCTTCACGTCATCTCCTTTACAGATTAATTCAAGAATGGGATCTAGACTAACTTCAATTGTATATACCTATATGCTGGTTAAGTGCCTTGGACTGACGGCCAAATGAGTATCGCTATGCTACACGGATCTGCATTCACTTCAGTCGATGTTGTACCTTTTCCTGTGCTTCACAAGTAGTAGTAGTGCCAGGTCATCATACAAAACCAAGCTAGTCACGTGATTGAGATTGCTTTCTTTGTACTTACTAGACACCGATTGACCTGAACACTGCTACATGACCTAATGTCAAAGTAATCAAGGTCCTAAAGTGGGATATAGATTCGGTTTCTCTTCCGCGCGTGCTAACATAGCCGACTGTGTAGCATCGCTGTTATAAATGTAGGTACATTCATTACGGAATGGCAGGCTGGTGCCGAGTTGTGCAAAAGTTTGTTTTCAAGTCCAGAGAATGCAACTGCAGCAGTCAAGAAGATGGTCGAGATCGCTACATTTTACCGCTTTGACGGCTGGCTAGTCAACATTGAGAATGAAGTGGAGGTGAGCACAAGCAAGGTGATGTCGAACAGCAACAATACTGCTGCTGTTGCTGGTGAGGCACATACTCGCTAAGTGCCAGAGACTTTGAATCTGATTATATACTGGACATATCAACGTTCGAGCGAAAAATTGGCCACTGCTGTTTCTAGTATGTACAGTATGTACATGTCTGTAGTATGTACGTCTATGCTTGTCGTTGAATGGGCAACAATTTTATTTTTGTGTAATGTTTTTGCACATGCAGTATTTCGTCAGCTCTGGCGATGGTCTACATTCATCTCAAAGTCACTGCTACCTGCCATCACTACCGAGCCTTAGATGGCAGATTTTGTATCCGATCCACAGCCATTGTCGAACGTGTGTGCAGTTTGAGCTTCGCCGGCCCATTTTGTGCATCCCCTCAGCAACACTTTGGAATTCCGCCCTAGTTTTCCTTTTTTTGGGCCACGAAACGATTCTTAAAATTTAAAGTTCAGCAAAGAATTAATGGCACGAGCACTAGAATGAGCTGACACCGGTCGGCTGCCAAGATTTACATCTTTGAGTCATGGAGGTAGAGGTGCTGGGCGTGTGTGGATCGGGGCGCTGGCTGCATGAACCTAGATTGGTAGATCTCGCTGGGCTAATGACCCGGCACTTATGGACCCCACCCACTCCACTCTTGCTGCTCATTCTTCTGCCGATGAAAAGCAGATGTCGATTGGTGAGTTGAATCCTGGCCCCCCACGACCAAAGACAATCATCTTAAAAGCTTGCCCGTTCTAGCTGCCAATAAGAATTGTTACTTGCGAGTTACTTGTTACTTACTGTTACGTGCGTGTGTGTGTGCGCGCACACACACACACACACACACGCACGCGCGAATGCATGCAAGCTTTCATGTCGGCTCGGTAGGGATGTGTGAGAGTATTGGTGAGAGCACCGGTGTCCTGCTTACTCTTCCACCTTGCCGAACATTGCTTTGGAAGCTGCAATTCAGCCTTATTGGCATGCCTTTTGCTGGAGGGATTCCTAGGAAACATCGTTCCTGCTTGGTCGCTCACCTGCAATAGCAGTACTCATGCAGTGCTTCACGTGTATGCCCCGAATTGGCCGGTTGCTTGTTCGCAAGAAACCGCCCGTGCAAGAGAGCATGCACTGGCAGCATTCAGCATTGTTTCGCTCCAGAATTGGCGATTTCCTCCGAACTTGCGCAAAACTGAAGGTAAATTATAGCCGCAAAGCAGCAAATAAGGAGGAACTACTTCCCAAGCTGGAATCAATTTAACCCCCAAACCTTAAACGAGACTGTTTTTTTTACCTAGAAAATGACAGTTTGGGTTTTTGCACCACTGAGGGAGAGCCGAGGTAATATTCTGAATCGGCGATTACCCGATGCAGACGAACAGTCGTGTGGAAAACCAGTGTGCAGCCTTCGATGCTAGCAAGTGATCTCTAGCTAACAGAAACAGCAGTTCTTGTTTTGCTTCCAGTGGGCATGTTCTGGATATCACTGTGTTCTGGATGTTTGAAGAAAATCAACGTCGAAATTTCAGTATGATTGGTTAGTAAACAAATTGAAATTCGGTCACGGTTTTCGTTCGTATCTGTAGATATATCCGAGACTGCAACTCGTCTTGACTTTCTGCTGGGAAAAGAATAGTTATTGGCCAGTAGCTCTGCAAAGCCTCTAAGACGTCCATCAGTGTGGGTGACCTGTTAGTACTGCAGCTCCAGACATAAGGTTTGTGGTTGAACTCCCAAGAACAAGGGACAACTTCAAATGCAGAACAACTAGAGGCTGTCTGCTGTAGGGCTGAACGCAAACAAAAGAATTTCATCTCAAACATGAACTGATACTGTATCAACTTTCGGGTTAGCATTTCGGTGCTCTTACCGATTGAGTTATCGAGACTACTCTTCCCTCGGCATTCAGAGTTATCCTTTAAAGCCTCGGCGTTTAATTTCTCTCACGTGTTTGACAGATCCATCTTGAACATTGATGTGTTAAAGCAGCCAGATTATAACAGTGCTCAAGATTATGAGCTGTTCCTGAAGGATATTCAGTAGAAACCAGGCATGTCATCAACTATGGTCTACAGAGTATAACTGGATAGTCTGTAGTATAGTCTGTATCTGATGATAAGTTGGTTGTACTTAAGTCTTCAAATTAGTGAGTTGGGTGCTAGAGCTGGTGCTGTGCAGATTTGGTCATATGCAGCTGCAGAATTTGGGGTTCTGTGTCAAGGCCGTCCTGGTTTGTCCCAGCGGTCAATGTGCTCGTCTTTGACTACCGAGGTCGTGGGCTCAAGTCCTGCCACATATGTTAAGCGCCTGGGTAGAGATTAAGGTTTCTTAGGATGCTATACAAATGAATTGTTATTATCAGTAGTAGTAGTAGTATTTTGAGGATGTAGCCTTGTTAAGATATAGCATTCTTTATTGTTGCCATGCTCTGCTACCGTCGGCATATCTACATATGTACGTATATTGATGCTGCTTCTGCAACTCCTTTGCTCTGCTTTAAGACACTAGCTCCCAATATTTGGCAAGCATCTGCAAGGACAGCACCTGTTACGTGCGCTGTGCTTGTGGCACAGGGATTTAGTTCTGGAGCTCCTATAGCGCATTAGCAACATTATGCCAATGAACTGACTCAATATACACCACATGGTTTGGCCCATCAGCGGTAAAGGTGCTTGCCTCGAACCAAGGTCAAGGTTAATGTTTGTATGACCGAAGTCGTGGGCTCGTGTCCTAGGCATGTGGGAAGTGTCTGAATAGAGATTAAGTTTTCGTAGGTGTTATAAATTACTTTATATATGTACGTTTTTTTAATTTATCTCTAGTGCTGCTATATCCTGCTGTGGTACTATTGTGCTTTATAAGTATGACTGGCGGTTAAGCCACTGTTACTTTTAAGGGGTAGTGTCATCGTGGCCAAGAGTTTATCTGCAATGGTGCTATTCACGAGTGATTCTTTTCCGGTAATGGATCCATCCAACTTGTGAATATTTCGTGATGTAAAACTCAATGTTTTGGACATGGAGGGAGGATGCACTAAGAGCATGAGAATATTGAACCACTGTATTTTCGGATCCAATTGTTGGCCCTCCCAAGGACCGGAACTACATGCCAGACAGTAAAGGAATGGCGTAACGACCTACGAACAAGTTACTAAAGAAGGATCTGGAATATGAGATTATGTAAATAAATCATACTGTACAACCAATAATTGGTTGCCAGAGCTACCGTGCTAGGATAAAAAAATACAAGCTGTTTGAACAGCCTCTTTTGTGTAGGGACAGAAGAGCCTTTAGGGCTATCACTACTGCTTGCAGTGGCAATAAAGCATCGCCCACTTCAGGATTCGAACCTGCGACTTCGGGACCGAGGTCGTGAAAAGCAACCACTTTACCTAGTGTGCCATCATGGCTCAGTTTCTAGCCGTTGGCGGAAACTTGTCCCGGCTCTGAACAGCTGCTTTGCAGGTGTTTTTAAGCACGACTGATTTGGCCAGCTGATGGATGGCAAGGCTAATGAACTGCACGCTGCTGCTCCGGAAATTAGCCCGGCTAGCTGCTACTGCACTCGGTCTCGATCAAGTCCTTGTTTCGAGCATATGCTGAGGGTTTTTCAAGCCCACCTGTCAGGTTTGCTTGCTCTGCAGTAGGCCCCGAGCGTGACCGTGCTGCATGTGGCTCTTTAACACATGCTTGCCGACCGGAAGTAAATGCTAGACGACCTCGGGTCGAGTTATGCGTATTTCATCACCGCACTCCAATGACCGCTGCTTCTCTGTATCGTTCACTCGCTAGGCTGCGCACGTGGCCACGGTGCTGCTGTTCCTCAGGGAGCTCAAACTTCAGATGCGCCAGACAAACCCAGGCTCACTGGTGATCTGGTACGACAGCATCACAAAGTCAGGGCATCTTTCTTGGCAAAATGAGCTGAATGCCGAGAACAGGTTAGTGTCCTTGGCGATGCCAAGAGCAGGGAGTGTCATCTTCCTTTTGCAAGCCAGCTGGGCAGACCCTCTCTACGCGCGCGTTCTTCTCTCAGCATCGTGTGTCGTTCGTCCAACATATATCCGGCAAGGTCCAGCGTAGGCTGCTAATGCGCTTTGTGTTGTGCCGCCTACTCTGTAGGCGAGCATGGTTACCTGATGTCAATCCGTGTCATTGCAGTGCATACTTTGACGAAAGTGATGGCATCTTTCTCAATTACACGTGGACAGAAGCTCATCTGAGGAGATCAGCTGCATTCGGCAGTCAAGCTGGTCGCCAAAGTGATATATTTGTCGGCATCGATGTGTTTGGCAGGGGCATGATTGGGGGCGGTGGTTTCAACACGAGTGAGGTGTCAAGCATCTTGTCTTTGGACAGCATCCGCGGCTGATTTCGGCTGGGAGTGACGACGAAGTGACGAAGAGAGAAAATCTAGATGTGGTTCGTCGTATTGGACATTGCTGCTTCGACATTCGTTCTAGGCTGTTGGTTTGGCCCGGAAGCATCGGCTGCCCGTAGCTCTGTTTGCACCTGGCTGGGTCTACGAGAAACATGGCAGCAATGATTTCACGACTAACGAATGCAGGTCAGACGGTAGTCATTTATTGTGTGGCTGGCTGGCTGTGCTGCTATGTGTTGACGTAGTTGCTGGGCATAATTATGATAAGTCGAAGGACGTTAACATGCTCACAAAAACCTCTGGGGCAACTTCTTCGGCAGCTCAGTATGAATGCTTTCTGTTTGTGATAAATATAGATAAGTCGTGGCTCATGTGAATAAAAGATTAGAGGAAAGAAGTTAGTCGTTAACTGGCTGGTACAAGTAAGGGATTTGAAGTGTTTTGCCAACATTAAATGCTTCCATGGCTTCTCTTTTGCACTGGAAAGACTTAGCCTGCGACATTTGAGTAATTGTCCACCTACTGTTACCTCCGGCATTGGGCAATGTCCCACCGATATTTGCGATCTTTGTAACACGAAGAGCTTGCATATGCAGACGACGGCTCACATCAGTGGTTTCGTTTGTGAAACTACCTTTATAGTCTTAATGGATGCCTCAATAAAAACTAGCAAAAGTTGATTAAACGTGTAAATGGGAACCGGTTACACTGATGGTGGCTCTCCCCCCCCCGTGTGTTCCTTCGAACGGTACTTGCTGCTGGCAGAGCCAACATATTGAATATCTAATCTTTCAGAGTTAATTGCACTCCTCCAACAGAGTCTGCCGCTGCTGTTGCACTGCGAGACTCCGCACTGCGAGACTCCACCTGGATGTGCAGCCTCTATTTTCGCCAGGCTGTAAGCCTGCTATGTATATCCTTCAGGGTAAAGTAAAGGTTATCAGCTGATCAAACAGCTGCATTCATATCTCTACTAATTGAAGCGAGAAAGTCCGTCATGCCGCAAGATGGCGCTCTTACTCACGTGGCGAGATGACACACTTCCGTCAAGCGGCAACGTGGCGTGACGGAACTACCATGACTCAGCGAAGTGAATCCGCTGGCAGTGTGCTGCTCGTAGCATCAGAAGAGAGCCTTAGCGGCAGTCGCCCTGCTGCTTGCAGTAATCCGTAGAGGGTTTCCTTCCTGCAGGACTCGAACCTTCGACCTGGATGGTGAAGTGTGAGCGCCTTCCCTCTGGGCTAAGACGGGGGTGGGGGAGGGGAGCTGGGTCGGTTTGTGGTAGTGGACCCTGCCTTCTGTACACCAATGCTACTACCACGGCATCCCAGTGTGTGAGCCCATTTATCTCTGTCTGCAGTCGTTCGAAAGTTAGTTCCAGGCCATTCCCAGGGGGAAGGGAACTCCACGAGATTTGGGAGCGCGAGGGTAGTTTGTGTGCGCTTGCAAGCACAGTCGTGTACGTGCATGCACAGCACGCGCCGTGCGTACAAGCTTACTCTTCCTGTGCTCATACATTCATGCCTCGATAGTAGTTTGTCTCGGTGCTGCTATTTTTTTCATCTGTCACTCCATGAATACCCAAGGCTGCCGAATTCACCAGGCTGCCTCGCTCGCTTGTTTGTTTACAGATTCTGGATGCTGCTCAAACCTTTCCTGTCCCCTAACGTGTTCACATGCCTGCCTCTGTCCACGTCGTTTTGCCAAGGATTTGGGCAGAAGTTCCACGTGAATGGCAAGGTACAGGAACCTGTCTCCTCGGTCGAAATGCTCAGCAATTCCGGCTTGATATAGTTTCGCAGCGCTGCTCTTAATGCCTGTCTAGTGCTTCACAGTTGCATCATAGCAATAATTTAGTCTGCGCTTCGTGCCGCTGCTTCGGTTGCCGATGTGCTCCTGGTTCAGACAAGAGTGTCAGCTGCTACGAGCTTGTACTTTGCCAGCAAAGCCATGCGGTAGCAGAGTGGGTCGGGTAGCAGAGTGGGCAGAGTTCTCAAGCTTTCTCGGTGCAAGAGGACCTTGACTTCGGTCAGAGTCGCCACCTCTCTTCCCAAAGCCAGAGACATAGATCTTTAATGATTTTTTTGCTGCTACTGCCGTCTTCACAGCCACTGATGATGCCAGCTGTCTTTGCAATTCTTGCCAGTGTAAGTAAGCACGTGTCATAGCTGCCTCTCATCTACTGAGTCACTGTGCGCACTAGTGATTGCAGCAGCAGCAACTGTTGCTGCTTCTGCCGCTGCAAGCTTGCTGCCACAAGCAGCAGGGTTCAGCTTGTGCTCTTCTCTCGCGCAGATCCTGACCGGATCCGAGCTGTTGCTCCTTTATTGCTTAGAGCTCGGCTTAAAGCAACGATAGCCTGCTGTAAGCGTTGGGTCTTGTTTGTCAGCTTTTTGTATCTTTGCCATGCTTGTTGGGCACTGTTGCAACACGGCCGCAAGTAGTGATTGATTGTTATGCTTGGGATGGGGGTTCTGCAGCGAGCTCAAACTCCAAGCAGCTTTCGACACGCAAAGGGTAGCCAATAGCCCTCAGCTGACAAGAGTAAAAAAAAAAAGTGAGAAGCAGACAAGAATTGAGGAGATGATCGACGAAAGAATCCATCTGTTGACATACTTCTTTTCCAACGTGTGTTCATTGCCAAGGAAGTATTTAGCTCGTTGAGAAATATGCAGTTGTTTTATTAGTATTTCTTTATTATTTTAAGTTAGTAGTGATACTTTAGAGTGTGTGAGCAGGGGCATATGCCATTAAGACCATACGGACAGCACGACCGTTCATTACAAATCGCTGGAAGCTAAGTTAGAGCTGGTGGCCATACCGGCCGACCCTAGCCCAGTGAATGCCAAAGTCGACGAATGGGCTCGCTATAGTATATGCCAGAAGAGGCTGGTCCAGCCGATCCAACAAGTCGCATAGAAGCAGCAGTGAAGGACGGTGGGAATTTCGAATTTTGGAAAGAGATTTTGAGAGTCGGCAGCAGGAGAAAGAGCACTCTAAAAGTTGTGGTCGTCGGGTGCATGGCCGAGTCCCTGCAAAATTAAAGAGCATCTGTTGCCAACTCTAGACAAAAGTACAAGACACTGCCAGGGCAACACGTGTCTTTAATCGCTTGCATCTGCTTTCGAAGTCGTGCGGCAACAACTGCGCCATTCGGTTGAATTGCAGTAAATTAATTTATCTGTTAGCAATGCTGCCTTGACCTTGATGTTGGCCTATTTTTAGAAGTGTATATGTGCCACCTAGTTAATGACTGCCTGCTGCTCTGCAGTCTCATCTCTGTACCCCTGCATGCAGCAAGAAACTTACTTCTATTAAATTGCATGAATTGATAATTAATTGCTTCTGTTTGATCGCTTGCTTCAATCAATATCTACTTGGCCTCAGTGGTATCGGTATCCTCTGCTTTTCACTTGGTTGCTGTTGGTGCACGCCCCCTCTCACACAAACACGCACATGCGCACGCACGCGCGTGCGCACGCGCGTGCGCGTGTGTGTGCGCGTGCGCGTGTGCACGCGCACACACACGCACACGCACACACGCACACACACGCACACACACGCACACACACACACACATGCACACACATGCACACGCACACACATGCACACACACACACATGCACACACACACACACACATGCACACACACACATGCACACACACACATGCACACACACTCATGCATACACACACACACACTCTCACACACACGCACATGCACGATGCTAGTAGTAGCTAAGTCGGAGAGGCCACACTGATGAGGCTATTTCTTTAACTGTTGCCTCTCCTCACCATTCTTCAGGTGGCTATTGGCAGGCCTTGGACTAACGTCAGCCTGCAGCACTTGCAGCCGCTGTATCACTCTGCCGCCAGCCAATCGAGTGACAGTTCGTCTGTCGAAGCACGGCACATTGCCGAGCTGTGCAGCGACGACGCTTATAACGGCGGCGGCTGTCTGCGCCTGAGCAGAGCTGCTAGACCGACTGCCGGCGGCCGGAGCAAGAAGGAAGTGCTGCAGTGGCGGTGGGTGCCTCCCTTTTGTTTCCGTTGCTTCCAAGTCTGCTGGCTTCAGCACCTCGAGCTCTCGGCCTGGCTCGTCGTGCCCAGCCGTGCCGGCAGTGCTGCACAAGCATGTGCAAAAAAAATACTAGCTGATTTAACAGCCTCTTTTGTATAGCGACAGAAGAGCCTTTACGGCTATCACCACCGCTTGCAGTGGCGATAAAGGATCGCCCACCGCAGGATTCGAACCCACGACCTCGGGGCCAAGGTCGTGAAAAGCAACCACCTTACCTAGTGAGCCATTACGGCTCGCAAAACCGCTGGGCATGGCTTTTCCTTAGGTCTGCAAGGCGTCTGTCTGCGCTACGGTGCATGTTGGCAGTTGGATGGGTGGGAGGGTCTGCACGTTTCCGCAGCCGTGACGGCCGTAGACTTAGCGCAACTGTCATATTAATGTACGCGCCTGCTGCCTTATGGTATAGAGGCTTGTGGGCGCGGGGCAATGAAGCCCGAAACCCCCACAAGCGGGTTGTTTCGTTGTCCACAACTGCTGTATTGTATCGTGGGCGAGCAATTCACATGAACGAGCGTACATACTAATGTAGTGGCCGTCGTGCATGCTGCTCCGGAGCACATGGTGATAAGAGAGAGAGGAGAGCGGATAGCGTGCATACAGGCCGACGCACAGGCAGAAAGCGAATTGCGCATCGATGAACATGTCTTGCGGCACTTATAGTAAGCCAAGCAGAGCTATGGAAAGTGCATCTTACTCAGCAGCGCTTCAAAATCTCTTGGCATTTTACTTGCACATTCTTCAGAAAATAGATTGCAAGGCTGGATGCTCTTGAATCAAAGGACAGCTAATACCGATAGCATAGCAAGTGGATGGAGCTTGCTAGCAAAAGAGTTCGTAATTGGAAGGCCGTGAACTTTAGATAATAAACTTCGTCATATGGGAAGCGCCTAGATAGAGATTAAGTTCTCTTAAGGCAATATACAGATTAATTATCTATAAGCATATATATATATATATATATATAAACTCTAAAAGCATTGCTGCTGCATAATGTGCACTTTCCGCAGCTTTGAACAGCATATTTGTATTGTCGAAAGTGGGTGGCAGCTTTTCGTTGACTCTAAATGTAAACATATTTTGATACTGACGAACAAGAGCAAGACTGGTGTCAAGAGATGGCTACTGAACAGTTTCACTTTCATTCCAATCTATTAGGAAAAGAATACATCCTGTCGGTTTTGGTACTGAATTTGTATCTTTGGTGCTGATCCAAGTGTCGTTCGATCGCTAAGCCTCCTAAGCTTCTGGGCCTGCCTGCGGTGTTCGATTGATATAAATACCCAGCTGCTGTGCCTTGCATCATATAAATTCTGTTGCCGAGCTTGTAGCATGTAGCTAGTGCTTCTAGAGCTCTGTGAATCGTCTTACAATTGCTTGAGTTGTATTAGGACATCTGCTGTGACTTCCACCTCGTGCACTTGGATTTTCTCGGGCTGTTCATTAGCTTTGTTGCTGTCAACCGTTGTGAAACTATGTAACGTAGCACATCAGTGCTTGTAGCTCGACAACTTCATAGGACTATGGGGCTGCAAATAAGAATACTGCTGGACAATTTTAGGTAGTTAATATGCTTCAAAGCCTGGGCATCTTCAGTTTCCTTTTTGTTGATCGGCAGAGTGCCGTTCAGGTTGACCTGTCCACAACAACTATTCACTTCTGAACTTCCCTGCTTGTTAATTAGGACCTGCCTCCTTGTGTTGCTGCATAGCGACAAAACAAGCACTAATTTTGGCTTGCTCTCATTGTTTTGCTGATCGGCCTCGACTGCTCAGCATCCTCAATCTGACTTGCTACTGTTCATCGAGTCAATTGCCTTTCCTGCATGCTCTAGGAGAAACCCTTTTTAGGCACTTAGTTCCAGTGCTGACGGCTTCTGGTCGCTCTGTCTTGTGGAATTACTTAGCAACTTAATCGCCCTATTGCCATTCATGATTTTTTGCTTATTCTGACTGCCATTCCTCCTCAATTATTGGCATCATAGCATGGCTCAAGTTATAACCTTAACAATTCATGTTCTCGCTCTTGATGTCGATTACCAGATTGCGCCGTGTACTTTCTAGGTGCTCATCTTCTGGCAAATTGAACTTTGTAGGATTTTGGACGTCAGCATTACTTCTTCCGAGGACGTGTATGTTACGTGCGTGTACCAAAATAAGTGCAGCACCGAAGTGGAGAGCTGTCTGTGCCTTGAGCTGGAGGCTGCAGAAAAAACTGATGCTTCGTCTGACGAATCCAAAGCTCAGAAGATCATCTGCTCGATGGCCGATGATAAAGCCCCGACATACTGGCTTCATGAATTGTATACCTCTGCAGACGTGGTCATCCGGCACGAGCTCTGCGAAGCAGACGTTCCTTTGGCCCTGAAGTCCGGCCAAATGCCTGCCGGCCTATGCCAGCCGTGGCTGCAAAGGTTAGCAGATTCAATAATTTGCCGTGCTGGGGGAGGCAAATGCTAGTTAAACTTGATCTATTTCGAAACTTCTAACTGTCAAGCATCTGTAATGTCCCCCTACGTCTGTCGATGTTTCTTATGTACCTCTTGCTCCATTTTTGTCGGATGCCCGTATGTGTCACCTTGTTTTATTTTGCGATTCATTTCTCTCCTTGTGCATGCAGCTGTGTGTGCACATGCCCGACGTCCACGTGTAGAGATACGGAACATCACTATTGTACATGCACTTGGCTTGTAGTCTTAGCTATTAATAATAAAACCCGCAAACTTTTGTAAGTGAGAGGTTGATAATATGAAAGGAATGCTCGTGAATGCTTGGAAAGCAAAATGGAAGCATGGAGTCTGACTATTTTTGGCATCACTGAAGATATGTGAAAAAGACCCGACAGTTTGAAAAACCTAAGAAAACGTGTGGAGCCTGACATTAAACGTCAGCTAGATGGCTGTGGATAGTCTGAATCAAGAATTGCCTAATGGTGATGTGCTACCGACAGACATCGTAGGCAGACAGTCTATACAGTTGGAAATGGGTTTTTGACAGTGAAGCTTGGTAGCTAGCAGAAATGTCAAGATGGACACTAGGTGGAGTGTAAAGTTCCTCCGGAAGTGCTGGTCATTTGGTGTGGTATTGTGTCATACTAAATGAATGCTGTTTTTTTAACTGGCCTTTCTGATTTTTGGTATCTCATCTTGCATCCTGATTATTTTTCTGTTTGGTGGCGATATTATCACAGTCAAGGAAAGAAAAAGCAAACTATGAAATCAGAATGGGTGGGTCGTTTGCTATTCATTTCTGGCCGATATTCGTGGCTGGGCAACCACGGTACATGGAAGGGAACTAACATTATCGTACCTCAATGCTGGTCAAGCAGCGATGCAGTTGACAATACTGACATACTGTCAGAACTATGAACCGTCATCAACTTTCGGTTTTAACTGTTTTCTTTGTGCTTAAAGCACAGCTGTTTCTTTACAATTGAGTGCTGACACGGAGGAGGCCCACATTTGGCTGATCCAGTGGCTACATGCTTAGGAGTTGTGTCTCTGCTTGGTCTGTCGAATGATTTCAGGCAGCACGACATTTTGTAGCTTGCAAAATTATGTTGTCTAACATTGTCGATATGACTTTACGTATGTGTCCTGTGTGCCTGCTCAAATAAACCAGCAGGTATGCTGGATCGGTCATTCATAATGTTGTGTAGTGTCAAATGGCTAGCAAAAGGATTTGAATGCAGGGGCCCCAGAGTTCGTAATCCCAGATAATATTCACTTGATCAAGGCAGTGAAAATTAATAAGCAGCGAGACACGGTAGCTACTATTGCGATGACCACAGCGATTGGACCATGTGCTTCTATCTAATGAGAATGGATAAATTCCTGATGCTGATAATGTCTATTCTATTTCTATTGGGCTTTTGTGCATTCAAACAGAACAGGTTAGAGTGAGTATATTTCACTTGCTAGCGCTTTGTTCGGGGCTGTAGTTGCCCTTTGCAATTAGAACACGTCTCATAAGAAAATATAGCACACGCAAGAAGCAGAAGTGTTAATTAAAATGCAATTTTTCATGTAGTTCGGCAGCTTTGTGCTTAGCGGTAAAATTTGTTTCTGCCAGAAATACTGAGAACCCCACTAGGGTTGAAGTAGCAGTCATCATCGTGAAACTGATCATGTCATATTTGTTGTAGATTTGAATGCTGATTCTTCTCATTTTCACTGTATTTAGCCTGAAGGCGTTTTAGAGTTGCAATAGAAAGCACATTAGTACAATCATTAAGAAAGGCATTTGTTTCCCTGTCCTTTCAGATTTCCAATTTTCCTCAATTTGTGACTTTAAAGATATCGTGCCCACAAAAACTCATGTTTATCTCCTGCCGAGTCCCTTATGATCCAAAATAGCTTCTTCACTAAGAGGCTCAGCCTTTTCTTCTCGATGATTTGGATACATTCCCTTAACTCTATTGGTACTCGAATGTGGACGATGGCTCCTCAAGGCACGATGCTACTAGTTAAGTCGCTACCCTAGCAACCGAGAGATACCGAGTCTTGTTCTGGACTGATTCACATTGTTTTCTCCATCCAGGTTTCCTTGCCCCTGCAGACCTTTGGGCTCTCCATTTTCGATCTTGTGGCATCGCTATTTGCTTTGTGGTACTCATTAGGCTTAAGGGTAATAAGCCACATACATACATACATACACACATACATACATACATACATACATACATACATACATACATACATACATACATACATACATACATACATGCATACATACATATATACATACATACGTACGTACATACATACATACGTACATCGGCAAGCAATTGAGAATGAGATGTGACGGCATCGATTCGTTGGTTGAAGCTAGTCCATGTGCAGCAAAACTATTAATTGCCCTTGCTTTACCCAGTGTGGTGCTTATCAGGGATGCAGATTAAAGCCCAAATTGTGTACTGCACTTATTTGCCGATCTCTACGAGCTTAAGCTTCGAGTTAGCATTTGGCAACAGCAAAGCTTACTTAATGGAGTCCTCACTCATTTTGAAGAGGAAACGGAATGCGTGAGTCTACATTTCACTGCACCGATTTGTCACGCTGGATCCACCTTCAAATTATTTACCAGGCGCGTCGGATTTTGGTGCAGGGCTATGAACATGATAAGTGGTTCAGCTCACCATTAGTTTGTTTCTTATAGCCATTCTTGCTTTTACTCGTTTTGGTAACCGGTAAACCTATTTGCCCACTGCTATTTTTTCCTGTAGCTATTCTTTTTATCAGCCACAGGGTAATCCCATGGTGTTGGCATATATGCACTCCGTTTGTGTTCGTTTGTGTTTTTATGCACATATATCTGTGTTATATATATATATATATGCGTATATGTGCATGCATTACATATGTACAGAGATCATCAAAAAGTTAAGCAGGTGCAAGAGAAGCAGAATTCCTATGACTACGGCTTCTCCTGCATAAACAGGCCCAGGCACATCGTAATAATCACTGTCTAAATCCGCACGATCTTAAAAAGTAGTTCCATTCACATAGGGCGTATGAGAAGCAAAGGATACCAGAAAACACCACTTCGAAAGTGGAAAACTTGGGTGAAATGTGACACCTAGCCAATGTTTATGTACCTTGTTAAAAGTGGTGTAAATATCGAGCTCGTGATTTCTGAGCTGTGCGTAAGCTACAACTGTTAAGCAGTGTCAACTTTGAACGATGGATGCAAGGAAGTTATGTGATTGTCCTAGATAGAATGACAGGGCCATAAAAATGCACTCGGTCAGGATATTCTCTTCAGATCGCCTAGGTTGAACCATTGCTTTCTTAAAAGCAAATATTACGCCATGTTTTACAGGCTGGAGATTAGGCCTAGGGCACCTCTGCAGAATGGCAAAGAGCTGCATGGACAGACGAATCAAACTTAATCATTATCAGTACTGTGAAAAGTCCCATATGTTAAGTGTTAATTCCTAAGTGTGTATGCTGTGTAGCAATGAAGCGAACGATATATGCTGTTCTTTTTGCCGAAATTATTGAGTAGCTACTGGGTATTTAATATTCGGTATCCGTGAACATATTTTGGACGTATTGAGTTGACAAAACCTATTATTCTTTTGTTTCTGTCCAAAATATCCTATGCGGAGCTATAGTAGCGCTATTCTGAAAATTCGGCCTAGCAACGTTTGATTGTACATTTTACAGTACCAACTAGTGGGCTACCAGAGCAACTTCATTCTCCCGCATGAAACTGTTTCTATCTGCTCGGTGCATGTCTAAATATAGCCCGATTAGCTTTATCATTTGACCCGGGGCAGTCAGTCTGCAAGTACGCGAGTGCCTCAGTATCTCCATTCCTTCCCTTGTTCGATTGATATCCCTGCTGCACAAATTCAGAAAGGGGTAAAGAAATTATCGGCTGGAAGCAGTTGCCCCACTTCTTTGCATTGATTCGTAACTGTGCTCCAAACAGTGAGAGGGACAATGGTGCTCTTTGCTGCTAGCAGTTGATCAACCACATCTGGTTCTGCACGAGAGCAGTCGCAGACATTTTGCAACCGTTGGCTACTCAATTGCTTGCCAGCTGTGAGGCCAATCCTCTCGAGGTCAGACACGCCCGAAACTACATCTGTCTTGTTGTGGCAGACAAAGGACACTTCTATCCTGCCAAGTAGGCTTAGCAGACGAACCATTCACTGCCTGCCGTTCGGCCGGCTCGGACCTGTTCTTTTACTCTCTTCTATGGTGGCAGAATAGATAGTCAATAAATAACCTGACTATGCATTAATATCCATCAACGGCCACGGGCACCAACAGATATGCTCAGCTAGTGGCTCAACCTTTGTTGGTGCAGGGATAATGGGCGATGCCCTCTGATGCATCTTTACTTGATAAATTTTTGCATAATGTTTCTGTGCACGGATTTGATGCCTCATTTGTTGTGGTGCTTATGATAAGTGGGCCTTGCACATTCATGCGATGTCGACGTGACATAAGTATCTGCTCGTTTAACACATTAGGATTTACTGTGTCGAAAAGACACTGTTGGAGCAGCGCGTTATTAGCGGCCTGCTGTTTGCTGCAAATGTGCCGGATGGATGCCAGACCGACTTCTTGATTGGCCAGATTCAGGTGGGTGCCATGGCTGTCTTTATCAAGCCTCTAATTGCCACTGAATTTATGTCTACAATAATAAGCGCCTGCCATTGAGTTATCACTGGAGGATGAAGGTGCCTGCCTTTTTGCAGGTCGTCTCGGCAAGCGACCTAGCTGGTAAACTATGCGAGCAGCCAATCGACAACTTGTCCGTGCATATGTCTAGGACTACCATGAGCGGAGGTTCACCGGTCATGAAGGTTAAACTGACCTGGGATCATCCGTCGAGCCACGAACACCAGTCGGAATCTAGCGATGTATTCTGCTACCACGTGTGGCAGATTGTGGACGATCGGTCGGCAAATTTAGCGAGCAGTGGCAAGCAGGAAGAAGAAACAACGCGGTGGATGCTCGTTGGCACCACGCCGTCATGCCAGTATACGATGCAGTTGGACCTGGCCTCGAGTATGAACACGGAATTTGTGGATGTCGCCGTTCAGGCAGTCTATACATCGGGAGTGTGTCAAGAACGCAGCGTTGCTGCACGCCGACGTATCAATCTGTCGAGTATCAATCTGTCGTGACGCTGCCAGCATCACTGTCGCAGGCTACTCATTTCATGCTTGTCTGTGCTCCTGACAGAGCCATCTCCCCGAAAAAATGCACCTCTGTTGTCTAAAGGCATCGTAAATGTGAGCTGCATTCTAGTCTTCAGCTACATGCATGCTTGCTGCCCATGCATTCTCTCTGCCCGAAATGACATGACAAATCTTTTTTTGCCATCTTTGCTGAGAAACAGTGAGTGAGAATGAGATTACAGCTAATCGCCCTGCCATTGCATTTCCTATGGAGAGCTTCTGTGTACCACAGGCTCGATTCCTTTATTATCGAACGATCGTTGCTTTTGCCTAGCTCTTGTTTCCGGCTTGTGGGCTTATCAATTGCTCTCACAGCTTTGCTACTATTGGTGCTGCACATTGTCCCGGGGCCTGCTAAAATGATTACCTTTTTCAGCTCAGTCGTTTGCAAGATGTGCACATATGTCGTCGCACATTGTATGATTAATACATGTTCATATGGCTAATCAGGCAGCATCGTTCCAAGGTGCCATTCTCGTTCTGATATGCACCTTAGCTTAGCTGTTGCCTCACTCATCTCACATCGCCACACCTGTCTAGCAAGCAGTTACAGAATTGTCAATGCCATATTTTGCCTTTGCTGCTCTCTTGCTGTTTGTCCGGTGTCTCTCTTCCTTTCTCTCTTTTCTCTCTCTCTCTTCGATCGATGTATCTTACTGTTTGTCCATGCTTTCAGGTCGACGGTTGGGTTAAGGCTGACGCTTGACGGAAGGCTGCGCTTGACGTCGAAATGGAACTACGACCCCACTACCCTGCATGAGCCTTAGAGGAGAACTATGATGCTGGTCCTGCAGTACTTACTGAATTGCTAAACAGTGAAAACTTGGCTATCGCACAGCTTCACTACTGTATATTGCTGTATACTAGGCAAGTCATTCTGACGTCCCACGGGCATGCGTTGTCAGTTGGTGGCCTGCTGGTTGACAGGCTCTGACACCCTGTGCTGCCTGCCACATCTTGAGTAGACAAGGCCAGGAGCGGCTTTTGGGTTGACTTGATTGGTCGGTCGACTCCTTAAATGTGGCAGATGAGGCAGCCGGGTCTGTGTAATGCACCAGATGGCAGTCCTCTTTACAGGAATGAGTAATATATATGTAATTCGTTGTTCGTTCTGGGGTTGCCTAAGTGGGGTCACTAAGTCTTTTCGGCTTTTTTCCTAATTTGCTGGCTATCCCAGCATCAATGAGTCAGTGAA
The DNA here is from genome assembly GCA_009760855.2 of Cristatella mucedo. Lineage (NCBI taxonomy): Eukaryota > Metazoa > Bryozoa > Phylactolaemata > Cristatellidae > Cristatella > Cristatella mucedo. The sequence continues at coordinate 258,916 of WPIO01000179.1, forward strand.
CCATAAGCCTCGAAGGGTCCCCTGTTGAGTTGCAGTCTTCCGAATGGGCGCATGGAGCAACAGGGCAGGGTCCTTGGAGAGTGATCCTTGAGCTGAGCAAGTCCCCATCCTCCGAAATGAGTTAGGAGACTTGCTCAGAAAGAGAAAGCCCAAGGAGACAACTTGGCGAGCCTTGCTTCCGAGGTACGATCAGCCAGGCGGCCCGCGCCAGCCGCTCCTCCGCTCGTGCACTCGCACCCAGCTCGAGCAGCCGCCTGCTGCTACACTTCTCCAGCCCAACGGGCCCAGTCTAGTTTGCTTCAGGCAGCAAGCTCTGCGAAGGGGAGCCCAATCGGTCCAGCAGCTGGCAGCGAGGTCGAAGTGCACCGAGTCAGCTAGCTGCTGGCCAGGCACATGGACGACACCCAGCATCTTTGTCCTGAACGACACACCCGCTAATTTGCTTCTCGTAAAATGACGGCTGAGTTACTACGTTCGTAGCAGGATTGGTGATTGCAAATCTGGGTACTTTCGTGTATCCCTTCGAAAGATCACTGCAGCCTGCTATAAACTCTCTAGTCGATGATCACCCAAAGTCGCTGACGTTCTCGGCACCTCGAGTCTCAGTATGAAGTCGTTGTTACCTCCAGCACGTCTTTGCACAGTCGTTCGTTGTACCTCACGCACGCTAGTTGACCGGGCTGTGTTCTGTGTTTGTCCGACAAAGCAGCGGACCTCGGAGAGAGGGACCTTGGATCCACGAGTCAGCTCACCGCATGACCATCATGCTCATGTCTTACGGTGAGACAGCCTCGTCCTTCTGTGTAGCAGTTTTCGTGCTCGTTTCTTGACTTCATGTGCCAAACATCCACAAAGGCCCTGGAGGCACATGCAGGTTGGCCTTCTTCCAGTGGATACTCGCATTGTGCACGAATTTCATCGCAGGGTCCGTCGTGCATTAAATATCTCTCCTTCCACATTTCCAGACTGCATCGCCTTTCTGCAAAGCTAAACCGGGAGACCTTGAGCACAGGCTCCAATCGTAGAAATGTATGAGACCGCAAGAGCTAGAGCAGCAGTCCTGCTTACAGATGCAAGGAAAGAAACTAGAGCTGTGCAAAGTGCCCGTGGGCAAAGCTCACAGCGATGTAGCACTGCAACCGCTCGATTTTATCTATTGTGCGAAGGTCGTCCGGCCGGCATGGATGCCTAGCAGGGCGCCACGAGGTCGCCAGGGGCAGCAGCCGCCTGGCACCCAGCCCCCTAGCCTCTGTTGCGACCGCCGAGAGAGTTGAGGCACTTCAATCGACTGCGACGCGGAGTGGTCGTGGCATCGCCACGTCACTTTGTGCGTGCTTTACATAAACAGGTGCAAGGATTTAATGACCACCAGTTGACGATGACATTTGCAAGAACTGACAGGTTGAGCGCCGAGGGCCAAGAGAGAGAGCCCCCCCCCATAAAGTTTGTCGGCTGAGGTGAAAGGCAGCGCACGAAGGGAGACAACCCACTAGGTGCCGGAGCAAGCCCAACCAACCGAACTAACACGAATTTTTGTGAACACTAAACTTTAAAAGCATTTCTTGTGGGTAATGCAACGTGCGACTTTGCTCGCTGACTAGGAGAGTCCGAACCCCTTTGTGCGCACGGCTCACTGATCTGCCTCACACTTTGACTCGTCTCAGTCGAAAGGACTTGCATCGCTTCGACATCGTGCAGGCTCGTACGTGCCCGACACGAGAGCAGCAGCGGCTTCCATAACCGGCCAGGCGAAGTCTCCTTAGGGCGGGTCCCGCAGCCACTGGGTGCCACTAGCAACACCGGTTGAGGTGCCAGGCGGCTCGTGAGTGCGCAACCGGTTGCTGGAGGCATACAAGGACGGTGGCTCGGTCTATGCACCTCACAAATGGGTCATCACAAAAACAAAAAAAAGAATGAGCTTGCCCAGGGTTGATTAACTCGGCATCCTCGGAGCAAAAGCAGCAGCGACCACGGAGCCGGCACCCTCTGTAGCCGAAGCGGCAGCGAGAGTTAGCTGCCCAGCGGAAGTCGAGCCTGCTCATTTGTTTTAAAAGCTCACCGGTTTCGCTGCCCCCTACCACCACTATCCCACCGATACACACCTATTGACCGACTCAAGCAGGCAACGGGGGGGGGGGGACCGGCAGCTTAACCGGATTTTAAAGTGCCGCTGCCTGCAGGTCAACGGCTCTGTCGCAGTAGCAGCCGAGCCTTGTCAGATCCGGATCGGCAGGGCAGCAGCCCTGTAGATCGGTGTAGACTGGCACTGCCTCTTGCAGATTTCGTCAGGATGGTGACAGCAGTGGCAGACCGCTCCTCCGAGGTTATGCCTCTCCAGCGGTTTGCAGGGGCTAGCGTCCAGCACTCAGCTCGAGGAGATCGTGGCAGAGTTATCGCCCCTCTTCCGGGGCTGGGGATTCACATGAAGTGCAGCAGTGGCAGCTGCTGGGAGCTACGTCACTTGCCGAAGAGTGGCTCCTCAACCGGCGTCTGCCTCGGCCCTCCACCGAGGAGGCAGCATCTTCGGCCGGCCGCTCGGAGGCGGGCGCGGAAACAGGTCTGCCGGCACGACGTCTGCTCCGCGTCGAGACTCGCTCAAGCCCGACCGGGCGCGATGGTCACGACGGTGGGGTGGACACCTTCATTATTTCTTTTCTTGCTCACTTGCAAACTGCCCAAGTCTGCTGCACTGGTCGTGCAGCAGCGAGCAGCTACACAGCTAGCCAGCTGTGGCACCGTCTGCGTCAGTCAGCCACCGTTCGATCGCAGTCTGCCGTGGCTGTGACGGCGGCAGCCGCTCTCTCGTGCAGCAGCTGCTCCACGAGGCGAGTCAGCTCGTCCAGCTCGCTGCTGTACCGCTGCCAGGCGCCGCCGGGATGCCACGAGCCGTCGGCTGGTCGCGTTGCTTCGGTTCGAATGGCCGCCTCCAGCGTCGCCACCCTGTCAGCTGCAGAGCTCAGAGGATCGGCGGCGCAGCAGCCGCCGCCGTCAGGCGTCGGGCCCCCGGTGGCAGCCGGAGGTTCACGCTCTGCCGCTGCTGCCGCCGCCGCCACTAGCCGTCCTCGCAGTTTGGCCAGCCTCAGGCAGATGGGGAAGCAGTGCGCGAAGCCGTCGTTGAAGCTGCTTTGCAGCAGCGCCGCCGAGTCGTGAGCGGCGGCGGCCAGGCCGTCGCGATAGCCGTCCGCGCGCCGCTCCTCCAGCAGGCGGCTCCACGCGCGCTCTTCCACGCTGCTGCTGCCACTACCGCCGCCCCCTCGAGGAGCGGCTCCGCGCTCCTCGCCTGCCACTGCCTCTACTCGGCTGTGGTCCGAGCGAGACTCGGGCGAGTGGCCGAAACCGTCGACGCCTTCATCGTCCGAGCTGTGCATTCGACCGCGAGCTCGGACTGTTGCTATCCGAAGGACACCTCTAAGAAAAGTGTAACACGTGCCAGCATTAAAGCTACTGCAACGACAGGAAGTTGAGAGGCGCTGCGTGCCGCCGGAGGATCGCGCTGGAAGCGGAAGTGTCGAACTCGGGCTCCTAGCTGTTTGTAGCTGCGCACGACCGCGGGAGGTGCTACCATACTTCGATAGGTGCGTGATGAATGGGAACCGAGTGTTCAGCCTCAATAGGAGAAGCTGGCCCGTGTGCAGGACTATCGCGCGGCCTCACAATGTTACTGGTGCAGCTTGTACTTGTGAGCGTGCAAGCGTATCTGTCCACGTGTCATCTCTGCTCATGACGTACGAATGTGCACCGAATTACGAGGGCAAAGCGTGCATAAGCGAGCGAGCACAACCACATAACATGAAAGGGTTTATGAACGGTGCTGTGAACACAGTGTGCAGTGCTTTCGTAATAAAAAGCATGCTCTGCGATGGTACTAGACACTCTAAAGCCGAGACATCACCGAGAGCTACGACTGTATACGCAACTGACTAACCAAGCGCAGTATAAAACCATGCATAGCAAGCAATTGACAATAGCACGCTCACGTCATCTGCAGAAAAGGAAAATAAAAATGCAAGGAAGGCGCTGGTAATTTACTTCATAACACGAGCGCCCTCACGCAGAGAGCCGAAGCCTGAAATGAAGAAAACTAAAAAATAAGACATTAGAACATTTGAGTCTCACTGAGCACAAGTCGGCATTTTCCCTACAAGGTTTATTGTGTGCAACAGCAGCAGCATTTCAATGCATGCCGCAATGTGTGTACTTTCAGTGCAATTTTCAAAAGAGTACGAAGTTTGCCGCAAAGTTGACCTATTCACAAACCTTGGAAGCGAAATACGTGCTAAGACATTCTGTCTAGAATCTATATGAATAAGCAAAAGCGTTGCCAAATGCAGGTACCATGCAGCTAGTGAGCCCGTGTATCACCCTAAGAAAGCATCTATTTCATTTTAAGCACACTTTAAAAAAAACACTCGCTTAAAGAATACAGTGTATGAGCGTATCGTTTGTGAAACTGCGATGTACACTTCCACGGTGCAATGCAGCTGCACCTCGCATTGTGGGACAAACCCCTGAGGTCGTGGGCTCGAACCCTCGGCATATGTAGAGCACTAGTTCTCTTGAGGTCTACACAAATGGAACTATATTTCTTAGGCAATGCCGCAACATCGGTGAGCCGTGATGGCTCACTAGGTAAGGCGGTTGCTTTCACGATCTCGGTCCCGAGGTCGTGAGTTCGATTCCTACGGTGGACGATCCTTTATCACCACTACAAGTGGCGGTGATATCCATAAAGGCCCTTCTGTCGCTATATAAAAGAGGCTGTTTAATCGGCTATTTATTTATTATTTATTTATCACGGGATAATAATAATAATGACATTTGAATATCGCCCAACGAGACCTAAATATCTTTATGGGCACTTCACACATGCTGAAAAAGAAGCTTGTCAATGGGTTAGTGAGAACAGGCACTGTGTCAACATGAATAAGCACACCAAGGACAATTTAAGAGGGGCAGAGCAAACGCTGTGAGGCACAGGTGTAGTTGGCTTCTTTTTGTATTTCGCTGCCACGTCAAGGGATGTCGTTAGACCAATCGGAAATGAAATTAAGGCTTTGGGAACACGCAAACTGAAGTCTACAAAGGATTTGAGGCTGGTTAGAGACACATCTAAACGACTTGAGCCAGAAGAGCGGGCTTTAAGCTTCGAAGCCTGATGAGGGAGCGTTTCCGATATGTTGGGCATGAGTTATAGAATGAATGAGGCGATAACTGAGCAGTACGGTAGTGTGGAGGGGCCAGGGGGAGCACGGCAGGGGGGGGGTTAGATGGCCAGTGCATCTCAGTGGCTGCACTGCTGATTGAACCTGGTTTCACAAGGGCAGGGCAGCGGCATAGAATCAAAATGGCGTACTGGAAACTGTCAGCCGGATTCAAACCCGGTAAGCAAGCGGCCGAAAATCTGCGCCACCGATCACTTGTCAACAAATGACGAGTCTGCCTGCCGGATAGATAGAGAGGTCTCAGATCTCGGGCTTGGATCTACCATCGGCTGGCAAAGGCTCGGTCTGTTAACCACTAGCACGTGCATCTATATCAGCAAGGGAAGAATTGCTTTCGGGAGTGGGGGCGGTAGATCCGACGGAAGATAACTTCTTCCATCTTAACAGGGTCAAAGCTGAAAAGGGGGATTAGCAGTTCAGATCAAGACCTTCGACCTAGAAAATGACAGTTGTTCGACAGGGATTACTGAACACACAGTTGCTGTTTGCATCCTGCTTCGAAAAACTTTTGTTATCCAGTTGACCCAACAACAGAGCTCGGTCTTAGAATGGAGCTCTAGTTCAGCACCATGACTGACAAACTGATCAAGCGATTCGCAGCTTGTATCCATAGCTAAGTGCTCCGACCTTTACTACTACGAACATCCCTAGCAGCATTTGGAGGTCATAATAATAATAATAATAATATTGCACTTGATAAAGCGCCCTCAGAGAACTTAATCTCTTTCTAGGCGCTTTACATTTGCTGCAAAGTGATACGCAATAGAATAGTAAGTAAAATCATGCTTGAAAAACAAACAAAATGAATAACATGGTTAGGGGTTACATGCACTGGGTCAGCATGCAAATGTGGTTAGTGGCAGCATGAACTGTGTCAGCACGCATAAGCACATCGAGGACGAATCACAAGGACCCACTAAATGCTCTCCTAAATAGGTATGTTTTTAAGTTTCTTTTAAATGTGGTCAGGTCAGGGGATGTTCTGATGCAGGTCGGGAGGGAGTTCCAGGCTGTGGGAGCATACGAGCTAAATGCACGGTCTCCAAAGGATTTAAGGTTTGTACGAGGTATTTCTAGACTGTTGGATTCCGAAAAGCGAGTGGTACGATGCTTTGCCTGATGGTGTAGTATATCTGAAAGATAGGCTGGAGCCATAGAATGAAGAGACCTAAAAGTGAGCGACAAAACCTTGAAGTCAATCCGTTGCTTGACTGGTAACCAGTGCAGGTCGGCGAGAAGTGGAGTAATGTGGCAACTGCGACGCTCACGACAGACGAGCCTAGCTGCAGAGTTTTGCACCAGCTGCAATCGCCTGATCGCACATGCTGGTAGGCCAGTAAGCAGTGAGTTGCAGAAGTCGAGACGAGATGTCACGAATGCATGGACCAACTTGGACGTGGTATCCTTATCTAAACTAGCCCTAATTTTAGCAATGTTATGAAGCTGAAAATAGGCTGATTTGACTGTGGAGCTGATGTGGTCGTCTAACGAGAGGTCGCTTTGGAATATGACACCTAGATTTCGAGCTGATGCAACTGGAGATATGCTGGCAGAGCCAATTTTGAAAGTCAGCCTTTCCAATTTCTGAATAACACTAGGTTTGCCCATAACTAGTAAGTTAGTTTTATCATCGTTTAGTTTTAGAAAATTTGCTGCCATCCATGATCGGATGTCATCAATGCATGCAGCAAGTGAGTTGAGAGAATTTGAGGTGCTCGAAGGCTGGGAGGGATCAAAGCAAAGGTACAACTGAGTGTCATCCGCATAGAAGTGAAAGCCTAGATTGTGCTTGGCAATCACATCAGCGAGAGGGAGAGTATAAACGGTGAAAAGGACCGGACCTAGCACAGAGCCCTGAGGTACTCCATATTTTAGAGGTACTTCAGATGATCTTTGTCCATTCACGTCAACACTCTGGAGTCTCCCACTGAGATAGGACCTGAACCACTGCAGAGCAGTGCCAGTGATGCCCAGGCGAGATGAGAGGCGCTCTAGAAGTACTTTGTGATCGATGGTATCAAAAGCTGCCGAAAGATCAAGCAAAACAAGCAGAGACACTCTACCCATGTCTGCATTCCTAAGTAGGTCGTTGTATACCCGAAGCAATGCTGACTCTGTGGAGTGATTAGCTCTAAAGCCAGACTGGAACTTACTAGCAAGGTGTGAGGTCACAATATGGCAACCAAGTAGCAACCCGTAGCTACTTTTCTAGTCTTTGGTGGCCACGAGGCCAACATCTTCCTGCATACCTAGCTGAACTGCTGCATCAGTTTCAGCCTCCTCAAGATACTAATAACACAGCAAACAAGTTGTAAGTACAATAAGGCTGATATCCGTAGCACCTTTGCCAAAAAAATCTGCGTGTATGCCCTCCCCCATAAAACAGGATGTCAGGGTTAAATTATATCTATTGAAAAATGCATATCCTTCTTCTGTTCTTGTGCTGAAGAAAAGCACAGGCAAGGGCAGTAATGAGCTTCTTTCAGGATACACCGGCCCACCACACAGCTGAGCCTAAGCAACACTTGAGGGGGAAGGAGTTGGTCAGACTGGCTCTTGGCATCTCACAGTGGTGGCTTGAATTCAGCAACCAGTACGCCCTTGCATTTTACAGATTACTTTTTATAACATTCTCCTTTCAAGTCACTTGCATCAACCTCCTAGGAAGGAATCAATCGCTGCCCAATAATCAGGGCAATTGGACATGGAAAAAAGATTTATGTCAATAGACGCATGCTTGAACAATAACAATAATTTATAAGATTTTTTCTATGGCAGACAAAGAGAACTAGATCTCTTCCTAGGCACTTTACATATGCTAGAAAGGAAGTGTGGCTATTGGTTAGTCGTAACATGCTCATTCTGCATGATTCAGCACAAAAGGAAAACTCGCGCGGGGTGGGGGGGGCAGAGCAAATTCCTTGAGGATCATGTCAGCTTTAGCTTCCTTTCAAGTGTCATAAAATCAGTGGATGTCTTGACGTCAGTTGGGAGTGAGTTACAGGCTTTGGGAACATATGAACTGGATGCACTGCCCGATTAGGAAGTATTTCGCTTAAGAAGGCTGGAGCAAGAGAATGGAGGGACATCTCGCTTGTAGATAGACACTAGCACTTCACAAGCAGACTGCATCTTGGCCAAACTCACACACGTTAGGATAATACAGCCATGTACCCGCAGGGCCCGGCTCTGTAGTTCCCAGCAGCTGGGTAGTCCTTATTTGCGACTCGTGCCTTCCAACTGCAGACATTCCGAAATGAAAGGGTGCACGTGAGCGCAATTCGTAGTATCGCAAAACCAGCTTTTATTACAGCCGTGCAGCTCCTCGAAAATCTCCCGGTCTACGGTTACCTCGTGGTGCATCCCGGCTACAGTACAAACTTCCCACGTGACTGCAACCAATCACCTATATCAGTAAATGTTGTATTTCACTGCTTAGGGATAGGTTAACTTTAAGTCATTGGCAGTATCAGTATCCCATGTCCTTCCAAAAGTGCAGCACGATTACTAGATGCATGTAACTACTGCACACCAGCAAACCAGACACCTTTGATGTATTTTTCCAAATCGTTTCGGGATTCTTTTTCGAGCGGAAAAGCCGTTCTCTTACGTGGCCCATGAGCCACACAAAGCACAGTGCGACTATGGTAGTGCAGAAAATGAGCTAAGCAAGTGAAGTGAAAATGTTTGTACAAGCGGTACTCACTTGCTGTCGGGATTTTCGAGTGCGCTTTTCGCTTGGCCCGCCGAAGGCACTCACACGAGCGTCTGTCTAGCTTTATAGGTCGTTCTGAGTAGTAGAGAAAAAGCACAGCCAAACAGCGTTCAAACGTTGTCGTGCAGTATTTGGTTTCCACGTGTCTTTGAATGCACCGCCAACCCAGAGCAAGACGGAAGTGACTCAATCGAGCACGCCGCAGTCGGATCAGCGTAGCATTACAGCTATCCCTCTGGCGGCTTTCCCCCACCACTCCAACAGCTGGTAGGAAAAGTATCCCTACAGCCCCCTGGAGGATGCTCAAATTGCAATATAAAATAAATTAAATTTATAAATTCATTATGTGGATAAACAATAATGAATGTCATGACGGTGCGTTAAAGCCGAAAGGAATAAGAACAACAGTCAGGAGAGCCACCCGCCAATTTAGCGCATGCGCAATCGGCTGAGCGACCGATCCGGAAAATGGCCGTGGCCGTATCCTCGCTTTAAGGAATCGATATTTGCCTTGTAATTTTCATTTTGTTATCCGTAGCCACATGGAAAATTTGCGTAAAGGCGGATGCTGAACAGCCTCCTGCTCACTTGTTACTTATACTAAAAGGATTTGGTGAGTCACGGACTCTTCTCCCGGAAACGAGCCAATTTGTAGAGCACTATTTGGTTCGCTAACACCTGTACGTGTCGTTTCGTCGTTTTCGTAGCGCCGCTATAAAATCCTCGTAACCTGAAGATGGAGCTTCGTGTAGGCAACAAATATCGATTAGGAAGGAAGATTGGAAGCGGCTCCTTCGGCGACATATATCTCGGTAAGCAGATTTTTCATTGTGATGCCCATCGATGCTTACGGTGAATATTATTGCATGGACAGGGGCATTTTAGTATGAGTTCGTGCTTAGCAGAAGCAAATGCTTCGAGTTTCTGAGTTTTTTGGAACCGTGACTTCGCCTATGAGTTACGGTGTGTTGTGTTGTCAGACTTGGCGAATCGGCCTGCATTGGCATTTGCAATGGCGTGTAGCTGATGATCCAACCATCTTGCTCGTCTACGACCGTCCAATAATTAGCTGATATTTCTGGCTAACGCTAGTTGGAAAATGAGTCTCGTTGGTTAAAATGTGGAAGTTACGATGTTATAAGTGTTTCTTTGGACTGAAGCAAAATGCCGCTTCGATAGGCTGGGTTCACACGCAAATCATGACCGTCATTGCGGCTATTGGTCCATCTAGGTCATAGATAAGCTGATGCCCTCACTGAATTGTTAAAAGATCTGCAGGTCACTTCTATCCATCCTTAGTAGATGGCAAAATGGTTGTTATCGACAGCATACCCTTTGGTTTGACACAAAGGTTTGTGAAATATGGTTGTATGTTTCTCGGCTAAAAGTTCTGAGGATCGGTCGGCCATGCGGTGACACGGTAGGCAGCTTGAGCCTCATGACTTCGATCATACCATTGAACTCACTTTCTAAGCCAGTCTTCAAAAGCATAGCTGTGCATTACAGCTGTTAAGCAGCTGCAGCAGTGAGCTGTGCATTTGACGAATTCAAAATGCTTTGTAAACGTAACGCCAGCTGAAAGACACTCGGGCGATTTGCATGCGACCATTAGAGCCCGTGCATTGCGATCATTCGAGTCCGTGCACTAGCCTTGTTTTTCTTTTCGGCCGTAGAAGGTAGAGACGAATATAACCCGTATTAGGTCGTTAATGAAAGTCGATCCGTGATCTTGGTGCATGACACAGGGGTGTGGCTTTATTTAAATGCTATTTGTAAGTTATGTTGTGATTAAAGTGATGCCAATGTGTTGAGAGCCAGCGAGTGTACCTTTTAGTGTTGAGACCCGGTGATTGTACATGCTAAGTCAACCATATGTCCATAGTCCCATTCCGAGTGACTGGGCTAATCCGACAGGCTTGCGCTGAAGCGCCAAAGTATAGTGGGTCCGCTGCTTCCCCGGACAAGTAAGTGTCCATCTAGCATCTCCAAAAATGGCTTTGGTCCACTTTGGCCGAGGCTCTGTCCCCGACTTAATCCAGCTCCTTGACGCCTCTTTTCTTTAATTAGCCTTGCTGTTGAGCTTCAAATCTTCCTTTGTTGTCGGCTATCTGGAGGCCATATCTGCAATAGAGGTGGGGCTTGTTTGCACGCACGGAGCTGCTGCTGCTTTTTCGGGTTGTTTAATGTGGGAGGGGCATAGATCAAGCATTAGTCCTGCCGTTGTTCCATGTTTTTATTTGCTGAATAATCGAGAGAAGCTGCTGCAGCCATTGTGCTGCTATGCGTTGGCCACACCATATCCACTCCACTGTGCCATGCTCGAACAGTTCAGGGCAGTCTCAAGGGGCAATTGGGGGGGGCTGGCACATATGTATGCCGTTGATCTCGGGCAGCCTCGGTAGCAGCTGGCCATAAGCTAGGGCCAACAATCATGTCGGTGTTATGTATTGCCAACAGAACCCTTTCTGTGATGCTGTGCTTTCTAATGATAAAAAGAAGACTTTATCGTTGTTGTTGGCAGGAATGAGTGGATTGAATAACCTTTCCTTCTGGTTTTGGTGCTTGTGTGTTCAACTGCTTGAATGCAGCATGACATGTATCGATCGTTCTTTCTTTTTGGTGCAGCCTTCTTTTAGGATTCATTATCACTCAAGGTGTCGGTTCTCGTTCGTACTACATGCATGCATACGTGGACAAGTTGGAAGTTAGTACCTGAAAACTGAAAATTCCAATGCCTATGCTGTCTTTGGCTGGGACTGGCTCAGATGCATGAGACCATGCTAATCGTTGTATCGTCATAATAAACGTATTAGTTTCATTCACATTCAGGCATCAGAAGAGACAATTATTCTAGTATCGCGATGCTGAAGTTAGTTGAAGACCAAGTAGGTTGGATGCCAAAGAGTTGTGTGGACTGATGAATCCAAGTTTACCATATTGAATAATGCGGGCATATGTGATGGAAATTCTATGTTGACTGCCTTAAGAAGACGATGTGTAATTCTGGAGTTGATTAGTGATGGCATGAGACTTCTGCGCAGCAGCTAGTACCGGAACTCGAATGCATGGTAAGTATTAATACGCATCATAAATACGTGTGTGTCATAAAACGTCACCATTGCAAGCCCTATGGTTCAAAGTTAAGTGGCTTTTGTGTAATTCTGGAGTCGATGAGTGATGATATGATATTGCTGTACAGCAGCTAGTACCGGAACTCTAATGCATACCAAGTATTATGAGGCACCGTAAAAACTTGTATGTCATAAAACGTTGCCATTCCAAGCCCTGTGGTTAAAAGTCCGAGTGGCTTTCGCTATGCATGCTCTAGGCACACATCACGAGATATGTCTTGTTTGACGCTATTGGTCACAGCTGGCAAGAAAGTAAAGCTCGTGCTAGTTTGAATTTAGTTGTTCCACTGTGTAGTTTGCCTTGTCTTGCTCTGACTCGGAATGTATGCACATATGAAAGCAGTGCATCATAATTTACCAGTTAAAGCGATGCACATTTTAGTTAGTATAGCAGCTTGTTTTTGCTTGTGATGGCACCTGTGTTTGTGGATGTGGAACACGGACCTTGAGTGCTGATTCAGTCATTTTGGCACTGCCTCATTCCGATCTTTGGCAGGGCTTTCCTCCGACTAATTGTCAAATCTCATTCGATCCTTGCCTGGCTCCTTTGCCCGCCGAGGGTTGACAGATTCCTTACTGCAAACACGGTGTCAATTCTGGCCCCTGTTAATGAATATGCGTTGTTAACTGATTTCTTTATTGCCGGCAGCGTAGCATGTCTCCCCTACCTTCCTGCAAGCTCCGTATAAGTTGTTCAGTTTGATTTGGCTAAAGCTTGGCCGATGGGCATCACTTATCATTTCACGGTGAAGATGCAGTCATGATCGCCATTAAGGTTATGCCGAGGCATTTACTTACCTGGTGTTTACCGAACCCCAGCTTCTGATTGTGAGGCACGAGTCTGGAGTTGCCAATGATGCTGCCTTGCCCACCCTGGGATCTTCCCTGTTGGTAAGCCTCGATCTATTGGCAGCAGCCGGGTGGAGCCAGGTAATCAGGCTGCAGGTCGATTCTGGAGAATGCAGCTGTTGCCAGTGGCCTGTAACGAACCAGTGCTCCCAAGCTTCGGATTATTGTGACTGAAGAAGCAGGAGCGGTTGCTGAGATCAGCCGGCCGACCGGATTTTATATTACTCTATTATGCAGTGTACCTGCTTTAGGCTGTAGAGCCTGCACAATGCATGTGGAAAACGTATGTACATATATCGCCCTACGTCGCCGAGGGAAATGGCGCCTTCTGCTGCCATATTTGTGTGTGCAGATGCGATGCCGTCTCGGTACTTCCTCGTTGGCACGATGAGCAGCGGTTGCATCTTGTTCCAAAAGTACCCTTCGATGGCCTGCTGCATGGCTTGTTGCTCGAGTTGCTCTACTCTGCTTTAGCAATGTCCTAGTACTGGGGTTTTTTTCATCAGCCAGTAAGGGGCATCTCGGTCGACCCATGGGTTTCTTTTTAACTACTGGTCTTTCTCCATCGTGGTGCCTCCTGCTGCCGTCTGTGCTTGCACTCCCGGTGCAACTGCTGTGGCATTCGTTCGGCCTCGGTCCATCCCGTGGTACTATAGATCTGTCAACTGCTGTGTGGTTGTATGCATATGGTCACACACTGCTCCGTGACAGGGGTGGTTGTGTAGCTAGGTCCTAGGGGTTCACTCGATAAGTGAGCTGCAGCATTGTCTTGCTGCTGATACTGTTGCCGCCTCTGCTGTAGCTGCCGTTGTTGCTGTGTTGCCTCAGTTGCTGAAATGCAGTTGTATGCCATTGAAGTTGCATATGATGCTTCGTGCTTCTGCTGTTGCCATGCTGCTGGCTGGGTTGAAATTGCTCACCTATTTGCCTGGAGTGCAATCGACTGCTATTTCCTGTGCTGGGTGGGAAGCCTTCTGGCAGTGTTTGACTTGTGTCCACATGTGTACGGCTCAAAGGCTTGGCTTAATATAATAATATAATTCATTTACATAGCGCCGTAGGCGAACAATCTCTATTCATGCTCTTCACATATGCCATGGGGCCCACGACCTCAGTCATCATATGCATTGACCTTGATCAAGGCGAGCACCTTAGCCACTGGGCTTAACCAGCGCTGCATGGCTTCTGTTTAACTGGCATAGCGTTTGTTAGATCGTTCATCTGGGCTCATTTGCAATACCATTTCCTTGAGCTCTACCAAGCCACGTGGGGTTCTGCTACGTCCTCTTTTTTTTGTTTTGATTGAAACATGTCGACATAACTTTTGCGGTGGAGTACCAGGCACATGTCTTAAGAAATTATTTTGTTAACTCTAAAGGGACGGATATTTCATCTGGGGAAGAGGTCGGCATCAAGCTGGAATGTGTGAAGCTGAAACACCCACAGCTGCACATCGAAAGTAAGATCTACAAGTGTCTTCAAGGAGGAGGTGAGTGCTGTTTCATCCATCCAGGTCTACTTGTGTGTTAACTCACGACCTGATTGCAGATGGATGGCCGTTTCAGGCGCTGTGCTTGTTTTTTTATATCGGCTTGAATGCAACGAACATTTTAGGCAAGAGAGTTGCGTTAGTCACGCTACGTGTGACTGGTTTCAGCATTCGGGCTTTGAGTGGGTCGAGTCAAGTATGATGCCGCAAGGGAGTTTGCATGCCTCGATCTTTGTCAAAGGATGGTCACCACTGCGAGATTCTGAATTGGCAACGTGCTGGCCACATATTAGAGCTGGCCTTAGAGACAGAAAATTGCTATAGCCTCGGCCGGCGATTAGACTAGCAGCTGCATGGACCGTTTGGCCCCTTCTCCTGGTGAGGACTATGGCCTCCAGTGAAGGCCACCATGACCCTGTAGCAAGGTCTGCCGCAGTCTCTTGGGCTTGTTTTATAGTCAAGACCTGCAGTTCTGCTGTCTAGGTGTCCTACCAAAGTGCTGTAGCAGGCGGCTGCAATAATATGAATCGATAGTGTGAATGCACGTCATATTGTAGCATGGACCGTGATGGTAGTAGTACTTGGCTGTGAAAGCTGTTCTGGCAGTAGACAAAGCATGGGACAAAACTTGGCCAATGGTAGAGTGCTAAGCAGGTGTCATTACGGTCGTCCACATAGGGACGAGGGTGTGGAGATGGTGCAGTTCTCTTAGCCTCCCGTTAAAGGGTTCGGTCATTGGGGGCGTGGCAAAGGTCGGTCTGACAGCTTAGGTCGTGATGGCTCAAGTGCTTAGCAGTAGATGTGTAGTTAAGATGTTTGGATGGCACTCAGCAGTCTCGTGGCAACCCTTGCTGCTGGTGCCAAGGCAGTTCCGTCTTGTTAGGGGAGTGTAGGAGAGTTTACTGTGGGTTGCTTGAACGATTGATTATAAGCCTAATTGGCACGGTAACCGAGGCCCCACTCGTAACCACTCCTTCACATCATCCCATCTGGACTGGTGGTGTCGAGTTACTTGGCCAGTCCTCACTCTTATGTTGATGCCAGTAAGCAGGCATAAATTGTATGTACCCAGAAGGCCGGCAGACGAGATTGGCAGATGGTGATCTGGGCTCTATCCGGCACGGCCGATGTCGAGTCAGCCCTGCAAGTATTTACATTCGACATTGATAACTTGAAAGACTGGCCCAATCATTTTGTTACTAACCTCTGACCCACATGGTATGGATGAGTCTAATAAACTGTAGCTGAAATAGCTCGTCGGACTTTTATCCTGTTGTAGCTCGTGTGTCGGTGTTGAGAAGCAGGCCTTGCTGCCTAGGTGAGCCTGGTAATGCCTATCAATCAGCCTCAGACGTACAATTTATTGACAGGTTCCAGATATCCACACAAAGCGTGGCAGCAACCAGGGCCGCCCCCTATTCCTATTGGCCGTCACTGGCGATGAAATTATGTTTTAATTCCACTCGTTGAGCAACCGTCTAGTTCCTGTTGAATAAGCACCATGACTTAGAGCTATAATTTTTCGATAATCCCTAATCTAGCCGGCCTACATGAAAATGTAGCAGGTCGAATGTTGCAGCCCCCCACATGTATGAACGTCCTGGCTCTGCCACTGCTTGTGGATATGTGCTTGGCCCACTTTCAACATCCCCCACACCCTTGTTACTAGCAGTGAGGAATCTCGGAAACAAGTGCAAAGGATGCAGCTGAAGCACAGCCGTGTCTATATTTCTCTGTGGGAGTCACGTGAGCCTGTTCTGCATTGGTGTGTACTACTGCAGTAGCTGATTTAATGGCATCCAAGCAAGAGTTGCATTTTTCTTAACGGTCCCAGGTCTCTATTCGTTACCCACAACACTTGTTGCTTGGTGGCCATCTGCTACCCACCCAGTGTTTCGACGAGCAACTTGAAGTGGTAGCCCATACGGTCCGACCGACGAAAACTTGACAGTGATGGGTGTGCATTCGTGTGTGGGATGGGAGTGGAGAGGCACAGCAGAACCTGCTGTCGACCATGCAGCAAGCGCACCGCCTCGGGGTTAGTCGTGTATGCAAGCAGCAGCACAAGTGGCAATCATGGCAAACGTGGCATGATGCACAGCCCCGCTTACTGGTGAAAGTGCATGGGCAGCTTTCGTGGACCAAGTGCACCGTTAAGGAACGGTTCGCCTAACACATTGTCTACCCGTTGCTGAGTGCATGGTCGATGAGTTTGCCAAAGCCTGAATTGGCCAGGCAGGAGGCCCGGCATGGATCTGGAGAAATCGTGCTCGTCTTTTGTCAGCTTGTGCAGCGTGCAGAAAGAGTTTAATGGCGTTGCTCGGTCTTTTGATAGTATCCCTATTTTAAATAGGTTGGTCACGATTGCCTGCTTTCACTTACCTTTTGCCAGTTAGCAAGTCGTGTGTAGCCTTGCCGGCCTCATCCTAAGATTGGGTTGTGGCTACTCACTTCCGCCCGGAGCCTAGGCGAGTGGGCTGTGTATTAGCTCTCCAACGTGCTCTCTCTTTCTCTCTCTATCTCTCTCTCTCTCCTCTCTCTCTCTCCTCTCTCTCTCTCCCCAGGCTACTTACCGAGCAGGCTTTCGGATGCTGCATTGGTTGCCTGGTCACCATCAGGGTGTCCACGCAGTGACTACTGGCAGCACGTCTGCACCTGGGAGACAGGGCTGTCCCTGGAACTTGAGCTTGTGGGTGTGCTGAGCTGTGAGCTGGCAGTGATTACCTTGGGCCGACCCGGTGATTAAGTACTGGAAGTTGAGGGGCTGCTGCTATCGTTGTTGGAGGTCCAGATGGTGCACTTCGGTGCCCTCTGTTGTCAACCGCCAACTCTTGGTTCATTGGCATCGCCCGATCTTGGTTGTCCCCCAAGCACACTAGAGAGCTGGTATGTCTGTAGGACTGTGTGGGGATGTGTTGACCCGAAGGAGCTGCCGGGCTCCCTGCGCTCTTTCGTACCTACCTCACCGCTGCCTGGCGCTCACGCAGCAGCAGTGAGCACTTGCAGCAGCAGCATCGGTCGCTGGGTCTAGGCAGCTCGATGTGCTCGTTGCAGTCGGAATTCCCATCATTAAATGGTGCGGCGCTGAGGGTGACTACAACGTGATGGTCATGGAGCTTCTGGGACCAAGCCTCGAAGATCTGTTCAACTTCTGCTCGCGCAAATTCAGCTTGAAGACGACGCTTCTCCTCGCTGACCAGCTGGTGCGTTCGTGGAGAGCGTTGCACACTGCACTGCCGCCGCCGCTGCTGCCCCGGAAGGCGGGCCGCCTTTCAAAAGGACACGCGCCCTCTGCCGCTTCGCTCGTTCTGCTCCTGTAGCTAGTAGTCAGTGCTTGCTGTGGGCGGTTTTCTGTAGGGAAAGCATGTTTGTTTGATTGTGATTGTACCACCTGTGCTCCCAGCAGAGGAGCATGGCGGTGCGCTAGTTAGCATGCATAATGCAAAAAAAACAATGCTCTTTGTATGGAACTTAAAATGCCGGAAATTGTATCGTTAGCTTTCGCGATACCCCAGGCGCTGCAACTGGGTGCTTCCCTTCTTCCCCTGTCCCCCACCCCTCGATAAAGTAGAGGTGAAGCTTAGCTGATTGAATAGCCTCGTCCATGGAGCAGTAGAAGTGCCTTAACGGCTGTGACCACCGCTTGCAATGGGCTGCACGAATCGAACCACGACCTCGTTTGTCAAATGCTTGCACTTTACCCCTGGCCCAAGACCTAGGAGCGATCCGTAGGTCACATACTCATCGTACCCGGCAGGTCTTATGCCAGTTTCCCAATACTCGTCTACGCCAAGGCCTTTGCCTGCTGCTTCTGGATTTCAGCATTGTTCCTTCCGCATCCCCGACTTGCCGCCGAGGAGCTGGCATTAAAGTGTGTGCTGGTCTTCGACCTCGGCCTTCTCGTTGGCGTGCAGCTTCCTGTTCTATTGTTCTGTTTTCGTGCGCAAATTGTTGCAGTTGGCTTTTCGGTCGCCTTGGCTGCGTATTTTTCTCTCAGCATTGCTAATACTGCTCGCCTTGCGCCCTGGCACACGAGAATGCATGCAGGCTAGCCGGTGCCGCGCCGAGCTCTCGACGCTGTCGTGCCGCGCCATCAGTCGCGATGTGCTGTGAACCGCTACTGCCCTTTTCGTGCTGCAGATAAGCAGGATCGAGTATGTGCACTCTAAGAACTTTATCCATCGCGATGTTAAACCCGACAACTTTCTCATGGGCCTTGGCAAGAAAGGCAACCTTGTGTACATAATCGATTTCGGGTTAGCCAAGAAATACCGCGACAGTCGGACGCACCAACACATTCCCTACAAGGAGAATAAGAATCTCACCGGCACCGCTCGCTACGCGAGCATCAACACTCACCTCGGCATTGGTAAGCGATTTTGCTGCTACGGCCCGCAGGAGCAAGTGTGGCTGCACAGGTGCCGGTGAGGCCGGCATGCTAGAGGCTGCATCTGCTCTCTAGCAGCCTTATTTATATAGCAGCAGAAGTGCCTTGGTGGCTATCACCATCACTTGTGGTGAGCAAAAAATTATTCCTGCTGCAGGACTCGAACTCGAACTACCTGGGTCGGGAAGTGCAGGCTCATTGCCCGTGGGTTACTTGGGTCCTGCACGTGTCTGTTTAGCAGATTTTCCCCTTGCCCCCCACCGGCTTTCGGTCCTCTAAAGTTTGATCATCGTTTGAGCAGCTCTCGATGTTTGGTTACACTCCCTTTTTGAGAGGCTCTCAGCAAAGCACATGCTAAATGCTCCCCGGTGCCATGGCATGAGTCGCTGAGTGCACCATAAGTCTTTGAATGGTGAAAGCTATGCTAGCCCACTGACAGTTTGTATCCGGGTCTCGGTATCGTTGTGCACAATACCGCAGTTGTTTGCCGATGCTTTCTTATAATCAGCTGTTACAAAAGTATGTTCATTAGTATGGTAAAGAAGACGATGAAAGCTGGTTGGGACAGGCTGTTGCAGAAAGTATGCATGAGACATGAACTGCAAAAAAATGTGCAGAAGAGATTGTGTTCTATGAGGACAATAAGCTAGTTGTTTTTACTCTTCTTACTTAAAGTCTGCTGCAAGTTGCAGCTCTTGCTCTGCATGATGCTGGACTGTAAATAATAATAATAATAATACACTTGATAAAAAGTGTCCTCAGAAACTCAATCTCTTTCTTGGCGCTTTACATTTGTAAAGGTCGCTAGCATAGTTCTTACCAATTGACATACTGTGCTGGCTTGGGGCTGCCCCGCCCCACTTGTGCCCGACTGCATGTTAGAGCCCAGAGGCGGGGAATACAAGCCACCGTTATGCGAAACTTACTGCAGTGTCTCAAGATACGGTGGGTAGCCCTCTTTGTCTGCCGAAGTAATCAATGTTAACTTAAAAGGGAATAAACCGAAAACGGTTCTTAAACCAAGCACGCTTAAAGCATCAAGCCGTTGTGCCGACTGCATTAATGCCAAGAAAACGCAGTTTTGGCATAAAATGCACTAGCATAAGCAGTGGTTCTTCGGGCAGATACCAGCCGCCTTAGGACGACCGTGAGGGTAACGTCTTTTTTTATTACTCGTGTGACCGCACTTATGAGGCAAAATGCACGTCTTGTGAAATTGCATTATGACGATTGTCCCGCCCTAATCTTCAAAGTTGAAGGTTAGCTGATTCGACGGCCTTATTTATATAGCGGCAGAAGAGCCGTAACAGCTTTCACCACTGCTTGCAGTGTGCAATAAAGAATCGACCACTGCCAGACTCAAACCCACGACCGTGGGTCGCAAAGAGCAAACTCCTTACCCCTGGCCAGACAAGGCCACAGTAGCGGGCAGTCGTCTAGTTTTGTCGACTACCGATATTCGGTCCTCATCGAACATCTTTTTCCGGCAGTGCTCGGAGCGGATTAACAGAAAGGCAAAAGGGGGAGAGCCGTGACTCCCTCATGGCAGCCAATGGCGTCCAGTCTGTAAGCTTAATAACTGCTCGTTCGATTCCCACCCCTGTTGGTTTTTTTATTTTGCTTACGGATATTGGAAGGGTGGCAAATGGGCTGCGTCTGGGTGGGGTCAGTCGCCAGCTACTCGCATCCCATGTGGTAGTAGGCACTGCCACCCATCTGCTCAATGTCTTCCTCCTAGCTCGGCCATCTGACCACGTGCTTGGCACTTGCAAGAGTGTTGCCAGCCGCCGTCCGGGTGACCTAGCAGTTAGCGACTCTTTGGCTCGGTGGCCGCGGGCAAGGTCACGTGGCAGCCTTCGCATGAGCATGGGCCCTGCACCGTGCACACAGTCCACGCAGTCGCCACGGCTCTTGTGGCTTTGATTTGTGTTTGCATTCTGCATTGTGTCGTGTACTATTTATTCAGAGCAGAGTCGTCGCGACGACATGGAATCGCTGGGCTATGTCTTCATGTACTTCCTGCGAGGCAGCTTGCCGTGGCAGGGACTGAAGGCCGCCACCAAGAGGCAGAAATATGAGCGCATTAGCGAGAAGAAGATGTCGACGCCCATCGAGGAGCTGTGCAAGAGCTTTCCTTGTACGTCCGGCGCTGCCACTGTCAAACTGACTGGTCGTGCGGTTTTTTTGTCGCTTGCCATCCTGCGGTCGTCGTTTGCTGCGTGCAAATCGGCTTGCGGTCTCGCCGAGCTCCACAGCACTGCCTTTGCTGCCTTGCAGCTGAGTTCCCGACATATCTTAACTTCTGTCGTTCACTTCGCTTCGACGACAAGCCGGACTACAGCTACCTGCGGCAGCTCTTCCGAAACTTGTTCCACCGACAGGATTTCACGTACGACTACCTGTTCGACTGGAATTTGCTCAAATTCGTAAGTGCTTAGATGTGGCGGCACACAGGACTGCATGTGCAGTGTGTGTCATTTATTCTAGTATCACTGCCCCCCCCCCCCCGACACCGATGAAGTGAGGCTCTCTAGTCCTGGCTTGCTCTTGCCTGGTATAGCTGTTTTCCGGGGCATGAATTGTGACTTGTTGGGTGCCGTAATAGTCTTTTGCTGCCCGTAAACCGTAATTATTCTATAACGGGAGTGTGGACAGAGCCTGCAGAAAGAAAATAAACTCACCACACAAAAAGGCCAAATCTGCTCAAGTCTAAGCCGATTTAATTCCTGGATGCGTAAAAAATGTGTGCTGAATTGTTTACACTATAAAGCTTCACCGACAAAATTCGGGTAGAATCAGCGATCTTATGTGGTGCATAAGAGAAAGTTATGTGCAGATAAAAAAAAACGTGACTATTTTAGCAAATAAACACGTAAATCGTAGCACTATCACAGTAAAGAACACTCAAACTTCAAGTGAGCATAAAAACTAAGAACTTTACATTATGAACATAGAAGTGGTAATATGTTCTGGTGTTGGAGAGCATCTATTCTCAGCCACGAAGTCGTTATAAGTGGAAAACCTTTGCTCAACGTCAACATTTCCGTGACTCGTTTGATTGCGATCTGGAACAGTGGTGAGAGCCGGGAGCACTGTGCTCTTTGCCAGCCTTCGACAGCAGTCAGATGCCTGACATTAGATGATTCTCGTACTCGTACTTTTGACATTCAGCATCAAGGTCCGATCGATGTCTTTTCTTATCACTTTTCACTTTGGAGTGGCATCAAAAATTCTCTGGTCAAAGATGCATGCCGCCCCATCATGCTACCTTGCTGGGCTGGCTGGCAGTAACCTTGCACAAGTATTTGCACTTCTTGCAGGCATCACATTAAAGGTGCACATCTGCCAAGATCTATAAGATTATACAACTGCCTTGCCATTTCCTCCCCAGTATTAAAACTGAACAAATAAAAATTAAGACTGCCAGTGGACATGCAGTATGTTAAAAATTTGAAGTGCCGAATGACTTTCTTATTTATGTCTGCATCTTCACTAGTGCATCGCAACACTCCTTGTCGTAAATGACCAAAAATAAGCTTCGAATTGCTGCCTTTTAGCAACACTTCAATGCTTTCTTTGGCTCAGCCACACTGACACTGTCAACTTCCACCACGGAATCTCGAAGTGTGTCTGCGTAGTCTCTGTTGCCCAAATGCTATTCAGCCTGGACCCAGGGCTACCTAAGTGTTAGGACCGGGAGGTGAGGTAGTAATAATAATAATAATAATAATACACGATAAAGAACCACCAGAGAACTAAATCTCTTTCTAGGTGCTTAACATTTGCTGCAAAGGAAACGCGATCGGATGGCCAGTGGTAGCATGCTCGACAAACAACAAGAATAACATGGTTGGGGTGCCGTGCACGGGGTCAGCATGCAAGTGTCGTTAGTGGCAGCATGCAACAGTGTCAGCACGCATAAGCACGTAAAGGACGAATCACATGGACCCACCAAATGCTGTCATAAATAAATATGTGTTTGTAATTTCTTTTTAAATGTGGTCAAGTCAGGGGATGTGACGCAAGTGGGGAGTGAGTTCCAGGCTTGGGAGCAGACGAAGTAAAGGCACGGTCTCCAAAGGATTTGAGGTTTGTACAAGGTATAAGTAAACAGTTAGTTTCCGAAAAGGCTTGGCCTGATGGGGGAGTAGATCTGATAGGTAGGCTGGAGTCAGAGAATGAATGGACCTAAAAGTGAGTGACAGAACCTTAAAGTCGATCCGTTGCTTGACTGGTAGCAGTGCAGGTCAGCGAGAAGTGGTATGATGTGGCAACTGCGATGCTCACGACAGACAAGCCTAGCTGCAGAGTTTTGCACCATCTGTAATCGCCTGATTGCACATGCTGGTAGACTAGCAAGCAGTGAGTTACAGAAGTCAAGAAGGAATGTCCCAAATGCTGGACCAACTTAGATGTGGTATTCCTTGTCTAAACAAGCCCGAATTTTAGCAGTGTAGTGTAGCTGAAAGTATGCAAACTTGATTGTGGCAATGATGTGGCCATCTAACAAAGGGTCACTTTGGAACATGACACCTAGATTTCGTGCAGATTCAACAGGAGATATGCTCGCAGAGCCGAATTTGAGCGGCAGCCTTTCCAATTCCTGAATCACACTTGGTTTGCCCATAGCTAGTAAGTTAGTTTAATCATCATTTAATTTAAGAAAACTTGATGCCATCCATGTGTGGATGTTATCAATACATGCAGCAAGGGAGTTAAGAGAATTCGATGTGCCCCAGGGCTGGGAGGGATCAAAGCAAAGGTAATCTTGGGTAATGCTTGCCTTGGCCTTATATCTAGTAAGCTAATTGCTGTCAGCACCTGGGAGCATAGCTGAAAAGTTCTGTACAAGACTGGCTCTTGTTTTACTCCGGTAGTGAAGAGGGGAAGTTATCCAGTTCAAGATTTAACAGTGTGCCTGGCAAATTAAGTGCTGCATTAGGCCCTTCGGATCGTTATTGAAGGCTTTTTCCTGTAGCTTGCTTTTCCGGTCGCTGGTGCTAGCTCATGAATCAAGTCAAAGCCCAATTGTATCAAGTAGTTGGAAGCAGTTTTGTAGTTGACCTCTGAATGTTGTGTAGTGACAACGGCTTGGGTAGAGGAAGCATCGCTCAGCTTGAGTCGCCGAAGCAGCTTTGTTGCAGTTGTTGTCTCGTGGAAGATGATGTAAATCAGTTTTCTGTGTAAATATTGGTTCACTCTACCAGCATAGCCGGTTAAAAACAAACGTATGTTGTCAGTCCTGTAATGGCAAGGCACATGCACAGCACACAGGGCTTGTACAGGGATGGTGTTAAATTTTGGAACTCATCCAACTGGAATGCTGCTTTAACGAAACATTCAACTAGATTCTGAGCAAACTCATTATGAGCCATTGATGTAGAAGATAAATAAAATAAATCCTAGCTGATTAAACAGCCTCTTGTATAGCGACAGGAGAGCCTTTACGGCTATCACCCCTTGCAGTGGTGATAAAGGATCGCCCACCACAAGAATCGAACCCATGACCTCCCCCCATCGAGGTCGTGAAAGCAACCGCCTTACCTAGTATGTCATCACGGCTCACCAAGATTTATAAGGAGCATACTGCACTAGTGTCACTCAAGACTAGCATCATCTGCTAACAGGGGAGATCGCATCAAGTTCCTCTGCTGCTGCTGCCTCGGGCGTATGAGGTTTCAGGAATAAGGGACTTCTTCGTGGGGCTGTAATTGCCATGGGAGCAGAGTGCGACCAAACAAATATCACTCCGCTGATTCTGGTGGTGGTGATATGCCGCCTTTGCCTTTCTTTGGTGCACTGTCTTTCGAAGTGCTTCTTTGAAGCATATTAGTTTCTAGTTGCTTTTGTATTCCTGAAAATCTGTCGCAAACGAAATGGCGCTGCAGACACATAGCCACACCTGACAGAGCTGTAGGCTGGCAGGATTGTAACCACCTCGACGAGGTTTGAAATGGACACTGGCTGCTAGTTAAGCTGTACCCTTAGTGTACCTGTATATGGCTGTGCCACTCATTTCTTTAATCCGAATACACTGTTTTTACCTCGCTGGGAAAGCTGCAGCACGAGTGTTGCAGCTTAACTGCCGTCGCTGGCCGTTGCACTAGGGTAGTGAACGGCCGGCTGAATGTAAAGTTTAAAAAAATTCCATTCAAGGTCAGCCGTAAATCTAAGTTACCCTAAAACAAAATCTGGCTTTAGGTCCAATAACTGTAGCCACCGTGCACTTTATTTCTGTCCCTAAGGATACCTCGAGTATAAAGGTGGTCGGTATTGGGCAACTCGAAGAAGGTATCAGGTTTTATTCCCTAGACTTGCCCACCCAAGTGCCTGTACTGTGCTCTACACCTGCGGCGAGTGTGTGTCTGCGTGGGAACTCTCTGTATGATATGGGCTGGATGCCTCCTGCGTTGTATTGCAAGCCGGATGATGACCGTGCCCTCGCATGGCTGCAGTGGGACTGCCATTTGCCCATGCATCTCTACAGTGTGATTGCCACTTCTAGACACCAACAAAATGTATTTTGGTGTCGTCAGCCCCTGCATGCACCTAGCCAGTGTGTGCGTTCGTTTTTGCGTTTGTTAGTTGCTCGTCAATTGCAAGTCGTGTTTGCACTGTGCAGCCACTGAAAGCTGCCCAGTTCCAATTACAGTCAGCGAGAGGCTCATCCCAGCAGGCCTACAGCCACCGCTCGGTAAAAAAAAAGTGTTAAAGAAAATTAAGATTGCCGAGTGCCCTTTGATGGGTGTGCTGCTCTGCTAGTGACATAATGAGGGGCAGCTCCTCTGGACTATTTTACGGCAAGTTGATACTTATGTATAAATAATTTAGATTAAAAATCATTTTGGGCCATTCTAGCTGCGCGAACTGTGAACGGGACAGAGTGGATGAAGGCAGGAGAGAGAGAGCGAGAGTAGAGAAAAATCCCATCGACTGCTACACAGTATATGGATGTCCAAGGTAGTCACGTAGTCAGCCCTTGGCTTGGAGGCTGCTGCTGTAGTCTTCGAGCTGCTTGGGGGCAGCACCTCATCATTTTCCCGACCGAGGCATGCCCCCCCCCCCCGACTTGCTTTCCGGTATTATCCAAGTCCGTCATCCTTGTCAATGAAAAGGGTATGCCCGAGAGGAGGCTGGTGCCGGCCGGCTCTTTCATCACAGCCTCTGCTTGACCCGTCCGAGTAATGCTCGGTTTGCCCTGGCTCTTGGCTGACTCCTGTTCTGGCAAACTGACCATGCACGTGCCAGTCGGGCCTTCAGTCAGGCACTCGGACCGGAGAGCTGGCGCTGCTGCTGCCTCCTGCTTCTCCATGTCGCCTCATCTCTTATCTCTGTAAATCGCGAGATGTTGCTTGGCTTGGCTGACTTCCACTGCTGGTGGCCTTGGCTGCCCGGTGTAAGCTGGTCCGTTTCTCACATCGTTAGGCCTGCTTAAGGCGTTTTTACCCCGTGTGGCGCCAGGGACTCCTATAGCACGTGTGCGGCATTCCTGAGCCGCCCGGTCGCTTCCGTTCCATTTACGCACACACACACACCCCCCCCCCCCCCGGGAAACATCTAAGGCCACATGCACAGTGGTGGGGTGCCACAAATCTTGTGTTTTTGGTGACTCGTTCCTGGATGTAATCAAATCTCTTAAAAAAATATCAAGGTAAAATGAAAACAGAGCTCCCACCTGATAAGCAGGCTGAGAGGCAAGGGCCCTACGACTTTCGACTGTGCCTACGTGACCGTCGGAATTCGCTTGAAACCTGGCCCCCATTTTTACCACGGCATCAATCTTCAGCAGTTCATTGGCTTCATCATTTTTATCGCCGTGAGGCTCTCTCTCTCTCTCTCTCTCTCTCTCTCTCTCTCTCTCTCTCTCTCTCTCTCTCTCTCTCTCTCTCTCTCTCTCTGGAGCTCTCTGGAGCTCTCTCTCTCTCTGGAGCTCTCTCTGGAGCTCTCTCTCTGGAGCCCTTCTTAACAGAAACGACTAGTTCACAATCTGGTAACTTCCTAATGGGATTACCGTAATTCGCTCCTCGGCTCGCTGTCCGACACATCGTGGCAGCAGCTCTGCAGATCTGAGATCTGAGAGAGCAGCTCTGCAGAAACACGAATGCTCTCTCAGATCCTTATCGCCGACTGGCCGTTTCAGTCAGCTACCCGAACACCGAGGGTCATAGGTCTGTCGCCTATCTCCAGTGCCGCAGACACACCTTCGCCGTAGGGCTGCGCAAGTACCGCCGCGATTGCGTGGCAGTGTTTGAGGATGGGCAGGCAAGTCCCTCAAAGACAGCCATGGGACGTTGCAATGATAAGCACAGATGGCTTGCACAAAAGACCACAAACTGTAAAAAAAAAAATAACTTAAATAGGCCCACGAAATACAGCCAGCCAGAGGATGCTTGCAAAGCTGCATAGTGGTGGTCTTCACAACAATACTTACTGTGAAAATCAACCAAAAACGATGAGTAAAAGCAAAAGTGAAGATATCCGTGCTGCTCGTCCTCCTGGCATGCTAGGTTATATGCCTCGTTGTTCTTGCTCATCAGTATCTGGCCATCCAGCGGTTTGCCTACCGAGGCCACTGAGGCTTGCTTAAAGATAATTGTTCCTTCTTTAGTTATCGTTTGTATTTTTTGGTGGGAGAAAACCAGCCGTCCGGCAGTTGCCCTAGATCTTAGCCCAGGGGTAAGGCGCTCCCACTTGCCGACTCAATAGTCGTGGGTTCGAGTGTTGCGGCCTGCAATCCTTTGCACACCGTGGGTGGTTATTGCCATTAAGGCTCTTCTCCGGCTTTTTTAAAAATTGGGCTGCTATACCAGCTCTTGCACTGACTGCCAAGTCATGTTGTACCAGCTTTGTTTGGTCACGTGGCAATGTCGGTCATCCTAGTACAGCATTTGCTGGGTCTTTGTGATTCATCCTTCGTGTGCATGTACCTGCTTACACGGTGCCTGTTGCTTTCGGATGTTACCACTGATCATTTGGTAGTGCTTGCTATACAGCATGGTAGTGCTTGCTATACAGCATCTGTAAAGTGCCTAGAAAGAGATTCAGTTCTCCAAGGGATGGTATTATCATTATCTTGTATACTTCGAATGAATCGCTAGTACCTCGTGAAATCGCTCAGCTGGTTATTGCTCAGTAAGCAGTTTGTGGGTAGAAATGGTAGACATTCCATTCGTCATTAACTACATCAGTTGCTTTGTCCACCGACTTTTGCACTGCACCCGCACCCTTTTATCGGTCGACTGCCTACGACGCCCACGCCCGACGAAGTTTAATGCTAGCAAGTCCACGAGCAGTATGTGCACTTGGTAGCTAGCACGGTTCATGCCGCCGTAGCCACCGTAATTTCGTATTCGGTCATTTCTTGTGCTGCTGTTTCATTCCCGTATTCTGCTCCCTCCTCTCGTCCACAGGGAAACAATCCTGGCCGCGGCCTGACCACGACGGACGATGTTGCTGCAGCCGCTGTCGACCGCGACAAATTCATGCTGCGAGGCAGCGGCGGTGGCCTCGCGGGTCCAGATCGCCAGCTGGGTAGCTCGGCCACTCGACTGGCCGCCGGTCTGGGTGCCTCGACCGCGTCGGCCATGGCTTCCGGAGCCATGCGCATGAGCGGGTCGCACCAGCCGTTGCAGCACGGCGGCCCACCGATGCTTCTGCCCACGTACATGCCTGGCGGCGGCGTCGCCATGGCACAAGGCGGCGTCGGCAACAGTGGCGGTGGCGAGTACGTCGGTAGGTCGTCGCACGGCTCAACGGCCGCCTCGACAGCTTTGCCGCACCCTCCTCCGTGCGCTGCAGCTGGGCGAGCAGTGCTTTAAATCGGGATGAGACCGGATAAGCCTCGCTACCACTCCAGCGGCAGCTCGAGCAGCAGCGCCTGTGCAGCCGCGTCGTTTCAGCCCGCTTTGCAGACCTCGCGTCCCCCTCCCTCCTTCCCAGCATTCCCTCGCGCCTGTCGAGCGTCCGCAGGGCGTCTTCTCGCTGCAGACGTCGGCCCGGATCGCTTGGCGATGCGGATGGACGGCGCGGCCTCACTCCCGCGTGCCGCGGCAGCTAGCACACTGCTGGCTGCTGCCGCGGCGGCCGCTGCTGGCAGCGTGCAGCCGAGGCCGCGATACGACTCAAGGCTGTCGCTCAACTCTCACAATGACTTTCTCAGTCCGGCCATGCAGCATCCGGCGATGCCGGTTGCGATGGGCTCGGGACGGCAGATGAACTACGTCGGCGGTGACGTGCCCATGGCGGCCGCAGCGGCCTCGCTCTCGTCTTCCGGGGCGCCCAGCACCGGCGGCGCAGTCGGCGGCAGCGAGCTGGCCTCGGGCGGCGGACGGCACGGGTCGTTCTCAAGGACCGCCGCCGGCGCGGCGTCCGCTGCATCGTCGGCAGCGGCGCCGGCCGTCGTGCCGGGCGCGCCGGGCGTGAGAACGCGCAGCGGCGGCTTGACCAGTTGGAAGAAGAAGTGACGTCGCCGCCGTGACGTGCGATGAACTCGTATGCTGCGCTTCTTCTCGTATGATTCGGCTGTTATTGCTACAAGAAACCCGTTGAACTGTACATAAACGCTTCGCATTAGCTGTGCCCATACCGCGTGTCGTGCTGCCGACGCCGGGGCGGCGGTGGAGGCAGCGCGAGCCAACCAACCACCTCGCTGTCGGCGGTCTCCTTTGCTGCCCAGCAAGCCTCGACTCGGCGCTTGGTCTGGCGTTGGCGAGCGAGCTGTGCTATCTAGCGGTGCAGGCGTGTGTGCTCCGTCGCTCCCTTGACCTTGGCAAAGTCCAGATCCCTTTCCGGCTGCCTGCCGACTGAAATGCAGGGTAAGTGGCCGATGGGCGATGCCGGCACTCCGGGCAGCGGCGGCGAAGTGTGAGGCAGCATGCTCCCACTGGGTGGCATCGTTCGTTGCAAGCTCGTCTGGACGGTACCCAAAGCACCTCCATGCTGTCTCGGCCAAAGCAGGAGTGTTACGTTTGTCTTGGTTATGGTGTGGACGTTGCTCGCCCCACCCCTCTCCCCCCCCCCCGTCCCTGCCTCCTCTGTCGTGGGCTGTAGACGGGAAGGGTGGGGATGGCAGCAGGCCACTTTAGAGGCATTAGCAGGAGTCGGTTCCACGTGGTTCGGTGAGATGAATTAGCGGCAGATTTGTTTCAGTGCCCCTGGGTCGTAGCCCAGGGTGAATGTGCTTGCACTTACATACACTTTTCGTGGGTTCGAGTCCTGCAGTAAGCAGCTTTTTATTGCCCACTGCAAGTGATGATAAGCAGTTAAGAGTGCTTTACACAATGAGGCTGTCAAATCAGCTACCCAGTATTTGGTATTGCACACAAACTCTTCATCAATGGTAAGTCCGGCAGATTGGTGGCAGGTAAATGAAGTCAGTTGTATATAGTGCTCAAAAGTGTAAATATATGTCGCGGCTAGAAAATCGAGATCTTGTGCCATCTTAAATAGTCGAACATGCGACCTCGGAAGGGGTTATTCTAGCTTGGGATCGCTGTCTAAGCCCTAGGGCCCTGCAGTGACACTACAAAACTGTTGACTGCCCTCATACATTCCAGGCGGTAGCTACTCTGTCGTCTGGTGACCTGCAGCTCCGTCGGACCTGACCTGACATCAGCTTAGTATTCCTGGTGTCTGCTGGTTCTTGTGGATTTGGTCTAGGGGTTATAGTGCTCACTCCTTGACGATAGAGGTCACGGGCTTTCTACACGGAGGTGGAGATCTTACTCTACCCTATGTATGTGACATTTATGCCACTCCATCTACAGCGTCGGAAACCTGCGGTTTCCCAAACGGAACTCCGGGGTTAGCTCTGCAAACAATCGTTTCCAGTAGGCCCAGCTTGAAAATGCTGCCAAAAGATAGTGGTTCGAGCTTGGCCGACAACAGCTTCAAGGTTAGTTTGTCTCGCCGTGGCCGCCGGTGGCATCGGACAGGTGAATAATCCAGCAACTCGGCCACTGTCGCACGACTAAGCATTCTCGGCCATTTACCAGCATCCCGATGGATGTCGCTGTATTAAGCCGAACTTTGTGCACTGCACTTGAGTTTTGACGTATGGGCGTCTGAGTTGATCTGAGCCGAGTTTCGGATCGACTTGCCCGAACACCCCAACGACTGATTTTTTCGGTGTGCATTAGTGGGATAGAAATGACAAGATATTGGTATAGCGAATGCTGCAAGGATTGTGAGGAATAAGTGAATTTCTAGCTCCTTTATTAATGTCAAGTAAGCATGTGACGTCAGTTGGGAGTATTTCCAGGCTTTGGGAACGTAAGAGCTGGAGGCATAGTCTCCGAAAGACTTATGACGTTGGTTAAGGATACAGCTTGAGCTAAGAGTTTAATGAAGCTTGAGTCAGAAGAGCCGGATGGGATAGTTTGGTGAGAAGTGATGTTGATGTGGTCGTTGCTATGTTCAAGACTAGTCGAGCTGCCGAGTTTTGCACCAACTGAAAGTGCCTTCGTGCACCGACTGGAAGATGTACGAATAGTGACGTACATAAGTCGAGACGGAATGTCACAAATTCGTGGACCAACTTGAATGGGATACTCCTGTCTAAGAAGGCCGGAGTTTTCGCAGTGTTACCTTGATGAAAATAAGCAGACTTGACTGTGGAGCTGAAACGATCGTCTATTGAAAGGTCACTGTTGACCAGGACGCTCCGACTGCCTGCAGAGGCTACAAGAGCTACGCTGGTCGAGCCCATTTGGGGATTAGGCCAATATCTTTGAGCAGACGTTACGTTTGCCCATAAAACCTAAGCTAGTTTCATTGATTTCATTCACTTGCAACTTAAGATGGTACTTAGCCATGCACGCGATAACGTCAGCAATAGATGGTGCAACTGATAGTTTAATATGCTTGGATTAAAGTGTGTATTCTGTGCCGCTTTCCAACTTTTTAAATACTAATATTTGCTCTCTAACCGCAGTACTCTAGTTTACAGTGTAGACAGTATTCAGCAGCTTCGACTCACTGGCTCACTGGCCTCCAAAAACTTACCTCGTCCACCAAAGACTGATACGGGTGGCTAAGCTGCTCCCTATACTGCTTGGTACGGCGAACTTGGGAGTTGGGTATTCGGGGCCGGTGAAGAGCAGCAGTGAACATTGATATTCAGTTACTAACGCGACATTGTGACTAACTTGCTGCAAACTGCTAAAAATCTCCTGTAGAATCTGCACGAAATCTAGGTGTCATGTTCCAAAGTGACCTTTCATAGGACGACCACATCAGCTCCACAATCAAGTCTGTCTACTTTCAGATACAAAGTATTGCTAAAATTCGGGCTTGTTTCGATTGGGATACCACGTCTAGGTTGGTCCAGCATTTGTGACATCCCGTCTTGACTTCTGTAATTCACTGTTTGCTGGTCTACCGGCATGCGAACTCAGGTGCTTACAGCTGGTGCACAACTCTGCAGCTAGTCTTGTCTGTCGTGAGCGTCGCAGTTGCCACATCACGCCACTTCTTGCCGACCTGCACTGCTACCAGTCAAGCAACGGATCGACTTTAAGGTTCTGTCACTCACTTTTAGGTCCATTCATCTCTGACTCCAGCCTACCTATCAGATCTACTCCCCCATCAGGCCAAGCCTTTTCGAAAACTAACTGTTAACTTATACCTCGTACAAAACCTCAAATCCTTTGGAGACCGTGCCTTTACTTCGTATGCTCCCAAGCCTGGAACTCACTCCCCACTTGCGTCACATCCCCTGACTTGACCACATTTAAAAAGAAATTACAAACACATTATTTTCCCCCACCAGGCTAGGCATCGAGCCATTGTTATTATTGGCCATCTCGCGATATTGAACAGCTCCGGTATATACGGCGCCGTCCTTGTAGGCTACGGCCGCAAGTTCCTTTGACTGTGGCACATCCTCTGCAGGAGTAGCGTCCACCTGAACCGATCCTGTCCTCAGGCCTGTGGGATGGTAGAGTTCGCGGCCGGGTAGGCGGGGTGGTGGTGCTGGTGAAAGCAGTCTGTCAGCTTCGCTCCGGCCCACCGAGTTCAGGAAACCTGCTAGCTCTCTAGCTATTTCGTGAGATGGAAGTCTGTTGGCTACCGGTTGCTTGCCGAAAGCCGATTAGGCTTCGCGATCGCTATACAAAAATCTCATGCACAACACCTCTAATAGTCTTTATGGAGTAACAGACGGAGATAGCTTACATTAGATTAATTGAGACTTGAAGAGACAGCGACAAGTCTCGCTAGCTCTGCATCTGCATCTATGCCCGTGTCTTTTTTTCGAGCTAATTCTACTTCCAGTGAGAAAGGAGAGATGTCGAGTTGCCAAGAGAGGTCAAGCTCGATCGCAGGCCGTTCGCAAGAAGCCACACAATGAAGCGCTTGTGCGACAATCTCTTTAGGTAAAGAGGCGCTTGGCGGACCGCTCGAAGGTTATTTCCGAGCAGACGAACAGCCTCAGTGAGCAGGCAGAGCACCTATAGCTCGGTAGACCGCAAGCGATCAGGACGGCGGCCTCGTCCCCTCACGAAACCGAGACGGAGCACTGAGATGAGAGCGTGAGAGAATGATGAGTCAAAGAGAAAGAGACAAAGAGACAGAGCGAGAGAGAGAGAGAGAAGAGACAGAGAAGAGACACAGAGAGAGACTGAGAGACAAAGAGAGAGAGAGAGAGAAGAGACAAGGAGAGACTGAGAGACAAAGAGAGACAGACAGAGAGACAGAGACAGACAGACAGAATCTGTGAGTGTGGGTGTGTGTGCACGCATGTGTGTGTGTGCGTGTGTGTGTGTGTGTGTGTGTGTGTGTGTGTGTGTGTGTGTGTGTGTGTGTGTGTGCACGAGCGACCGGCAGCGTCTTGAGAGGGGAAGGTAAGAACCAACCTGTAGTAACGGAGGCTCACTGCCCAGTTTTACGCGACACATACCCAGGATGCCGCTCGCAGCCGATTCCCTCTCGCTGGGGGTCAACCGGTGGCTGCGGCGGCGGCGGCATTCAGCCCCAATCGCTCGTCGACCGCCGCGCCGCCTCCTGCGGCCGCCCGCTGCCGCCGATAGACGCAGCACATGCCGACGGCCAGCAGGACCGCCCCCGCCGCCACCAGCGCTGCACCAACAGCCAGGGCCAGCGAGCTCTCGCTGGGGCAGGCCGACACGTAGTAGGCGTTGCTCACAATGACGTGGTAGGTCAACGTGGACGCGTCGGCGGCGTCGCAGACGCTCAGGCCGAAGCGCAGGCGCGTGCCGTCTTCGTGTGGATAGAGGAGCAGGTGCGCGCACACGACGCTTTCCCACGGGTGCGTGTAATT
Source organism: Cristatella mucedo (assembly GCA_009760855.2). Classification (NCBI taxonomy): domain Eukaryota; kingdom Metazoa; phylum Bryozoa; class Phylactolaemata; family Cristatellidae; genus Cristatella; species Cristatella mucedo. The sequence goes on from WPIO01000179.1 coordinate 292,986, forward strand.
GACGGTGCATGACGTCAGATCGTAGCTCGTGTATCCGGCGCTCTGCGCTGCTGCCTCGCCGCCGCCGGCGCTCCTGTCGTCGGCGCACCACCAACCGTAGCGGGCTCCCGTCGCCGACACGCTGTCGCGGTAATCGTCGTCGGCGGCGGCGGCGGCCGCAACCCAGATTTTGGCGGAGGCGTTCGCGCGCGCCACCGCCGCCGGCGAGCGCAACGCCCCGCCGACCCAGCGGTCGTAGCTCACGATCCACAGCACTTGCGACTGCGAACTGACCGTTGCTTGGAAGAGGGCGTCGGAGAAGGTGCCGTTCACTCGAACGCTTCCTTCCAGCGAGCAGTCACCGTCGCCGCGGCTCGTGCGCTGACGGGTCGTTCCGAGAGCCGCTCCGGTAAACAGGGCCGTGGCGGCGCACAGCACCGAGACCGCTGCCGCCGGCGGGCGCATGGCGAGGTAGGACGGACGCTGGCTAGTAGCTAGCCAGATGGCGGCTCGCTAGCACGCCGACGAGCAAATACGTTCGGCCATTTTGGCCGTCCGCGGCGGCTTGACGCCAAAACGCGCTCCGTTAGCTGGATACCAGGGGGCGCTGCCCGACATCATTGTCCACGCTCGGGTAGGGGCGTCGTCGCAGACCAGTATGTGACCAGCGGGATCGACCGCGAGCCCGCAGGTCGACCTGTGAGCAGCGCGAACGGGTCGTACTAGCTGGTAAAGCCACCAAAAACGATAGTAAGCTTATTTGATGAATTATTCTTTGCATCGAAGTGAAATGTAAGCTTAGCACAGCAGATTGCTTCGTCCATTGCTTGCTGTTACAGCCAATTGACCATGAACAACTCGTTTTCTACCTCTAGGTTACGCCGCTAGGTAGCAAGGTAAGCGGCAGGTTAAGCCTACTCCGCCGAGCCTTGGCCGTTACGTACCATCTACAAGGTAGTGATAGCCTTTAAGGCTTTTCTGTCACACTATAAAAAGGCTGTTGAATCAGGTAACCTTTTTATAGTAGGAGGTAGCTTGATAAAAAAATAGCAGGGGATACTGTACTTTATCTCTCTCATTTGTGCAATACAAGGTCGAGTATCTTACGCTAACAGCGTCTCCAAGACATATTAGTAAGTAATACTATTCTGATCACAATTTGGGATTTTTGGGGTTGGCACTATCTAAAGCATTAACAAGTATGATGCCATATGAATATAGTTTGGCTAATATAACAGCCTCAGGTATCTAACCGTCTTTCTTTCATCAGTTTTCTGTCGGTAATAACCAATTGCCTCCCTCCCGTTAGTACTCAAACTCACGACCTGGGTAGTGAAATAAGTGCACCTTACCTCTCCGCCTGAACGAAGACCCAGGGTCAAAGCCGTAAGGTCTGAATTATTTTAATGTTAAGTTTTACTTATACTGATTAAAATGCACAAGTAACACTGTAGAACGATTCGATGTAGCAACGAATAAACTTATTGGAGTTAGACTGTGCCATCGGTGACTTCATGGAAAATTTAGCCGAGTAACTTGTGAATGTGATAAATACAGATTCTATTATACCTTGCTACTTAATCAACATTAATGATTCAGAAATTGTTTCCTTCACTCTAGTTGCATACGAGATGCTCACTCACCATGACCCTGCGGGTCGTGGGGTTTGAGTCCTGCAGTGAGCGATCCTTTATTCTTTTATTATTTATATTTTATTATATCCTCTAAGCGATGGCGATTTAAGGTAATGTTCTTCTGTCACTATACAAACGAGTCCGTTAAATCAGCTAACCTATTTTTACTTGCATCCTTCGTGTACCTACTAACATATCGCATGCAACATGGATTGTAATGCGAATGGCCTCAGATGATGGATATTAAAAATATGGCCCATTGTTTACAAGTGTCACATTTTATTCACGTGACCGAACGCAAACACAGGGGATCCTCCTACACACGCGGTCTAGGCTTTCGTGCAAGACTGACCGTTGCTACAGTGCTTGACAAGGAACGAATACGCCGATCCTTTAGCTGCATGGTTGAATATCATTGCGATTACGAGAACACGAGAATCTAAGACAATGGCTGGGGAGTTTGAGCTGGCACTGATTGCATCGAGCAGACAATAGATGCGATTGAGTACAACTAATTGCCCATCAGAGCTGAGTCCGCGAATTAATAAATAAGGCCCGACCACCATGGGGAAATGCGATGCGGTCCGCTTGCACGTAAGGCACCGGATGAGCGATACTTTCCGATTTCGCTAGCTACCAAACAGTCGCCGTGAGAGACATTTATAACGTAGCCTACAATGACGGCCGCTGAAGTGTGTGTCCCCCTGCCACCATACACTGACCTCGGAAGCAGGCAAGACAGAACAGAGCAAAGTCAAGTCTTTGAGCTCTCATTCTGCGACTCTTTTGGTCAATGCTGACGGGAAACACGACGAGAAAGAAGAACGAGGAGATACACGAGAAAACGGGGACATATATAGAGATAAGAGGTAAAGAGAGAGAGAGAGAGACTGTTGGCTAACGGCACCTAACCAATATCTAGCGATTACTCGAGAACGAAGATGAACCACGGAGCAACTTTGCTGTAGACTGTGGTTTTATTTAATTGATGACACTGCCCCTGATCGCTGTACGAGTGGGCTGTGACACCCGATGCGATAAGCAGCCCGGACGTGCTATTAGTGTTTGTTTTGACAAGGGAGTCAGGGGGACTCCGGTGGGCGAGAGGGGCGAGGAGAGTCATGCTTCGCTCTGCTTCGTGTGTAGGGAGAATAAACTGGTGGAGTTGCTCGTCGGCTGGTGTTCTGTGCCGTTCGCGACGATAATTCAGACTACAAGCTATCTCCGGTGGCGGCGGTGACCTACAACAATGTTGCTAGAGCATTTTCAAGTCGGTGATGACTTCGCAACTTGGCTGCTTGACTCGGAGCGGCGGCTCGAGCTGTACGGCGTCAATCCGACAATCTGGCACAAATATCTGCCTGTCTTCCTGGAAGGAAGCGCCTTCTATGTGTATTCTTACATGCCGAAGGCAATCAAGGATGACTACCGTCTGCTTCGCGAGGCTCTGGTAACAGCGCTGGCTAGCCCTGCAGGTAAAGCGCGACTGCTGAGCGCTGAGTTAGCAAATGCTTGTCGGAGAGAGGGCTGCGACAAAAGAGACCAGAAGCAATATCAGCAATCGCCGATGGTGTGCCGAGCGACAACGGTTTACCAGGATGCCACCGTGTGGAACGCGGTGACAGCGATCCAGGCTGTGACGGTTTGCCAGGCGCACGTGGCGTGACACGAGGCAACGGCCTGCGAGGTAGCGGAAGCCGTGGAGGTGACGCTGGCATGCGACGAACCGGTGGGTTACTACTCGGAGCAAGTCGGAGATGCGGAGCAGGTCGGAAGCTCATCGGCGACGCAAGTGGGCTGTGACGCAGCGCAGGTAGGAGACGAGGCGCAGATCGGATATGCGGTGCAGGTCGGAAACGCGGCTGCGGCGGCGCCCGAAGACGCGGCGGCGCCCGAAGACTCGGCGGCGGCGCCCGAAGACGCGGCGGCGCCCGAAGACGCGGCGGCGGCGCCCGGAGACGCGGTGGTGGCTTGCGAAGTAGGCGGTGGTGTGGGATGCACCATTAAGCTTCGAGGCTGTGCCGCCCGACGAGGCGCCAGCGGGGGAGAAATATGTGGCCCCACGACGCATGAACGCAGCCGGCTTGTTTCAACAGGCCCTGCGGTCGCCTGCCTCTTCCGAGCAGCCGTTACTTAGCCTCATGATTAAGGGTACAGTTAGTGCCCCGGCGGAAGGAGTTGGCATTGAAATTGATGGAATCCGCCGCCACCTAGCGGACATCAGACCAGTACCGATCGCCAACGAACTCCTTGATGCGCACTTCGATGCTGGCCCTGGTAGTATGGCCAGAGCAGACGAGCGCGGCAGACAGCTACGGCCAAGATGTGGGCTGAGACCGCCGGCGCGCTATGAGGACTATGTGGTTAATGTTTAGCCTTCTCGTTGTCTAAGCAGTGGAGAAGAACAGCTGCTTGCTGCTCTGGCTACGTCGTTAATTGATCTCCAGATCAGGCGGGCATGTGGTTATATTTAATTGATGACACTGCCCCTGATCGCTGTACGAGTGGGCTGTGACACCCAATGCGGTAAGAAGTCCGGATGTGCTATTAGTATTTGTTTTGACAAGGGAGTCAGGGGGACTCCGGTGGGCGAGAGGGGCGAAGAGAGTTGTGCTTCGCCCTGCTCCGTATTGAGGGAGAAGAAACTGGTGGTGTTGCTCGTCGGCTGGTGTTCTGTGCTGTTCGCGACGATAATTCAGACTACATAGACAAAGCGTGGCAAGACGCTGTACAGTAGTGGAAGATGCACGAGCCGTTTCCGAATGTGTACTCCTGCTTCGGCATGTAGCTGAAGAGAGATGTCAAGCTGTCGAGTTGCCAAGAGAGATCAAGCTCGATCGCAGGCCGTTCGCAAGAAGCCAGACAATGTAGCGTTTGTACGACAATCTCTTTAGGTAAAGAGGCGCTTGGCGGACCGCTCGAAGGTTATTTCCGTGCAGACGAACAGCCTCCGTGAGCAGGCAGAGCACCTAGCTCGGCAGACCGCAAGCGATCAGGACGGTGGCCTCGTCCCCTCACGAAACCGAGACGGAGCACTGAGATGAGAGCTTGAGAGAATAATAATAATAATAATAATATTGCACTTGATAAAGCGCCCTCAGAGAACTTAATCTCTTTCTAGGCGCTTTACATTTGCTGCAAAGTGATACGCAATAGAATAGTAAGTAAAATCATGCTTGAAAAACAAACAAAATGAATAACATGGTTAGGGGTTACATGCACTGGGTCAGCATGCAAATGTGGTTAGTGGCAGCATGAACAGTGTCAGCACGCATAAGCACATCGAGGACGAATCACAAGGACCCACTAAATGCTGTCCTAAATAGGTATGTTTTTAAGTTTCTTTTAAATGTGGTCAGGTCAGGGGATGTTCTGATGCAGGTCGGGAGGGAGTTCCAGGCTGTGGGAGCATACGAGCTAAATGCACGGTCTCCAAAGGATTTAAGGTTTGTACGAGGTATTTCTAGACTGTTGGATTCCGAAAAGCGAGTGGTACGATGCTTTGCCTGATGGGGTAGTGTAGAATGATGAGACAAAGAGAAAGAGACAGAGCGAGAGAGAGAAGACACAGAGAAAAGACTGAGAGACAAAGAGAGAGAGAGAGAGAGAGAGAGAGACAGAGAGACAGAGAGACAGAGAAAGAGACACAGACAGACGGACAGAATCTGTGAGTGTGGGTGTGTGTGCGAGCGCGCGTGTGTGTGTGCGCGCGCGTGTGTGTGCACGAGCGACCGGCAGTGTCATGAGGGGGGAAGGTAAGAACCAACCTGTAGTAACGGAGGCTCACTGCCCAGTTTTACGCGACACATACCCAGGATGCCGCTCGCAGCCGATTCCCTCTCGCTGGGGGTCAGCCGGTGGCTGCGGCGGCGGCATTCAGCTCCAATCACTCGCCGACCGCCGCGCCGCCTCCTGCGGCCACCCGGTGATACCGTAAGGCGTAGCGCAGGCAGACGGCCAGCAGGACCGCCCCCGCCGCCACCAGCACCGCGCCAACAGCCAGGGCCGCCGGGCTGTCGCTGGGGCAGGCCGACACGTAGTAGGCGTTGCTCACAATGACGCGGTAGGTCAACGTGGACGCGTCGGCGGCGTCGCAGACGCTCAGGCCGAAGCGCAGGCGCGCGCCGTCTTCGTATGGATAGAGGAGCAGGTGCGCGCACGCGACGCTTTCCAACGGGTGCGTGTAATTGACGGCGCATAACGTCAGATCGTAGCTCGTGTATCCGGCGCTCTGTGCTGCTGCCTCGCCGCCGCCGCCGGCGCTTCTGTCGCCGGCGCACCACCAACCGTAGCGGGCTCCCGTCGCCGACACGCTGTCGCGGTAATCGTCGTCGTCGTCGGCGGCCGCAACCCAGATTTTGGCGGAGGCGTTCGCGCGCGCCGCCACCGCCGGCGAGCGCAACGCCCCGCCGACCCAGCGGTCGTAGCTCACGTTCCAGATCACTTGCGACTTCTTAGTGACTGTTGCTCGGAAGAGGGCGTCGGAGAAGGTGCCGTTCACTCGAACGCTTCCTTCCAGCGAGCAGTCACCGTCGCCGCGGCTCGTGAGCTGACGGGTCGTTCCGAGAGCCGCTCCGGTAAACAGGGCCGTGGCGGCGCACAGCACCGAGACCGCTGCCGCCGGCGGGCGCATGGCGAGGGAGGACGAACGGCGCGGTAGGACGGACGCTGGCTAGTAGCTAGCCAGATGGCGGCTCGCTAGCACGCCGACGAGCAAATACGTTCGGCCATTTTGGCCATCCGCGGCGGCTCGATACCAAAACGCGTTCCGTTAGCTGGTTACCAGGAGGCGCTGCCCGACGCCATTGTCCACGGTCGGACAGGGGCGTCGTCGCAGACCGGTATGTGGCCCGCGGAATCGACCACGAGAAACCCGCAGGTCGACCTGTGGGTGCCGCTAATTTGGGGGGGGGGCGTGGTACGCTGTGTATATTGTCGGGCGGCCGCTCCGACGGCTATTTCATCACGATTATCCTCCTATCCACCAATAACCGGTGTTTCACCTGTTCACGCCCACGTTATGGAAGGGTGCGTAAGGCTGAGCAAGCCTCCCCCTTTACACGGGGGGGGAGAGCAGAGGTGTACCTTTCACCACTATTGGTCGGTGCGGGTATTGGGGGGCGCGCCCAGACGCGCTCGGTTCTCTGACGCCGCGCCTGGGAGCGAGCGTAGGGTGGGGGTCGACCGCCTCGCCTGCGCCACCTGCACCTCCTACGGATGGCAGCCATCGCTCGTCAGCCAATAGCAGCGCCGGTCATTCGACCCTCGGTATCGCTCCTTCTAGAAGTTCTGCCTTTTCACCATCTTGAATGGATGCTGCCATTTCTTCTTTATCTCTTCTTCTTTCACGGGAATAAATGACGGCGTACTAGCTGCCAACTAATACGCCGCCGACTATTTATTGATTGAGCGCACTTTCGGCTATGAGAACAGCGCCCATAGCCGCTATATCAACGCCGTCGTTTGGCACTGAGCCAGCTCACTTTTCCCCTCGTCCTGCTATGAGCGCTATGCACGTAGCCATAAGTGTGCTGGCACTATGAGCAAACGACGGCGTACTAGCTGGTACAGCCTCCAAAAACGATAGTAAGCTTATTTGATGAATTATTCTTTGCATCGAAGTGAAATGTAAGCTTAGCACAGCAGATTACTTCGTCCAATGCTTGCTGTTACAGCCAATTGACCATGGACAACTCGTTTTCTACCATGCTCGGAGTCAGGCAGCCAGCTGTGAATGTAAATAACTGCATGAAACGAAAGCGGGGGGGGGGGTTATATTATCTCACCGATCGATTATTTGCAACCGTCCTTATACCTGTAGGCCTTGCTGGCCTTGGCTTAATTTAGCGCGAGCGAGAAGTGTTCGGCGGCGGGCGAAAACTCCTTTGTCCTGGAGCAGTGAGCCAGAGAGGAGCACCAGTGTGGTTAGAGAGCAAGAGCTTAAGAGCGAGCCAGGAAGTTCTGAGACCAGCGCTGACGATTCGGCCTTTAGAATTGGTCTGATATAGGCGAGAGCGGCTGATTGATGTTGGCTGACCTGTCAAACTCGGCCATAACTCCAAAAAGAATCTTCGGGATCCTATTCGGCATTCAAGCTGGACAGGGGTGCCCTTCCAGTGGCCTAGTGATGGTATTAATTCCTTACCGTAATGGGCCACGGTGTCGGGCCCAATACCACTAAGCTCTTGCCACAGTGTCACAGCCAGGTATTTAAGAGTCGAGCGACGCTCGCTCTTTTGTCTTTTGCTCGGCTCCTGCTCTTCGGCCTCGCTTCGACGCCGTCGGACTCGTTTCTCTGAAAGCGAGGGAGGAGGGCGGGCTGTTCGCCGGCGATTGACAGGACAGGACGAGATAGCACTAGGAGGATTCGGTGGACTCCACCGAATACGGCCGTATCGCACTCGAGCTAGCATTTAGTGTTTCTTTTGTGTTGTGTGTGTGGCGCTCGCACGTGGTTTCGGCATAGGGATTGGCCGGTGCGAGCTAAACGGAGTTGGTGTGCGTGGGTGAGGTATTCCGTTAGTTCGGGCTCCTTTGTCTATTTGGGCCGTTCCCCCTAGAGACGCAGGTAGCCTAAGTGCGGAGACGTGTTTCCTCCGCAAGAGTGCTTGAGGTGGTGTGGTTTTGGAGGTATTGTTGACGTTAAGCTGGAAGCGGAGCCCTAGTTCTCCAGTGGGGGTCTAGGCTCCGGTTCGGGCTCCATCTATTTGGGTCATTCCCCACTATAGACGAAAGTGGCCTAAGTGCGGGGACGTATTCCCTCCGCAAGAGTGCTTCGTGTAGTGCTTGAGGTATTCCTGCCGCAAGCTAGAAGCGGAGCCCTAGTTCTCCAGTGGGGGGTCTAGGCTCCGGTTCGGGCTCCGTCTACTTGGGTCGTTCCCCACAATAGATTTAAGTAGCCGAAGTGCGGGGAATACTGCTTGTGCTGTTAAGAGCGTGTGAGGAGTGTGGAGATAAAACTGGGCTAGACGCGCTGCGACTTTGTGCGCTTGCGAATAGAGCTCAGTAAAATCCCTAATTTGTGTGTCTCGCTTTCCAATTCACGCCGCGGACTCACGACCTCCTTCAGTAACGGTAAGTAGGTCAGCGCCAGAAATGCTCGTTTTGTGGCGGCCTGCTTACTGCGCGTAGGCGCGCACCGAACGGCATTAGGCGCTAGGTTACGCCGCTAGGTAAGCGGCAGGTTAAGCCTACTCCGCCGAGCCTTGGCCGTTACGTACCATCTACAAGGTAGTGATAGCCTTTAAGGCTTTTCTGTCACACTATAAAAAGGCTGTTGAATCAGGTAACCTTTTTATAGTAGGAGGTAGCTTGATAAAAAAATAGCAGGGGATACTGTACTTTATCTCTCTCATTTGTGCAATACAAGGTCGAGTATCTTACGCTAACAGCGTTTCCAAGACATATTAGTAAGTAATACTATTCTGATCACAATTTGGGATTTTTGGGGTTGGCACTATCTAAAGCATTAACAAGTATGATACCATATGAATATAGTTTGGCTAATCTAACAGCCTCAGGTATCTAACCGTCTTTCTTTCATCAGTTTTCTGTCGGTAATAACCAATTGCCTCCCTCCCGTTAGTACTCAAACTCACGACCTGGGTAGTGAAATAAGTGCACCTTACCTCTCCGCCTGAACGAAGACCCAGGGTCAAAGCCGTAAGGTCTGAATTATTTTAATGTTAAGTTTTACTTATACTGATTAAAATGCACAAGTAACACTGTAGAACGATTCGATGTAGCAACGAATAAACTTATTGGAGTTAGACTGTGCCATCGGTGACTTCATGGAAAATTTAGCCGAGTAACTTGTGAATGTGATAAATACAGATTCTATTATACCTTGCTACTTAATCAACATTAATGATTCAGAAATTGTTTCCTTCACTCTAGTTGCATACGAGGTGCTCACTCACCATGACCCTGCGGGTCGTGGGGTTTGAGTCCTGCAGTGAGCGATCCTTTATTCTTTTATTATTTATATTTTATTATATCCTCTAAGCGATGGCGATTTAAGGTAATGTTCTTCTGTCACTATACAAACGAGTCCCTTAAATCAGCTAACCTATTTTTACTTGCATCCTTCGTGTACCTACTAACATATCGCATGCAACATGGATTGTAATGCGAATGGCCTCAGATGATGGATATTAAAAATATGGCCCATTGTTTACAAGTGTCACATTTTATTCACGTGACCGAACGCAAACACCAGGGGATCCTCCTACACACGCGGTCTAGGCTTTCGTGCAAGACTGACCGTTGCTACAGTGCTTGACAAGGAACGAATACGCCGATCCTTTAGCTGCATGGTTGAATATCATTGCGATTACGAGAACACGAGAATCTAAGACAATGGCTGGGGAGTTTGAGCTGGCACTGATTGCATCGAGCAGACAATAGATGCGATTGAGTACAACTAATTGCCCATCAGAGCTGAGTCCGCGAATTAATAAATAAGGCCCGACCACCATGGGGAAATGCGATGCGGTCCGCTTGCACGTAAGGCACCGGATGAGCGATACTTTCCGATTTCGCTAGCTACCAAACAGTCGCCGTGAGAGACATTTATAACGTAGCCTACAATGACGGCCGCTGAAGTGTGTGTCCCCCTGCCACCATACACTGACCTCGGAAGCAGGCAAGACAGAACAGAGCAAAGTCAAGTCTTTGAGCTCTCATTCTGCGACTCTTTTGGTCAATGCTGACGGGAAACACGACGAGAAAGAAGAACGAGGAGATACACGAGAAAACGGGGACATATATAGAGATAAGAGATAAAGAGAGAGAGAGAGACTGTTGGCTAACGGCACCTAACCAATATCTAGCGATTACTCGAGAACGAAGATGAACCACGGAGCAACTTTGCTGTAGACAAAGCGTGGCAGGACGCTGTACAGTAGTGGAAAGATGCACGAGCCGTTGCCGAATGTGTACTCCTGCTTGGGCATGTAGCTGAGGAGTGCGTGTGTGGCCGACTCGCGAAACTCCTCGAACGGCAGGTCGCTCTTGCTCCAATCCTTGCTGTTCATGGCTTTGGCGACTACAACGCAAGGCGAATGCACGCAGTCAAGTCGTGACGATACAGGAGCCAACAAGACCAGCTGCCGAGCACACCGAGCAGAAAGCAGGTCTGCACAGCCGGCACGTGACTCGAACGCGATTGCGCCTGCGTCGACAAGCATGTCGAGCACATGCAATTTCTTTCAGTTGGCGAAGAACCTCTGTATTAACGCTAAGCCAAGAATTTGGAAAATTTGGAAATTTTGAATCGCAGCTCTAGATGACTAGCTGCTACCTGGCACTTGGGATTTCGAGAATCGTAACTGATAGTCCTCGACGGTGTGGCGAAGCAGGACGCTATTGATGCTGACCGATGCCCGGAGTTACAAAAGCTGAACAGGCTTTTGATTAGAGATTGGCGAAGCAAATAACTGCTGAGGTGCGGTGAAGCAATGCATCTGCAACTCAAGATTCACTCGGCTTTGTGATCGTGCAGACACCGAAGATTTGCACTGACGTTCATAGGGTTCGACGGGAGCACTTTGCCACGTGGAATGCACAGAGATGAATGCTCTTGGCTGACAGAATGGATTCCTTGATCTGGATTTAGTCTGTTATTACAATGCGACGACTGAATATAACTTCTACTGGACAATTAGAAGGAGTACACGGAGAACTATTTCAATCGGGCGAGAATGCACGTCCCTTAGCATGCTCTAATTAAGCAAGCGAGCCGAATGCCTGGCCGTCATTTTGTTTGGTAATTTGTGGAGACGTGAGATTTTTCTATAGTTTTGCCAACAACGCAAACTTTTCCCCCTCATTCTTTGGGTTTGCAAGGTTCGCATGCGCTAGGGAACGGGCCAGGCAGGACCTGCCTCAGGGCCTGTCTAAAGGGTTGTGTCGAACGACTTTAGCGACCCAACATACCAGTCAGTTGTCCTTTGAATGGCTTCGTCCTTCGGCGAGGTCAAGGGCAGGTCACCTCCATAACAGAATTCTGGCTATATCCTATGCTAAGATGAAGAGACTACTTAATAACCAGCTTGATCACTTAATGACTACTTAATACTATGATATCTTGCTTAAGAAATCCTGTGTCAAGCCACTCGAGGATCTAACCCATAACCCTGTCTACATTTTCAGCTGGGTTAAGACACACGGAAATGCACTGGCATGCATTTAAGCCCGGATACACTGTGGTGCTTGTAAGAATGTGGCACATTTAAGCAAACAAGCCAATGTTTGATTTTTTGACAAGCGGGAAAACACTAAGGATCCCATCTATCATACCGAGAAGCTCAGTAGGTCTTACAACTAGTAAAAGAGAGCATGAAAAAAGAGGTGCTAGAATAATAAACTGCTAAGTGCTTATAGATAAATCTTTCGATGAGAACTAAACCCAGCAGCTAATCGAATCGGTTAGTGCAAAAGGTGTGCTTCCTTTTGCAGCATGAAGACAAAAAAATGATTGTGAGCCCGAATTTAACCAAGGCATGAGCTGCTTGCCTGTAACAAGAAAGGCCGTGAGCTCGAGCCCTTAGGCATATGTAAAGCGTCTGGATAGAGATTTCAGTTATGCTAAGGTGCAATACATTAGATCTACATCATATATATATCTTTTTACTGTCAGCAGCAGTATGAGACATCTTGCAGGATAATTAAATTAGCTGAACAGGGTTGACCTAAGGTCCCTTGCTGGCCGTAGTTGCATATGCAGAAGGACTGGCCGAGCTTGGGTTCCCGCCCCAAACCAAATTACAATCTCTTACACTGAGCCAAAGGAATGAATGGAGTGAATTGCTGTCATTTAAGTGCTTGCAGACAATTTAATCATTCGAGATAGCGCCTGCTACGAACATTTCCCTTTGCAGCAAATGTAAAGCACCTAGAAAGAGATTAAGTTCTCCGAGCGCGCTTTATCAAGTACATTATTATTATTATTCCGCTTTTGTATGCGCTATTCCAATGTAGCCAAAGAATAGACCACCTTCAGTAGGGTAGCCTCCATTGGAGTGTAACGGTATGTTGGAGAGGTGCAGTTGTTAAGGTGCTTGCCTAGCTGCCGGTTGGAGACCCCTGCACGAATCCCTAAGACGAGCACGACACAATCATACAACATTCCTTCTTTATCGAAAGAAAAAGTTTTGTGACAGCGTACGTGCTATTCAAGCCAAGCCACACACTCAGTATTGTTCAACTCACTTTTGCATCCTAAAAATGAGAAAGGCAGAACATATGCTTGATTGACATCATATTTGGTTGTAATGCAATGACCTTGGCCCCGTGGCATTTTGATGCCCTAATATTTAAATATAGGTCTATTCTGGAAAACACATAAATAATAATGTGTGCCCCAGAGTAACTAGGGGAGGAAAGACTTTAAGCAGGCTATTACATTTAATTTAAATAGGCCATGAACATGAGTAGGACGTTTGTACCATCGTAGATGCAGCAGAGAAAGTCTCCACAGGCCTAACCTCATAGAACCAGGGTTCATTGCCGTGCAGAAAGACAGCTAGCCCTATCATGGGAGCTCAGGCTGCATTCATCGTTACTTGAGTCCAAACGGAGCTTGCATTCTGACCTCTTTGCATCAGCCGGCTGTCCCAGTGTCAAAGCCCCTCCAGATCGTATCGTAGTCGTCTCTTTTCCAGTTTCTGTCACTCGTTTATTCGCGACTATAAGGGCCTGAGGTCTGAGGACTGCCATCGCACGCACGTGCAAGTAGCACGTGCTGGAGCTCCAAGAAAAGTGCGAGACGGTCCGAGATGGCGCAGGCTTTTGGCACAAGGTAACAGCGATCTGCTCGAAGCACCACCCTGCTATCTATCGGCCGTTAGAAGGCTGAGGAGGGGGGAGGGGTAAGTCAATACATCATGAGCAGATGAGAGGCAGTCTCCAGATTGTCAGAAGCACGATCAAAGAAGGCAAGACCACTAAGATGCAGGTGACTGAGCTGTGGCCGAAGCGCTACCAAAGACCGAGGGCAGAGGTTGTTAGTAATGCCGAGCAGCTGCCACAGGAAGTAGACGGTCGACACTGAGAGCGTCCGGGTGCAAAGCCTCGTTCCAGGAGAGGGTCAAGCAAGCAAGTAAGCCAGTCAGTCGTCAGCCACCTACTTTCCATGTTGTCTTTGCTACCTCCTCTCGCGAAGTTCTCTTCACCGTACGCTTCCTTCACGTTATCTTCTGCAACCGAGAGCCACTCGTGTCCTTTCTTTGCCAGATTGTAGCGCAAGAGATCTGCATTGGAATAGACAAGTTCCCGAGGTGAGCTCGGCGCCTCGCCGCCGACCAGCCAGAGGGCGATGCGCCGCCGTCTACGCCAATACGCTTCCAACGCCGAAGAAAAGGCAGTGTGAGCAAAGCGAGGCGGCTACCGTTGCCGAGCCGAGCGAATGCAACCACGAAGCTGCCTACGACCCAGACACACACAGGCTGGGCGATTGAGCTGAAATCAAGTCACGAGCTGCTCGGTCAGCCGTCGGCAGCTGACCGACAGAATGCTCGACAGAACGAAGCTTCCCAAGCTACACCCGGGTCCTTTGAGCTACAGCTTGCAGACCAAAGGACGCAACGTGTTCGCCTCAGCTTGTCATCTAAGGCGTCACGATCGAGTCCGAAGGGCCCTTTGGTGCTACCATAGCAGCAGTGTAGTGCGTGAAGGATGGGCGCTTCAAATATGAATAGCTTTTACCACGTAAAACGCTAGCTTGCAGTACGCAACAGCCATGGGCCAGTAAGTGCGCCATTTCCGAGAAGCCGTCGCCGTTTAGTATAGCCAATGCCAGCATCCTCGGCTGACTCACTAGGCATGAGCACGCCGTGGCTTGGCCGTGGAGTGGGTGACAGGAGTGAGCGGGTCGAGTCGTCGTAGGTTTGAGTCCTGCTGCATACAACAATCCTTCTTTGCCTGCTTCCAGCGGGACGATAGCCACGAAGGCTCTTCTGCTGCTACGCACACGAGGCTGTTGAATCGGCTAATATTTACTCTTCGTTCGTTTTTCGCGATACTCACCGGTACCCGGCATGGTGCCCGGTATGATGGTGCTCGTTTTAATGCCGAAGTCTTGCAAGGTCACTCTCAAGCAGTTTGACAAGTGCACTATGCCGGCCTTGGAAGCAGCATAGGCATCCATCTCAAATGGCATTGCCGACACACCTGCAACGGAATGAATGAGCTGACGATTTCTGCTCCGAAACCTCCGGGCGGCAGTGAGCGACCGAGTGAGCAAATAGCTCCCACCGAATCGAAAAGCAGACAGACATCGTACAGCCCGCGCGTGTCTGACATCATATTATTTAGTTATAATACAGTCGCCTTGGTGGTCCTCGCGTTACTTGAAAAAACACAATTATCTCGTACGTGCATACTCCTCATAGCATTTAATAATGATTCTGTGCACCAGTGCAGCTAACGAGAGAGCGACTTGAATTAGACCATTGCGATTGATCGAGTAAGTCACAGAACACGAGTAGGTTGAGCTGCGAGTGTGGCATATAAATATAAATATATAAAAATGAACATAATTCATTTTCACAGCGCCACAAGAGAACTTAATATCTATTCAGGTGCTTCACATATGGCATACGAAAGAGAGGCAACAAAACGGCTGTGCCTGAAGGAATAATTCTGCATTGAACGGCAATCTAAATGGGTATTTTTTTTATACAATTCTGTACCAGCATGACTGCTTGATCAGGTGGTACATTCGCAGCCTGAGCAAGTCTGGCCGCCCTGCAGCTATACACCAACAGCTGCTATGTGGTGACTTGCCTACAGCTGCATTTGACCAACAACTAGATACCAACATTCACGACTACTCCTACGCTAGGCATTGGCAACAATTGCCAGCCAGAAGGTGAGAAATAATATGGAGGTCGTGAGCAAGCAAGTCATACTTGTTTGAGTTTTAAGACAATGATAAGCATGATAGAAATGATAAGAATGATGGCTGCTCGATGTTGGAGTACGTCTTAGATTTGTCGAGAGGGTAAAGCATGCTAGGCTAGAGCCCTTGTCGGATCTTCTCCGAAAGTGGCTAAAGGTGCATCTTTACTAGCCACTTGCCACCAGCATAATACTGCCGGTATAGTTAACACAAAATAAATATAACAATAAGACGAATACAAAAGTATCACCACAGTTTTAAAAGAAGGACATGTAATGCTTGCTTTTACAACCCTGCTGCTGGACTGAGATGAGCAAACTGAGGTTACCAATTCTGAAGCAGCTCATCTAGACAAGTGGCTAAGTCGTGAAAGGCTGGCACATATATGTTGAGCCGTAATAACATATTAGGTAAGGTTTTAAAAGAAGGACATGTAATGCTTGCTTTTACAACCCTGCTGCTGGACTGAGATGAGCAAACTGAGGTTACCAATTCTGAAGCAGCTCATCTAGACAAGTGGCTAAGTCGTGAAAGGCTGGCACATATATGTTGAGCCGTAATAACATATTAGGTAAGGTGGTTGCTTAACACTGACCGGGGTCGTGGGTTCAAATCCTGGGGTGGGCGATCCTTTATCACCGCTGCAAGGTGGCGATAGCCGTAAAGGCTCTTCAGTCGCTAAATAAAAGAGGCTAGTGAATCAACTAGTATTTATTTATTTACTTATATATCCTGTACGTGCCGAGTTTTAGCTAGCATAGGTTGTTTAATGGTTACGAAATGGCAAAATTTCTGAGCATTGAAGACAAATTTTGTTGCCATTCTGAGGACCATTTTTAAGGGACAGACGGTGTTAGTCAAACGATCTATGTGAGTCAGTCGAGGGACCGATCAAAAGCGGTCTTGTATGGACAGGCGGTGCTTAATAAGTTTAGATTAGCACCTGTGATGCTGAAGCTGCGTTTACGCGAATAAGCATCCTCCTAAATCACATATTTGGGCTACTATTTTACATCTGGGGGAAGAGCCAAGTCGGCAGACTATCGTGAAGGAGGACGTTTCTACTTTTTGGTTCCTCTTTGGTCCAGTCGACCAATTAAAACCCTAAGGCTCGTCACACACACACACACACACACACACACGCACGCACGCACGCACGCACGCACGCACGCACGCACGCACGCACTCACGCACACACTCACGGTCAAAATAAAAATGGCTGACGTTCGTTGGCAGGCTCGAGTTAGATCAGATTGTACTGTATTTTGGAGCACCTGTACCTAGCAAGCCATTGAGGTATGTCGACTGGGCTTACACTATCGATTTTCCTCCTAAACTGGCATTGCTTTCGGTCCGATTTCCGTGGTTTTGGCTACTACGTCAACACGAGGCATGATGACACACTAGGTAACGTAGTTACTCTTCACGACTTCTGTCCCGAAGTCTTGGGTTCGAATCCTTTGGTGGGCAATCCTTTATTTCGGCTGCAAGCGGTGGCGACAGCCTTTAAGGGTCTTCGGCTGCTATAAAAAAGAGGCTGTTAAATCAGCTAGTATTTTTTCTTATCAAATGATGAGGGGATGATGAGCCATACCGGCCGGCTGTCATGAAGGAGAAGCTTCTACTTTTTGGCTCCTAGTTTGACCAGCAGACCAATCAAAACTTATATAATCACTCCATGTTGGCCACAATCATTATGGCTGACGTTTGCAGGCTCGAATTATATTGAGGCGTTCAGAGCAAGTCCCTGAACATATGCTTATGGGTTGTAGCCACGGCTTAATAATTTTCTACACAGAAGACGCCGTGTGTCTGATCATGAACTCCACCAAAAAATCCGTAATGGCACACATTACTTAGCACTATATACCCACTTACCCGTGACGTCAAACAAAACTTTACCCTATACACTGACCCGAAAAAGCTTTTGAATATGCTTTGTCTTCCGTTTCTCTATATTCTTCTCACACTACTCTACGATGAGGACTGCAGTGGCAAACTCGACCTCTGCTGGTGATGGCTCGACGTCTTTCCGGGGAAACCCTCTTTCATACCAGCCTCCCACATTAGAGCAGTCCGCTGTGGGCGGGACTGAGTAGGCCATCAATCTCTACTAATCAAATCAAGAAAGTCGGTCTTTCCCTCACCCTGCAGGATGGTGTATTAGCGTCACGAGAGGCAAGATGACGCATCCTTCCATCACCGTGCAAGATGGTGCAGCAATGTCAGCTATGACTCAGCAGAGCAAGTCCACAGGTGGTGAAACCCTGTGTTTCCTGAATCGATGCTGCAGACCCGGCTGCAGTGCATGGACGACATGGACGGCAGTCCATGCACTACTCCATCGGCGCAGGCCAACGAGACCTCACAGGATGATGACCCGTTCACTGCTCTCTGTCTCTCTCTCTCTGTCTCTCTCTCTCTCTCTGTCTCTCTCTCTCTCTGTCTCTGACCCGTTCACTGCTCTCTGTCTCTCTCTCTCTGTCTCTCTCTCTGTCTCTCTCTCTGTCTCTCTCTCTCTCTCTCTCTCTCTCTCTCTCTCTCTCTCTGTCTCTCTCTCTCTCTCTCTCTCTCTCTCTCTCTCTCTCTCTCTCTCTCTCTCTCTCTCTCTCTCTCTCTGTCTCTCTCTCTGTCTCTGTCTCTCTCTGTCTCTCTCTCTCTCTGTCTCTCTCTGTCTCTCTCTCTGTCTCTCTCTCTGTCTCTCTCTCTCTCTCTGTCTCTCTCTCTGTCTCTCTCTCTGTCTCTCTCTCTGTCTCTCTCTCTGTCTCTCTCTCTCTCTCTCTCTCTGTCTCTCTCTGTCTCTCTCTGTCTCTCTCTGTCTCTCTCTGTCTCTCTCTGTCTCTCTCTCTGTCTCTCTCTGTCTCTCTCTGTCTCTCTCTCTCTCTCTGGCTTCGCCTTTAGTATGTCTATTCAGGGGCAGCAAATCTCCGGCAGTTGAGCTGTTAAATGGCAGTCAAGGCTTTCAAAAGCCGGGTCTCTTGAATAATAACAAGGTTGATTCAATTTTCGGGACCCTAACAGGAGCTTTTCTCAGCAACTGCAAGAGAAGAATGCTTACGGGGTTGTTGTGCAAGGGTTGACAGCTACCCGCCGATAGCTCCTGCTGCACTGTATTCGTTTGAAAACCTGAGTTTCAAGCTTGAAAGGCAGACCAGCCACCGACTGCTCTGACGGTCAAAGGTGCCTGTCTTGTGAAGGTTCTAAGCAATCTCATTGCTTGCTAGTATAGCTGCCTTACTCTCAGCCGTTGGCATGCGGCATATACATTCATGCGATTGAGAACTGCATTGTCGAGAGAGCTGTGTTTGATTGTTGGTCCAATGGCCAGTAAAGTGAGCCTTACCCTATGCCATACCCTATGCCACTGCTCTGCTGTCGTCGGTTTTCTGTATGTGCAGCCGAAATCGTACTAGACAGCCAAACGTAGTCTCGTGAGCCACTCACCCGTGATGCAGCCAAAATTGACAACACGACCCTTGGCGTTCCGTATCAGAGGCAGGAACGCTTTGCACACGGACACGGTGCCGATGAGATTGATGTTCACTTGCAACTTGATGTCGTCCCAAGACTGCATCTCGAGGTTTCCCAAGTAGCCGATGCCGGCCACGTTCATTAGTCCCCACAGACGGACGTCTGCAATGAACAGACGAAGGCAGCAGTGTGAGCGCCACACGATATACAGCACCTTGACCCTGCCAACTTGGAAGCCAGAGGAGTACAGGAAGGGGAGGCATGCAAAAGGGTCTGGCAAGAAGGAGGCAATCCACGAGTCGGAGGAAGCCTCCTCGGTGAAGGGCGGACCTCCTACCGCTGACAAACGAGCCATCATCATGCAGGCACTTTCGGCTGAGAGGCACCCCCCTTTTTCGTCCTTCACGAAAGCAGTATTTATAGTGCCCAGCCTCCATTGGGCGAGTGATGGTTATCCTTTGGGGCAGAGGGTCGTAATACCCCCCCCCCCCAGGAGAAGAGTATCAGGGCTGAACTTTGCCAAGCAAGGAGTTAGATTCTCGTGCAAGTTGAATTGGTTAATTTAAAAGCACATAAAAAAGGTTCACACATTGTTTTGCTGAAAGAAAAAGTTATCACAACCCGGATCGCCAAGAGCTGGCACCTTAATCCTGGGCTAATATATACCCAGGATGCTTGACGTAAGTCATACTAGTGATACCAACTATCATCGAGGTGGGTCCCCCTCCAGCTAAGCAGGCATTTAAAACCAAAGATCTCAAGCGAATCGCGTGAGGCAATCAGTTGTTAGCAAAAAGGATAGCTCTCCGTGCCTAGCTGCTTTCATGGCCAGGGACAGCTGGCACGTGACAGCGTGTCACCACTCCAGACGTTGAGAGGTCTCCTGCTCTGGTCTGAAGTCGATTCCCTTGAGTTGCCGAAGGCAGTCTATTTCGTACTAACTAAAAGGGCGACTTCGGGGCCCATACAAGACCCAAGATTCGCACGGTTTGGGCCAGTTGGTAGACATCGACCACAGATCTGTCTTGTAGGGAACTGGGAGAATAAAGGACCGGGACAGTACAAGTACAGCGCCATTCGTTTTTTGGGTGTCCGTCTGGACGATTTATCCATGGACAATTCATCCAGAATAATATTTAAGCTAGTTAATATGAATTGCTGAAGGACTACACGGGAAAAACGTTGAAATAAATACCTTTAATTAGGGTTTAGGGTTTCTTGTAAGCATGAGCAGTCCGTGAATAAATCGTCCGTAGATGAAATGTCCTAGAACAGTTTTTTGCACTTGTGTGTATTAGCAACCGATTCTCCTGCTTATAAGACCTGCTCCCACAGGGCTAGCACCATCTATCGATGTAATGTAATGTATCTCCGTCTGCAACTCCACAAAGCCATAAAGACTATGTGGGTGTTATGCAGGAGAGTTTTGTACAGCGAGCTCACAGCCTAAGCAGCTTTCGGTACGCATTCGGTAGCCAACAGACTTTTAACAAAGAGAAAATGGGAAGCATAGCAGAGTCAGGAGAGCAGTTGAGGTAGTGAGTAGGTGAAAGTAGCAGCTCGGGACCGCTGAAAAAGATGGCTTTCTTTTCTCAGAAAATGTTGAGTAAATTAAATCTATCTGTCACGTCTATTTCAAGCACTTTACAAGAAACAAGAACTTATTCAGTTGAGCTGCAACAAGAAAGGACAGTCGCCCCCCCCCCCCCCCCCCCCGCGGGAAATGCTATTAACAGACATGGCAGTTTGACAAACACGAGCTTCCATTTGGTACATCTTTCGTCTTGAAACCATGCCAACGGCTTGCGCTAGCAAAGCACAATAAGCAAACTTGATCTGTGCCGGGTGTTGTGTGCCAAATCCGGGCGAATGGCGGTGCAGCTGCAAACTTTCGGCCCTGTGCCCTTCTTTAATCGTCTGCGACTGATGCAAAACTCGGCAAACTTTAGTCCGTCTGTCGTCAGCGCCACGGCTGCCACATCACCACACCACTTCTGCCTGAGTTTCACTGTCTTCCTATCAAGCATCGAATCAATTTAGAAGTTATCTCTCGGGATTAAGGTAGCTTCACTCACTCACACCAGCCTACACATCCGACCTCCTTGCTCGTCCAGTGTATTCTTGCACCAGCAGCTCATTGGATTCCAGCCTTGCACTAAATTGAAAATGTTTTGGTAATTCGGGCGTTCAGCACGTATGCACCGAAAGTTTAGAACACACATCTAGCTTCTGTCCACACGGTTCAAAGTCTCAGCTAAGCACACATCTATTCTGCTCAGCTCTCCCTTCGTCGCAGCAAAATTGTCTATTTTGCTTCCACGTATTTTGCATGCTTACCAGTGCATGGTACAGTGCATATTACAAACCAATGCCCCCTGGAGTGTCTTCGTGTGGGCTTCTGGATGCTTGTTCTACATGCTTGTTTAAGCGTGATACATGCCTTTCTTTAACTCTTGATTACTGCTTCTTCTGCAGTGAGTTGTAAAGCACCCGGTTAGAGATTTGGCTCTCTGGGGGGGGGGGTGCACGAGACACTTTGTTATTATATTAATTTATGAAGAGCATTAAATTCAAGTGAACCAACTTCCAGAAACCAAGCCAACAGGCAGAACATTGGTAAGGAATGCAGGTTTTTATCAAAATGACGACTGCACTATAAAGGTGGGAGTGCAAAGCATTCGATGCCATTCTCAGATATTTTTTAAATGGCATTGGACCGGACTCTAACATATCTCTCTCTCTATAATATATATATATATATATTATTTGTTGCACACACATTGAGTATATAGATTTCGGCCAAAGTTTCAGTTATAGGCTACAGAGCTGTATTTGGTCAGAGTATCTTACCCGATATCTCCACAATTGTATCAATGAGAGGCAGATCAGGATAACAACGATCCCTAAATAATGTTGGACCTATTTTGTACCGTACTTTGCATCAGTCACATACGAAGTTTCCTCTCACACCCCAAATACTCGTACTATTTATTTAAATTAACCGCACTTTCAGTCAGAATTGCTAGCTGGCCTCTTTTTTCTAGAATGGTATAGTCCTATTTAGTAGTATTGTATGGTAATTTTAAAAGCTTCATCCAGAAGACTGCTTCTACAGCTTGCCATCACGTCCGATCCTCATCTAAGATAAGGAGCTGCCTTCCATGATGGCTAGCAAAAAATTCAACCAGCTCCTTAGTTCAGTCTCGGTTTGATTATTGCAATTCCCTTTTGGCTGGGCTACCAAAAAAAGCAACTAGGTCACTACAAATGGCTATGAATATGGCTGCAAGGCTAGTTTTCAAGTCCCAGAGGTTTGACCATGCGTCTTCTTTGCTAAAAGACCTAGGATGGCTACCGGTTGATCAACAGGTACAGAGCAAAGTTCTTACACTGACCCACAAGGCCCGCCACGGCTTGGCTCCTCCATACCTAGCTGAACTGTTGCACCTGTTTCAGCCTCCTTGCATCAGCATGGGCAATAAATTAGCTGTACCATTCCTCTGCTTAAAGACCGTTGGCGATAGAAGCTTTTAGCTCTGCAGGTCCTAGACTGTGGAACTCTCTTCCACGATTTGGATGCAACGACTACTACTCTCCTCCTGCCGACTACGGCTCATTCTTTTTAGCAGTCCTAAGCTGCTACTTTTATGCTACTCACTACCTCAACTGCTCTCCTGACTCTGCTATGCTTCCCACTTTCTCTTTGTTGCGTGAGACGAAGTCTGTTGGCTACCGAATGCGTACCGAAAGCTGCTTAGGCTGTGAGCTCGCTATACAAAACTCTCCTGCACAACATCCACATAGTCTTTGTGGAGTAACAGACAGAGATACATTACATTACGTAATAGGATTTTTAATTTCATCTCTCGCTCGCCTTGCTCTCACTAAGTCAAGAGCTGTAGCAGTTTTGAAACATCGGTACCAATCAAAACTTCCCTAAATATTCAAACTCTACAAAATAGCAAAACCCAAGACTCGGAGCACGCAAGCCCTACTACCAGCGATACCGGTGGGCTTGCAGATTCGTTCGAATTGACAGAAATAAAGCAAGTTCCCATCGGCACGTGAGACAGAGCCTGTCTCGGCGTTGATCCAGGAGCAGCACCACCTGCGGCAGGGAGCTGCTGCGCCAGCAAGCGATCGTCCGATCGTGCGCAGCACACATGTCCGATCGTGCCCAGCACACATGTACGATCGTGCCCAGCACACATGTCCGATCGGATCCTGCGCAGCGCTCCAGCCGCTCCGAGCAGTGGGCAGCAGCTTCACGGAGGAACAGCCTCGAGGTGCCTACCTCCGTCCTCGGGGACCTTCCGCACTCGTCTCAGCTCGTCCTCGACCTGCTTCCGGGCACTTAGCACCTGCTGATAGTCGCTCACGTCGCAAGGCACCACCGTGCAGAGTGGAGTGGGACACTCCTCCACCAGCCGCCTGGCCCCCTCGCTGTCCTTGGACAGGCAGCCGGCAAAGACGTGAAAGCCCTTATTGCACAGGTGCTTGGCTGCGACGAAGCCGAGTCCACTGTCACAGCCTGCAACCAGTGTGCAGCCGGAGGTACCGCCGGATGGCTCGGAACAGGACGGCAGAGAAAGCGTTTGTGATATTGAGCTTATAGCGCGGCTTCAGCCGCGATTCTTTGAGCAAAGTCAATCTCGATGCGTAAGCAATGCATCAAGTTGGGTCATCACGACTCTAACAGCTGATAATACTTCTAGTGGTGTCTACAGCTTGTTCTTTGTACCACAGCAATTAAAGATAGACCAACAAAGCACAGTAATTGCTCAAGTTCTAAGAGCCCAAAACATGTTAATAACAGACAAGGGAAAAGGACATGATCAAATAGCAAAATGAAAAAGATTCGTGACCTATACAACGAGCAAAGTCGTCTAAAGAAAAAAGACAGGCTTCTCATCTATCACATCCACGGTAATCCTATTTTTTAAACACTTCGACACTTAGGCGACTTCCTGGCTACTACAATGCTTTGCAAATTTGTTACCCATTTATCATCACGTGCCGATTCACGCCACCGATGAAGGACAGTTTAGAGCAGCTGATTTAGCAGTCTCATTTATAGTGCAGCAGAAGTGGCATTAGCTGCTATCATCCCCCTGTGCTGTCGAATAAAGAGCTTTTCAGTCCTGTAGAAGACAATAAAGAATTGCCTGCTGCAAGATTGGATTGCAGGATTAAGATCGGGAAGTGCAAGCATCATATTGCTTGGCCAAGATACCAAGATCATGTTCCTCCTTCAACAGAGGCCAGTTAGAGCAACCGACTGCAGTTAAGAGCGGTCGACTCTATGCGACACCCCCGGCCTGTAGGTTGAGGGAAGAAGCCGATAATTGTATAATCCATGTATTTTTTGAAGGTTCACACGTTCTAGGTCTCGGAACTGGGGAGAAAATATAGTGTCTCAGCGCCACCATTACTGACAGCTCTTTTGAAGATATATACACACACGATCGGGCAGGCGATCTGCAAGCACGGCTGGCTAATAAATCTGCCTGATTGCATAGCCATCAGAGGGGGTGATTATTGAATGATGGGCAGCTCACCTGTTATGAAAACAGCTCTTCCATGGGCATTCATAAACGAACCTCTGCATATCATGGACCACAATCGTTGAAAAGGCCGAATGCATATGTACCAGAACTGCAACAACCAAACAGGTGACCTCGATTCAGACGGGAGCAATAAGACGAGCCACTCTGATATCCGTACAAATGCAGCCAAGGTAGCTAGCAGCAGTGACACCTGCAGCTAGGCCGGTGAAGGGCAACAGATGCAGCTAGGCTGCATTTTAGCCGATTACGTCAACTGAGCTCTTAATAAGGCATGACTACTTACCTGGAGCATACCTAGCAAGCATTAATTTGCATAGCAGCAGTGAATCGAACGGGCTGCTATAAAGAACTTTAAAATGAGCAACCACGACGTGATATAAAAAACAGATCAGGAGTTTGCAGCAAATTAGCGCAGGTGCATACATGAGACCCTTGAAAACACAATAATGAATAGGCACACACTAGCATTCACAAGCTACCAGCAGTCGGCAGCAGGTGCCAATGCTTAAGGGAAAGTTGCTGTATCTGCCAGTACTTAAGAGAAAGTTACTGTATCTTACTATTCAAACGCTATTCTATTAATTGCAGCTCTTTATACATTCTTTACCGTGCAACTGCTGTTGATTTAGAGCAGGAGAAGAAAGGATGAATGATTGGTACTGCTACTAGGCCGGATATATATGTAGTATTCTTCACGCGACGAATCCCGGCTGTGAACCATCACGTTTTCATCCCCCCACACCTGCACTTTTTTTTAAGAGACTCACTGGTTGTACTTACGCACGAAATCATCAAACGAGGCACTCAAACTCGAAGCAGATACTTAAATGAGCTGTTTATGCTATGCTCTCGTGGCAAAAAACTCAAAGACCACGGCTGTGACACCAACACAACCTTAGCCGATGCTTCAGCCCCAAACAAATGCGCGAGAATTCCTCGCAGTTGATTCTCCGAAATGCATGCCCCGACGTTAACGTTCAGCAGCCCAGCTGCAGCAGGAAAGACTGGTGTTTGATGCACAATCAGCACTTTTGCCCATGGGCTCATAGAAGTTAGCCACATCAATATGGATCAGTAAAGCCATCGTACTACTGCTCAAAAGCACTCACCAAACCAAAACACATGCCGAAGAACTGGAGCACCAATCCAACGATGTAAAGCATCTTCTCTGTCTTGGTGCAACTTCTGCTTATTGCGGCAGTCTAGCTGATGGCCTGGGGCATGCAGGCAGCAGTATCCAGCCTCTGCCGACAGTGCCTGACACTGGATTGTCGGCAGCTGCTGGTTCTGTGCTGATGGCTAACCAGAAGGGCAGAGTCACCTTTCGGTGATCTTGCTGTTTTGGACAAATGCACGATAACAGCCAAGGTCGGATAACAGTTGGCTGCAGCTTGGGTCGAAGAGCTACTACAGGGTATTATTTTTGTTTTGCTTGCAGCTTAGACATCAGCTGAAGAGCTGCTGGGCATTATTTTCACGGTAAGTGACCGAGTCCAGCATCCCTGTAGACTGCCACCAGCAAATTCTCAAATGACTTGCAGAGGCCTACCTAGGTCACTGAAGCTATTAGCAACAGGACTACAGCTTCAGGCCGATGGCACGTCTCAGCAGAGTTAAGTGCTTCAAGGAAGTTTGATCTCGATGAAATAAATAGGCCTAACTGATAAAAGTGCAAAACTCGCCGGCTAGGCTTGTTGGTCGTGAAAAACAAATATTGTAAATACCAGCCAGGTAACCGGCGTGAAGTCAGCTGAAAACAGCTGTAGTCAGACTGCTCATTAAAAAGCTTACCATAAATCATGAGAACCTCAGTGACGTTCCTCCAGTCTACCTGCTGCCATTCCTATCCAAGGTATTTGAACGTGTGGTGGCCCAGCTGCCATGCAATTACATCAGTTAACTAAATCTACTAGCAAGTTCCAATCGGGATTCAGAGCTAATTGTCGCCCACAAACTGCTATGCTGCAGGTTTACAGTGACCTCCTGAGTAATGCTGATCGTAGTAGGGCCTCTCCAAGCTAGTTCTCCAAAATCCCTCAGCAGCATTTGACACAGTTAATCACCAGATTCTTTCGGAGCACCTCTCGACACTCCTATGTATCACTGACGCAGTGCTAAACTGAGTTAGGTCCTGCCGCAGGGAGAGATGTCAAGGATGTAGATGTAAATGGCTGTTGGTCCTCCGGGGAGCTCTCTTAAAATATGGGGTACCTCAGGGCCCAGAGGTCTCAGGCTCCCTATCAATACTACAATACTACCCCTCTGGCCGATGTTATGGCCAAGCACAATGTGGGCTTTCATTTAAATGCCGATGATACCCAGCTCCTACCATCATTCTCCCTTCTAAGCTTTGCTCCTTATCTGATTCATGCGACTCCCTTACTGACTGCATCGACGACGTTTGCACTTGGATTGCTAGTAGCTTTCTGAAGTTCATGGGTGATAAGAGCACCCTACAACTCAAGGGCAAGCGTGTTGTCACAATAATAATAGTAACAATAATGCATTTGATATAATACCCTCAGAGAACTCAATCTCTTTCTAGGCACTTTACATTAGCTGCAAAGGAAGCACAATAGAATGGTTAGTGGCAGCATGCTCAATAAACCAGAATAACATGGTTAGAGGTGACATGCACAGGGTCAGCATGCAAATTTATTTAGCGGCAGCATGCACAGTGTCAGCACACGCAAGTACATTAAGAACGAATCACAGAAACCTACTAAATGCTATGACAAACAGATGCATTTTCAGCTTCTTTTTAAATGTCGTCGAGTCAGGAGATGTCGTGACAGCAGTTGGGAGTGAGTTCCAGGTTATAGGAGCATACGAACAAAAGGCATGGTCTCCAAAGGATTGGCTCCAGCAGGACAAGATCCTGATAATCACTTTTGGGGTCCCTTGATTATCTTGCTCCTCCTTGCCTGTCAGAGCTCACCGCCCTCCCCAAATCACCTACTCATCTGATTGTGGCCTTTCAGCAATCAGCCTTTAATAACCAGTCTCAAATCTTTTGGAGTCCACGACTTCAGTTTTTATGTCCCAAAAGCCTAGAACTCTACTGATTTTGACATCGCAACATACTCTGACTTGACAACGTTTAAAGCAATGCTAGGACCCTACCTGTTCCTTACAGCATTTGCTTTGTCCACACGAATCATTGTTGATGTGCTTATTTGTGCAGCAATTATGCACGTCAGCATAACCGATAACTTGATATACTTCAACTGCTGCATATGTGGTGAAGTGCCTAATAAGATATTTGGTTCTCTTAGACTGCTATGCAGCTCATTATAACAATGACATACATTATTATATCAGCCGTTTAGCGATTAAACATGCACGATTTGAGCATGCAGAGGCACATTAAGAGCGATCCATACCGATGAAACTATGAGGCGGGCAAAAGTATTACACGACCAGTAGTCACTATTTGCCTTCCTTGTGCTATGTACCACAAGCACCAGTAGGTTCTAATCATAGCCTTAGCCCGGGCCAATCAAAACTGTCTGTGCAACAGAAAGCATTGTCAAGCAAAGAAAAAATATTTTGATATATATTGTTTGTACAGTTGACAGAGTGCCTCTAACTTAACAATGTTAGAGATGATTGAATAGCTGGTTGCATACAATTCTATGTTGGTCCTTAACTAGCAATGGAAAATATTATACTAAGGAGACTGAAATAAACCGAGGAACCAATCGTGTAGTAAACCAGAACTAAACAAAGACACAGTTGGGCTCGGATACGATTATAAATCTAGCCAAAAAGGCAGTGCATTTTTATGGAACATCGTGACATCGATTGCTGGCTTTTGAAGCCCGTGACTCGACTTCAAGGTTTTGTCACTCACTTTTAGGTACCTTCCTTCTCTGGCTGCAGCCTACCTATGTGAACTACTTCCTGTTAAGCTAGGCATCGTGCCACATGCTCTTCTGACTCAAGTAGCTTGAATGCGCCTGGAACCAACATCAAATGTTTTGGAGACCAAGCCTTTAGTTCTTATCTCCCAAAGCTTTGAGCTCAAGCCGGGCTGATGTCACGACACAACCCCAGCTTGACATCTAAAACAAAAGCTGAAATGCACCTGTTCCTCTCAGCAGTTACAGGGTTCGTGTGAATTGTCCTTTGTGTGCTGATTTGGGCCGATGCAGTAAATGTTATCACTAACCATATTGACAAGCTTCCCTTACTTCATATGCTAGTCTAATATAATGTATCTCCACCTGTAACTCCACAAAGCCACACAGACTAAGTGGGTGTTACAAAGGAGAGTTTTGTATAGCGCACTCATAGCCTGAATGACTTTCAGTATGCACGCAGTAGCCAACAGACTTCATCTCAGGTAGCAAGTAGCATGGAACTAGAAAGTGAAAATAGCAGCTCCGGAGGCTGAAAAGGATATGCCACAGTCGGCAGCAGGAGAGTAGATGTCGTTGCGTAAGAATTGTGGAAGTGACTTCTGTTGCGTGTGCCTGTTGCTTCTCGGCCACTGGTGTGTGCCCCGCTCTCAGTGGGTGGTTCGGCGGTTGGCTCGGTGCGGCCTTTGATATGGGCATGTGGCCCACCACAGTGGCTCACCACGGATGCACTCCCTTATCTGTGGTGAGTCAGCCCCTAGCTCATATATATGTACCCACTGGAGGAATAAAGATTGGAGTCTCGTTCACCACTCACGTTCGCCCACTCGTGTCTTCGTGTCTCCGTGAGACTCCACTCAGCGCTGCTGCAGCCGGAGACACAGTAACGTAACAGCTGTCACAGTCGAGGACCTGCAGAGCAAAAGCTTCTGAGGCCAACGGTCTTTAAGCAGAGAATGGAACAGCTAATGCATTGTTCACACCGGACCTGAGGGCACGAGGAGGCTGAAACTGGTGCAGTAGCTGAGCTACGTATGAAGGAGCCAAGTCATTGTGGGCCTTGTGGGTCAGCATAAGAACTTGGTTCTATATCAGTTGATCAATCGGCAGCTACCCAAACTGTTTCAGCAAGGGAGGCACATGGTCAAACCTCTGGGATTTGTGAACTAGCGTTGCAGCCATATTCATCGCCAACTGCATGGCCTAGTGGCTTTTTTGGTAGCCCAGCCAAAAGGGAATTACAATAATCTAGCCGAGACAAAACCAAGAACCTAGTTACATTTTTTGCAAGCAACCGTGAAAAAGTTAAGTCGGTTGAGAGATATTTAGTTCTCATAGGGTACTAGAAAAATGTCTTATTCTGATTACGTTATTATGATGAGCATTTTATAGCAACCACTTGTAAGCTTGCCTGGTTATTGTACACGAGAGAATAATCCCACTTGGCAGCCTGCTGGTGCCGCTGCTGCTACCCCCGCCACACATCTCCATTGGCTTCTGATGTCTGGCCGTACAAACTACTGAAGAGGCGGCTGCCGTTGCTATAAATTTGTCGGTTTAGGACAAAAAGCACAGCACGAACTGTTGGCTGTGCATTGGGTGGTCGCGGACGACCGGAAATAGCCTATTCAATGCGCTACAAATCGTCACACATGACACGTGCCGCCGCCGCAGAAGGAGTCAAGTGCATATGCTTGAGTCATATACTGCACATGCTTCCTGAGCTATCAACATAAACACCTACCCCAGGATCTACCAAATGCAAAGCAGTGACCAGCCAACGCATTAAGCTGGTCTTGCTGAGGAGCAGGCTGAAGCTTCAGACTGTTGTATGGACTCCTTTCCGACCCCAGACAACATAGCTGCAGCATCTCCGAGATGGCATCACTTTAGCAGTGGTGCCAGACAGGCAAGTCCGTGCCGTATGCAGATTACAATATGCATGGCACGTCTGAAACATGTCAACAGCCAATTGATATCTGCAACAACACAGCACCTTTCCCGAATGATTCTACATCCTGAGCATGCAGCCATTTTACATGGTTGTCTTGCAGTCCAACAAGGGGCACTCTTTCCTTGGTGGGATTGCCAGAATCGAATGGCCTTTATTGGAAGACACTTTTAATAATAATAATGATAAATATATATTTGTATAGCACTGATAGATAACTTAATCTCTTTTAGACTCTTTACAGATTCTGAAAGAAAGCATGCCGCCCAAATGATTCGTGGCAACATTTGCACTGTCATCAATTTTAACATTGTTAGATGTGATATGCATAGGGTCAACATGTAGATATGGTTAGTAACAGCAGGCAGTGTCAGCACGCATAAGCCTATAACGAACGAATCACCCGGACCCACTGAATGCTGTAATAAACAAGCTTGTTTTATGCTTTTTAAATGTCGATATGTCAGTGGATGTCATGACGTCAGTCGGGAGTGAGTTCCAGGTTTGGGAGCATATGAACTAGTGGTATGGTCCAAAGGTTCGAACGAAGTATAGCTAAACGATTTGAGTCAGGACAGCCTGTTGCACGATGCTTGGCCTAATGAGGGAACTTTTAGGACCACGTTTCGTAGTTTGCTGTGTGATCTCTGGTGCTCACTTTTTGACATGAACATTGTCATAACATGCTGTCACTGAGATGACCGGCTCTCTCCTGCCCTCTCTCAGCCCTTTGACTCACCGAGTTCAGAGTTCAGGCATGCCAGCTGTACTTCAGGCCTGCACCCTGGTGCTTACTGGTAGCAGCCCCCAACAGGCACTCACTTCGGCCAGCTGTTAAATCTCTCTGCCACTGAGGGCATCGAAAGTTGGCTCCGACCACATGTCAAAGCCATTGCTGCTCCCATTGCAATTTGCAAGTAAAATGATGACCGACATCTGCTGCCAAGGCAGCTGTGAATTTGGGTCTCACAATTAGAGTACTATCCACTGGATAGCTACTCGTGCCCTCTAGATTGGCAGCTTTTCTTGAATGACTCACTGGCTCAGCTACAGTAATCGCTCAATCAATCTTACATTAATCCAGACTTAATCGAGCTTATGTTAGTTAACTCTATGGTAGTAGCATAATAATAATAATAATAATGCACTTGATAAAGCACCCTAAGAGAACTCAATCTATTTCTAGGTGCTTTACATTTGCTGCAAAGGGAAATGCAATTGGATAGTGAGTAATATCATACTTGATAAACAAACAACATGAATAACATGGTTAGGGGTGACATGCACAGGGTCAGCATCCAAATGTGGTTAGTGGCAGCATGCACAGTGTCAGCACGCATAAGCACATCAAGGACGAATCATAGGGACCCACTAAATGCTTTCCTAAATAGGTGTGTGTTTTAAGTTCTTTTGAAATGTGGTCAAGTCAGGGTATGTTGTGATGCAAGTCGGGAGTGAGTTCCAGGCTTTGGGAGCATAAGAACTAAATGCATGGTCTCCAAAGGATTTGAGGTTTGTACGAGGTATTTATTGGTAGACTGTTGGATTCCGAAAAGCGGGTGGTACGATGCTTGGCCTGATGCGGGAGTAGATCTGAGAGATAGGCTGGAGCCAAAGAATGAAGTGACCTAAAAGTGAGCGACAAAACCTTGAAGTCAATCCGTTGCTTGACTGGTAGCCAGTGCAGGTCGGCGAGAAGTGGTGTGATGTGGCATAGGATGTACTAACAAGCAACGATAGTCAATTCCAATGAGCTAAGAAGCCAGACCGAGTGTTCGGCATCACTTCCTACCCTGGCCTTTATTCTAAATGGAGCTCTTTCTATCGGGCCGGAACTATGTGATAATGAGCTGCAAACAGATGCACAAGCTCACCTCCGATCCCATTTGGAAAATGACATGTGGTAGCCATCTACTACCCTACCAGGATAGGGTGAAATACTGGAGCCATTGATCTGGAGCCACTTTTATGTGCCGATACCCTCCACACCAGCCAGGTCATCAGCTTGTGAACAGTAAGCAGACAACAGAGATTGTTAGCAAAGCATGACAGAAGGCTGACAACGTTGAGTTACCACAGCAGCATCGTAGCTCAGGAAGCCAGGGCACCGGCAACTGTGTGACTATGACCTATGACTCTATGACTAAATCGAGTAGGCTTAGCCCACAGCAGGACTTATGGAGCATTAACACAGCCAGTAAGGAATTTCATACTGCAGGTTTATATATATATATATATATATATATATAATTCATTTGTATAACACCTTAAGATAACTCAATCTCTATTAAGGTGCTTCACATATGTAACAGGGCGCGAGCCCACAACCTCGGCAATCAAATGCACTCACCTTGACCTTGGTCAAGCCAAGCACCTTAACCACTGGGTAAAACCAGAGCTGCGATAAGAAGCTTGGACTGGGCGGGTACAACTTGTTGAACCCCACTAACTCACACTTGGATAGCGTACATGGATAGAAATAAACAATACTAGCTGATCTAACAGCCTCTTTATGTATAGCAGCAGAAGTGCCTTAAGGGCTATCCGCACCACAGCTTACAGCGGCAACAAAGAATCACCTGCCACAGGATTTGAACCCACGACCCAGGACCCAGGTCATGAAGAGCAACCGCCTTACGTAGTATGCCATCAGCTTTAGATCAGCACATTTATTTCATGCCAAATATCCACAGCAATCAGTTCAAATTGGCTACAAAGTGACTGCAATCCTTAATACTATTGCATGCGATTACAATTTTGTGTTAAATGACTGATTAATGCGATGCTTGGATTTTTGGTGCTGCGCATATTTTTATCAACCTCTGCTTATGTCATAGAAAAGATAAGTGAGGAGAAGATGATCACAGTAAAAAGAGCAATGCAACAGATTTGCTAATAAGAAAGCGAACGAATTCCAGCATGCTGTGATCTCAAAATGCAGTCAGCTGGAACAGTGAGGTTCACTGGCATGCAAAAGTCAAGCTCCGAGTCACGTGTGAAAGTGAGAGCCACATGCCTGCACCATCTACATTTAATTCCCCACACATTCTATAACTGTACTTGAAACATGTCTTCTGGTGCGATTTTGTCAGTCCAGTAATCTCTGATGCTTCTTTATCCAAATAGAACGTTATTCCATGCATGCATGCATGCATGTATGTGGAAGCAAAAATATTTTCTGGGAAAGCATGTGCACATATAAGTGGTAGTAAGTGCCCATGTTGGCATTTGTCCCCATTAAGGGTAAAGAGGGCGAGGAGGGGAGAGAGACAGACAGACAGGGACAGGGAGACAATGACGGACAGAGACAGACTGAGAGAATGAGTGAGTGAATGAGTGAATGAGTGTCAGTGGTGACAGCATCCAGCTTGCCAGTAAACACGGGCATTAAATTGACTGAAAACGTAGTGATGTTTCGACTATAGTACTTGCTTAGTTAATTAATTACTACTGTAGTCAGAGCAGTGCTTGAATACTTAAGCATGAAGGAAATGTGAAAGAAAGGCTCACAATGGTCACAAGTTTGAGTCCTCAATGATTTGTTTACAGATATTTCTTGTTGGAATAGAAAGCATACTGAGATTCCTCACATAGCAACTCAATACATCTCAGCTGGCCGACCAGTATGCTTGCGACTGCTTGGGGAGGGGGAGTTGTATGCAATCAGCCCCAGAAATGCCTTTCAGCTGCTAATGGTACCTGCAGCATTTCACTGCCACTAATCCCATCTGCTGCAACCGACAGGCACCAGCACGACCAGTTGCTTAATGCAGAATGGACGGGTCAATTCTAGCAGAGAAGCGGTAACAGCAACCTGCCCTCTGATCAGGTCGGCCCCTACCGTCGGTACATCCCCATGGCAGCTTTCCATGGCTCCCTGGTTAACTACGTGTGAAACCAGCTATGCAGTTGCACCATACAGATGCATAATAGTAGGCTTGAGAGAGAGAGAGAGAGAGAGAGAGAGAGAGAGAGAGAGAGAGAGAGGGGAGGGAGGGAGGGAGGATGGTGATGGAAAGATTGTGCACGCAACGAAGTGTAAGTGTCGCCCCAACCTCACCAAATACCTACAAGTCAGGCATGTCTAAATTTAGCGCTACTGCATCGAATATTGTTTAGGTGAACATCGGTCTGTCCAAATTGTGCCACAAGAAATATAAACTGTATTTTCTGCAATAACAAAATTAGTGCAAATGAGAAATCATATATCGTGCTGTACTTGTGATTCAGGCCATCACAGTATGCTGTGACAATTGATAAACTGAGCACTTGCCTTACATATATTTGGTCGTGGGGGTTGGCCATTTTCAAAATGCTAAAAGAGGATAAAATCGACCTCATATGAAAGCCTATACGTGGGGCTGGACCAAGTGACTTTGCTCTCCTAATTGGAGGTGCCACAGTATAACCGTAACCTAATGTTCATGCTCGTGTAGGTTCGTTCCCCTTTGAAGACTTAAGAGATGTGTCAAAGTTGCATTTGCAAGCTCGCCTCCACAGATTGTCACAGTGTTTGATCCCTGTCCAGGATTAGGGACTGGCTGGCTACAGCTCTTTCGAGCTTCCTGGTTCACTCTAGATAGTACTGCTACCCACTGTTGGCAGGACTATAAAAAGCAACTAAGCCTTTACGGTTGGTGATGAATGTGATTGCTAGGCTGGTCTTGAAATAGAGAAAATGCTAAAAATGCCACCGGTGTCCGACTGCTGCTTGCAGCTCACCGTCTGTGCACAGTGAGACAACTTATCCAGTGATTGGCAGACCGGGAAACACGTGCCGTGCACAGGCAGTGCAGAGGCTGCTAGAGCATGCCAGCAACTGTCACCTGCCGAAGGCATGGCAAGAGAAAGCAGCCTCGAATCCTGTAGAAGCTCACTGGCCGGCGCTGAACAGAAAGTAAAAAGCAGAATTTTAACAGCTGTAATGGCTTTGCTGGCACTGGTTGAATCGAGCAATCGCTAGGTTCACGAGCTGCATCAAAAGCAGGAGCAACATTTGCAGCAGGTCTATGATTATGAGGACGGTGGTGATGATGATGATGATGGAGGAGTTGGGGCGGCAGTGGCAGCATCACGTCGCTCTTCCTTGCGTGCTTAATTGGTGGTCACTCGTGCCGAACAGCAGATGAGAAATAACCGGTGATAACTGACATATGCATTGCTGGAGCTAAACTAAAACATCTCTGGCTGCTTCTGTCGGTCACCAAGCAATTATGGAGCTTTTAATTTTAACTAGCCCGTGCTTAACTTGATACCATAGATTATAAGACCAACGAGCAAAGTAGATCAACGAGGAATGAAAGATCAACGAGGCCGAAGCCAGCTTTCTGTGGCACACTCCACGTTGCATCTGACCATGAAGTTGCATTTGTTGCACCTGAATGTGCTGCTCTTGGTTTCTCCGTCTCACGAGATAATGTATACAGAGAGATGGCTAAAAATGGTCGCACTTCATGCTGAAAATGTTCCCTACATCTACATCTACCCCTACATCTACACAGTTGGCAACGCCTCTTTCGGCTCAGCTTCATCAAAAGCAGTCATGTGAATATTATTATTAATATTCAGAATAATATTAACATATAATTGTTTAGCACCTAAAGATATTTGTATAGACACTTGAATTGGTTAGAGCCATTGCCCTTACAAGATTGCCCTACCAGAAACTACTAACATGCTTCTACCCCAAGATAACTAAATCTCTTTTTAAACAATTTGTCAAATGATTAGTGATGATAAGAAGGAAAGTCTCATAAACTGACTGCAGATAGAACACACAAAAGCAGCATGCTTTATCATGTAAGAAATGCACATGAATAATTCATATGCTTCGAGGGAAAGCTGAGCTATTAGCTTTAGATGTTTTCAAGTCAGTGGATGCTCATGACAGCCGGCGGGGCGTGCCAGGCTTTAGGTGCATCAGAACAGACTGGAGGAGCTGTTTCTGGTGGAGGTCTACATGTTCCTGAGGTTAGCTAAAGGCACAGCTAAACGACCCGAGTCAGAGGAGTGATTGATGTGAATAGAGGGCCAAGGACAAAGTAGTTTGGACAGGTAATCTGGAGCAAAAGAAGGGACCAACAAGCTTTGGAGCAATGAAAACAAATACAATTGCAATGATGCCGATTGGTGAATGCCTTTATTTTACCGATATGTCTGCATAGAGATATGGAGAGTGATATACAAATTTCCTTTCAGCAGTTCCGCTCAGGCAACTAACTGTTCAAGCCTGAACTGAGTCAAGCTGGTGGATGTGCATGGAAGAAATATATAGGCCACCACTTCACACCATCAACTACAAGCAGCTACATTGGCTCTTATTAACTCACCTCTGACGATGGAGAGGGTAAAGCGAACTGGCATCTACAAGCAGCTTGAATACGAAGGCTCAGCTAAGCTTTACTGCTTAACAAACCTTCAGTACCTGCATACAAAGTGGTGTACCACCAGGAGCAGCAGCCAGCAGCCAGCTGCCAGCAGCCAGCAGCCTCGGAAGTTGCACCTCCCTACAAACGTCAACGCCCGACTCCCTTGGCAAATCTGGTGTACACCCCACCTTCGATATACGCAATGTCGAAGCATCGAATCTATTAGTGTAACAAGCCGATCCACGCCCTAGCATTCTAGGCAGCCGATGCATACTGCTCGGGGATGGGTGAGTCATGATCGGCTTAACAACTGATGGAAGTTTGTTCGAGGTGGCAGTAGGCAAATGCATTGGCATAGCTGCAGCCATTACTAAACAGACATACTGAGAAGCAGCTGCTTGCCTATTTGCCATCGTCAGGCAAGCTTCACTGTATAGTCGTTTGCAGTACAGGAGACAAGCAAGGCAAGGAAAGAAATAGGCCATGCTGCATCTCTTTGGAGTGTCCCTTCCCTAGTGTCTAGTGCCACACAGCTAAATTTGCTACTGGGTGTGTTCGTGAGTGCTTGAATTCGATATCGAGCGCCCCCCTCTCTACCAGCTCCCCCATAATTAGTCGGACTGCAAATCGCACGTGATGCCTAGTTGTCGTGAGGAGGTGGCAGTGCCACTGACTCGACATTGCAACGTTTTCTGGTTTTGATTGGGCTGATCGCAGCCGTCGACA
This sequence comes from Cristatella mucedo, assembly GCA_009760855.2. Lineage (NCBI taxonomy): Eukaryota > Metazoa > Bryozoa > Phylactolaemata > Cristatellidae > Cristatella > Cristatella mucedo. The sequence goes on from WPIO01000179.1 coordinate 330,442, forward strand.
TGCTGCTGCTGGCCCGTAAACGCTGGCCACACAGCAGAACGCACTGCATTTGAGGGGTTAGATACAAACTACTTAAGCACTACCTGGTCAGAAGTGCAAAGAGTAGTAGATTAGTTGAATGCAACCATAACAGAATGCAGGCCAACAAGGGGCTGACACTGAAACATGCGCAGCCAATCCTTAATGTAGGAGCCAGCAGAGTGCCCCCCCCCATTTCTTTCCTTGCTCGGCAGCCTCGTTCGAGCGAAGAACCAAGTGTCAAGAAGCCACTTGCGGCTGCAGTTTAAAACTTTCGCACTATTGGGTGGGCCAACCACCTAGAGATGAAAAGGAATTTCGACTAGGAGCTGAGGAGAGAGTCGACTAGCATCCGCAGCAGCCTGCTTTGGTTATACCAAGGCTTAGCAGGTTCTAGCAGGTGGTTGCAAGCACCGGCCTTACCTTGACACCGTCCTAGCTATCGATGTGAGGGAGACAGGGACTCGAATCAAAGGGTAGCAGCTGCCTTTCGGAAGCATTGGGCTCCTAGCCTGCTTCCAGACATACCATATCCTATCCATCGGGAGAGCGTAGTAAGGATAAAGCAAAGAAGGGGCCAGAAACGCATACCTCAAAGAGACAGCAAGTCTGAAGAAGACAGACGAACCGTGTCAGGTGGTACACTCCCCTTCGGGTCGGTATAAGGGGTACCGGGCCCACCTACTCTTCCGCGCGCTTATGCTAGCAGCTGTTTCTGTTCAATGTCCATACAGCAGAGCATGCATTTTGCAGCCGGCCTCGGCAGGCACATCACAGAGATCGGTGGCTGCTTGCAGCTTATGCAATTTTGCTCCTATGCCTTCGGGCTCTGTTGATAACTGACCACTATAGATGATGTCTAAGAGAAGTCAGCGCCAGCTGACAGGTGCCCGCCACGATGTCGCACCTCGTGTCACTGCCTCGCTGTCACTCACTTCGACATTGTTCAGAGACCGGCTGCTGCGGCCCAATTCGGCGGCCGGCCTGCACGCCAGCCACCAAGCCCAGTCCAAGCATGGCCAAAATGTAGAAACTTTGCTTCTCATTCACGGCCCATCACTGTGACCGTCGGGGAACTCCCCCCTACCACCACTAAGCTTGCTGAGCACCATCCATCGGGTTGGCAGTTAGCTCTGCTAATCTTGGGTGCACGCGAACAGAAGATAAAAGATCTTCTGTTCATGCTCATCCAAGAGCACCGGGTCTGCACCTTCGCTGCAGTCGTCAGCAATGCAATATGGCATCAGGCAAGCGTGTTAGCGCTATTACAGTTTTATTTATGAATAGCTATGCTTTCGACTTCTGCAGCAACAACACGCAACGAGGCAAGCAGGCTCTAAAAAAAAAGTGGTTCCACTGGAAGAGCTGCAGATAGTGCCCACTGCGTGCATCTCAAAAATCCTGACTAAGCCGCTCGATCGGGGGCGGGGTGACTGTGTGTGTGTCCGCCACCCGAGCACGGCAAGAGCCTCGAAAGCTGGCAAGCTGCAGCACGAGGGCTCGGAGAGGTGAGGTGCAGCAACATCATGGCACAGGCACGGGTTTGCGCCTAGCAGCGCCGCCTGCTGCTGCCGCCCTGGGTGGCTAGTCAGTGGGTGCCCTACAAACGGCACCAGTCACAAAGCAGAGCTCCTAACCACTGCACGAGGTGGTGAGATGACACTAAAAAAAAACAAAGCCTTGGCTCATCGTCAAGACAGTAATTTACCTGGAAAGCACCATGAAGTGGCTTGCTGCTGCTGCTGCCACCAACACATCACAATCTGTCGATGGATGAAACTGATAGTGACAATATGAAGCACCCTGGGCAGCAGCAGCAGCAGCAGCTTCCCCAAAGTGCTGACCGGCATATGCTACCAACCACTGACTAGCCAGGCAACCGCCACCTGGTGGGTACAAGCACGCACCGGTTTGAGCACTGGTGCAGTGGCAGCGGACTCGACCATAGCTGCTTCAGGGCAGCTCAGTTAGCTCGCCTAAAAGCAAGCGGATCGAGGCAGCCAACTCCTCTTCTGCCAAGCTCCCTGCCTGCCATCGGGCACCCCCCTGCACTGTCGGAGCAGCCCGCACCAGTAGCAGTAGCGTCACCGCACTTTGCCGTGACCGAAGCGATCGTGGCCCCCTCCCCCAGGCTGCCTGTCTAGGCGCCTGCATGAGCTCGGCTCGCGCCGCCGCGCTCAGCGCGAGTCCTTGGCCGTCAGTTTGTCGATGAGCTCCTGCAGCGGTTGCAGCTCACGCTTGTCGATCAGCGCGAACTCCTGCACGAAGAAGACGAAGTGCTTGAATGACGTGTTCAGATGAGCTTCCTCGCTCAGCTGGACCACCTCCTTGAAATGCTGATGATAGATGTGCGCGTACACGCGGAACAGCCTCTTAACGATCGTCTTTGCTATCTGTATGAAGTTCTTTGGAAATGCAACGCCTGCACAGACAAAGGTGAGGCTCTGATATAGCGGGTGAGCAGGCCAAGCACAGGTGGCGGCAGCAGCAGCGGAAATAACATGCATAATGTCAGCCTGCGTAAGCACCTACTAATGGACGACACATTCTGGATTAAACAATGCAGAAAGGAACGGGTGGGTTTCAGCTTCTTTTTAAATGATGCCGGGTACGGGATTGTCACGATTCCAGCCGACATTGAGTTCCATGCTTTGGGAGCTTACGAACTAAAGGCATGGTCTCCAAAGGATTTGAGGTTCGCTAGTGGCATGGCTAAACGGCCCGAATCTTGGGAGCAGGTGGATAAGTTGAGAAGCACGATTAGGAAGCACTTCAGATAGGTAAAGCCAGGAGCACAAATGAAGGAACCCAAAAGTGAGTGACAGGAACATGAGAATGAAGGGACCTACAAGTGAGTGACAAAAACTTGAAGTCGTCACTGCTCACCTATCTTGGAAGGGAACAGCGTCTCATCGTCGAGCTGGTCTTGGACCCAGGTCATCAAGTAGTCAATGTACTTTGGTGCCGAGCACTTTATCGGCTTCTTCACGGCCTGCCCATCGGCCCAGTGATACTCGTAGCGAGGGCCGGCCGACATAACGGCACAGCTCTCCTCGGTGCAGAACTCGGTCACAGTGCCATACAGCATGCTGATCTGGTTGAAAAAGTCCACGGCTGCAAAACGACAGACCGGCGGGTGCCGTGCCAGCCGTCGAAGCCGACGCAGCAGCTGCACAGCAGCCAAGCATCGGAAGGGGGCCGACCAGCCGTGATCGACACCGGCCACGTGGTAAGAGTGAGGGGGAACGAAGGAGAGGTGCTGCTAGCTAGCTAGCTAGTGGCTGCTGAGGCTTACTGTTGACAGCTATCCACTCGTTCAAATCCTCGCCTTCGGGCAGGAGGACTGCAAGCCGGAGGTTGCCGCTGCCCAACGTGGCCGCGGCATGTTTCATCAACTCATACTGGTGAGTGCCCTCGGCAATGTTCTTCTTGGGCTTGAATGTTTTGTTACTTCTGCTGCCGCCGCTGCAAGGGACCGCGAAACAATGGTGCACGCCAAGCAGGTGAGGTCTGCCCGATAGCATGCTTGCTGCTGCACAGGGTAGCTATTGCATCGATTGGTATCCGAGTAGGGAGGGAACCAGGGAGAGGAGAGCAAGTCCTGCCAGATGGCAGGTAACTCCTCTCACAAGGACAAAGGCACTGGTCAGTCATCTGCTTTGCATGCAGCCGGGACATAATAGGCTGATTCAGTTTAAATATAGAATCACATCTAGCCCACGTGGTTTCCCCAATCAGATACCGCTGTGCTTGTGCTGTAAGACTGCTATACAATAGCAGCTACCAAAAAATCAGGCAAAATGCGAGGTGAATGCTGGGCTGAAGGCCCATCCTAGAACAATCCAAGAGGTAAATCTCTTCTTCCCTATGCCCGAGACAAGTTCAAGCCTCAACATGGCCAGGGACAACCAAGCGGAGTTGAACTGACACGGTTCTATTTCTAACATATACAGAGTTCTCCTGACCACTGCCAATCATCTTCCACGAAGAACTGAATAAGACCGATTGGCCTGGGGGGAGTTGTGTGCGCAAACACGGGTCACTTGGGGTTGGAGGCGAACCGGTAGACAGCTCACAGACTCCTGTAGGACGACACCAAGATCTGACCCATCATCAGGGTCACCATCATGTATCTTCGTCTGTAATCATCAGGTTCTCATCACTGTGCTTCTCATCACTGCCCTTTACCGTGGCTCAAACTGAGGATTTAGTAACACGGAAGTGCTTCATCAAGGTCTTACTAAGGAACAAAATCAAGAGAGACAAAGCTGGTACAACTGTGCCGCATACCGCTATACAGCACACAGCGATGACATCACAGAAAGCAACAGACGAAGCAGCCAGGGGATCGGCTAAACTTAACTCTCAGCACGCTGCCGGTGTTTGACTTCGGCTAGCTAGGCGATTCCAAACCGGCATAGCCGGTGCCACGAGTAGCTAACATGTGACTAGTCGCGTAGTGCCCATTAACTACAGACGCAATGAATACCTTCGCACAATGCCAGCCACACGGCACACCGTAGTGACAGCAAAAAGTGGGCGCGGAACAATCAGCACGCTGAACAATTGGCAAGAGGTAGTGCGCGGGTCAGGATAGGACAGGACGATGTGAGCGACGCACGTAACGTCGTCGCGCTAGCTCAAGCGCCGGAAACTTGGCGCTGCACCGTGCAGCATACGGCGACGCTTCCGACGCTGGGCCCGCACGACACTCGCACGATTGTGCTAGGTTCGCAACACAAAAAGCAAGCTGTCTGAAATCGGGCGTACAGAAAACTCAAGCCGCCCGACCTGAACGCGCTCACTTCGCGTCGACAGCTCGGAGCATATGCGAGCGCCAGCGAGGGACGATGTAACAAAACAAAGGCGGAGCGTGCGCACGACGTGCGCACGGCCGGGCGCAAGTCCTAGAGAGGCCTGTGGCTCGACACGCCAGACACGCGCTGCAATTAAAACACGTGCGACGCGCAGCAGCGGCGGAACGCACCGAGTGGCCAGACGCCGCTACCGGATCTCGGAATTTAGCAAGCAAGCGCTACCGCGGACCGAACGGCGGGGCCTATCTAGCCGCTATCTTCGCAAGCACACGACCGCCAGGAAACTCCCCGTCGCGCACGCGTAGAACAGCGTGTAAAGTTTCGACAATACAGGCAAGGTTGCGGACTTACAAGAAGAAACTCATGGTCCCATGGGGGCTAGCTCGCAAAATGTATACAGACAACCGGAACAGCAGTCAACCGGATGGCCAACCCGGACGTAACTGAAGAGTGGTTGACGTTAAATCAGCATGACGCCACCCACCCGCAATCACTGCTGCAGGGGAACTCGGCGACTTCTTTTTAAAAGTTGTAGGTGTTTTTCGTGGATTTTATTGTTGAGTGATATTTTATATTTTCGAAAGAATAGCATTCCTGTGATCCGACGGAGCTCTGTCACTAGCTGTGGGGGCAGACCAGACGTTTAGGACTGCAGCCGCAATTAGACCGTAACAACAAGCTGTGGAATACAACCATAGTAGTGGCCAAAAATTATGTATTCAAATATTTTTATATTTAATTTGTGACAATCAATAAAATATTCTGCGCAATTCATTGCCGTCCGCATGCATTGTGGCTGATCACTTCCTTCTTTCACCGTTGGGTTGTAACGCGCGCCATCGTGACTTCATGGACCGTAAGCTTTCGGATTTTATATTTTCTCGCCAGTCTGCGTGCTCCGACCGCTGTTGCTATGTTAATCTGGGCAGTGCTCTCGGGATGTAGATTCTGAGCTTATATTGTTACTAGCTTGCCAACCTTTCCCCGAACTAGATTCCGATGTCAATGTAGTGCGCTGGCCTTGTTGGCGGGTTGGTTCAATTTTCTCTTGGCCCTTTTCACCCGCGGCCGGTAGAATGCGAATGGGATCAGACATGCTATCCTGTTCTATCTTCACGTTAAGATTCGCCTCGAGGGTGGTGGGTGGCGTCGGCGGCTGTTTGCCGTGGTAGTATGCAGTCTCCCATTAAAGGTCTCTCGCTCGCGCGCCTTCTTTCCCGCGCTCGTGGCGAAAGCTTAAGCCAGGTTTTTCAAGTTCAGCCGGAAATTGGTCGGGTCCGTCACACCAGCTCTGACCGCTCGTTTTTGTTTGTGGCAACAGTCAGTTTACTGCGCTGCCGTTGCTGCTCGTTGGATAGTAACTCCAAATACCAGCCGGCAGATTGCTTCGCGGCTGGATTGTCCGGCGCGTGGCAATTGACCTGTTCGCTGTATGTATGCTGGCCTTTTTTCTGAGCAGCTCACGATGAAAAAGGACAAGAGATAGAGGAGGATGAAGGCTTCTTTGTGCGCGTGCGAGGCCTGCCCTGGTCGGCGAAGGAAGAAGAGGTCGTGAAGTTTCTCTCCGGTTCGTGCGCCTGCGCGCTCAGCCCGCGCCGAGCGTCGCGTTCAATCTTGCCGAATCAAAGCCGCAGCATTGCTCGGCAGCTGCCAATCGCCAGTGCCCATGCATACATCGTGTGTGCACGTGCGTGCGTGCTTGCGCGCCTGCGCGCGCGAACGTTGAGCGTTAATCGGTTACCGCTTGCTGCGTCGCATCTTCGCACAGACTGCCAGGTCGCCAAAGGTTCGGTGTTCTTCACTTTCACGAGGGACGGCCGGCCCAGCGGAGAGGCGTACGTCGAGCTGGCTTCGGCCGAAGACAAGGAGAAAGCACTGAAGCACAACAATCAGCACATGGGCAAACGCTACATTGAAGGTGGTCGCTTGAGCTTTGAGCTTTGCCACCCCACCCCCCCCCCCCGTCTTGGCCGTGTTTTGGGTGGTAGGGTGGGGGATGGTGCAGACTGGCTGTGGCTGGCAGACTGGAAACTCGTCGACACTTTCGACCGCCGACTGCTTACGTCTCGAGTCCGACCGATCGTTTTAGTGTTCACGTCGAGGCGAACGGAGATGGAGTACGTGGTCAAGCGCAGCGGACCGAACCAGACGGACGGCCAAGGCGACGCCGTTGTGCGCCTTCGCGGCCTGCCGTTCGGCTGCACTAAGGAGGAGATAGCGCAGTTTTTCTCGGGTGAGCCGCAGCAGCAGCAGCCGCCGCCTGTCGCTGACGAGCAGCAGCCATCTTGTTCCTCGCGCACGAGCTGCTGCAGTCGATGCCGACTCAGTAACACTTGACTGCACTGTGCTGCCGCTGCTCGTGCCGCCGCCGCTGCTGCTCGTGCATTGCGCATTTGGAGCTGTGCTGGCATTTTTGTAAATGGGTTCAATTTGTTTCTCTTGGGAAGGGTATGAAATTGTCCCCAATGGGATTACCCTCGTCATCGATCACCAGGGGCGAACTGCGGGGGACGCTTACGTGCAGTTTGCTACGCAGGAGATCGCGGATATGACTCTGTCAAAGCACATGGAGAGGATAGGGCACAGGTGGGGTGCAGCCATCGGGTGACCACCCAGTGTGTGTTTTCTCTTTTCTTTCGCCCTTTCGTTTGCCTTTCGTGTGCGGTTTGCGCCGCTCCAACAAGGGTCCGGGGCTGTGCTGGGGCAAGTAAGTGCAGTCGCCTGTTGGCATTGCTGCACGGCGCCGCCCGCTGCTGCCACTCTGCTCCGCCGGCCGAGCGTGCGCCGTGTCGCAGCAAGTTGAGCACGCACAGCTCGGTAATGGAATGAATTAAGTGCATCGTTGCCGAGCTCAGCTGCTCAGCTGCTGCCCGCCGAGCGGCAGGGCGTTTAATGCTACCTGTCGGCACTGCAGGTACATTGAGATTTTCAAGAGCAGCCTGAGCGACGCGCGCTCTGCGCTCTCGCAAGTGCGAGGTGGCCCTGGCGGTCGGTCGAGCAGACCTGGTCCGTATGACAGGAACGACCGGCCCAGCTTTGGCGGGCCCTCAGGGCGAGGTGGATACGGTGGTCGTGGTGGCGGCGGCGGCAGAGTCAAAGGTAAATGTCTTTGCCGACTTGGGCTCAGATTTTCTTTCAGCAGGTGGTGATGCTTTTGCTACTCCTGTCTGCACACTCTTTGGCTACTGTGTCGTATTATGGCATGCTGAAGAACAGTTCCTGAATAGGATCTACAAGTGAGATGGGTTTTAATCTTGAAACAGTTGCGAGACCGTAACGAGAGGAGAAAGTGACTCCACTGTGATGTTTTGGATCTGGTTCCACCGTAAGATTTTTGTTGTTTTTGGTGGCACGACTGAATGGGTAGCTAGCAACAGAATTGTTATCTAAGAAAATGAGAAGTCGAGTTGAAAGGAAGATGCTGATAGCCCAAATTCAGTTATTTCGTCGTGTCACTGTCGATAATTACCCTGTGCATGCTAGTTGGTGTTTCATAAGGACAATCGCTTGGCGTTATGATCTCATTTAATGTCACTGGGAGTGATCTATTATGTTTGGTTAGAGAATGCTGCTCTCCCCCAGAAAACTGCAATTTAACTGTCTATGGCCTACGGTTTGTCCTGCTTGGTTTATCGGTCCGGGAATTAACAGCTGTGACCAATTGGTAAGGTGCAAGAGCATCATTCGTGTCCTGGCACTTGCTTGTAGTAGTTGATGTTCATGTTGTCTATGTTATTGTTAAAAATCCGTATGATTTGGGTTGTATTTCATATTGTGGAGCTGTATATATGTTGCAGGTATAAGTTTAACTTCAAGCTGAAGAGGCGACATACATTGCTGTCAAAAAGTTTCAATGCCCCTTCTGTGGAATTTCGGTTGTTGCAAATGCCCGTATTAGAATAAGTTATTACACCAGACTAATTGTTAAATTGTAAGAATCTGTCAATGCAATTTTGGTCTTACTAACAGTTTGCCACATTTGGCTTAGTGAGTAACTGCATTCGCCAAACCGAGTCATGGTTCCCATGTAAACAGATGGGAAGGCAGGGTCAAGTGACTATTCCAGCCCTGTTGGAGATCTTCCAGCGGAACCTAGTTATGACTAGTTTTGTCACTGACTGACAATGTGAGCCAAGGTGCCCGGATGTCTCCTTGACCTGCAGGATTCTGCGCGTGCCATATTGACGGTTCTTACATGATCAGAACATGCCACAAGTTTCACAACTTTCTGAAAGTACAAGTAAAGAACTATTGAGATGTATCTTGATTATGGTAGCACAAAGGCAGTGCCACTCTTGGGCCACCCTCGACTAACTTGGGAGGACCGGCTCCTGAAAAGTGTGGCTCGGCGGTGCAGGTTTGCAGGTGCCAAAATGAACTGCCTTAGTCTTTTTTCAAGCTACCGAAGCAGTCTTGAGCCGAAATACCATGAGTAGGTCGCTTAATAAACAAACATTGAGCTCGTGTGGACAAGTGCCAGCCATTGTTGACTGCAGTAAAAAAAAGGGGGGAACGGATTGTTCTCACCAATACAGCAGTGTGACTGCTGCACAGTGGAGAAGAGAGCTTTTAACTAACGAGTCCAAATTCAATCTCTTATGCTGCGACCGGAGGAGGAAATACGTTTGCCGGCGAATCGGTAAAGCCTACATTGGCAGTTGTCTGCAAAAGACCGTGAAATTCGGTGGTGGAAGTTTGGGGTTGCTTCTCAGCTTCGTGTGTTAGACGCCTGTACAGGATTTAAGGAATCTTTCTGGACATTGTTCAGATTGTTTGCTGGCCATCTGCTTATGCTCATCGTGAGCTTGATTTCTGTTGGCAGCATGACAATGATCATGCACACTGCTGTGGGGTTTAAAGAGTTTTTTCAGGAGCCCACAGACTTTACCAAACTAATTGAGGTCGGGCAGTTGCTAAGCTAAGCCCTGACTTGAACCCTATTGAACATCTGTGGCACATATTCAACCTTGCTCTTAGGGTCAGAGCTCTCTGGCGAATGAAGACTGATGCATTCTTCAAGGTTTTGAAGGATTACTGTGCATCAGGTTCTCGAGAAGCATGCAAGAAGCTGGTCCGTGCCGAGGCAATTGTGAGAAGTTGATGCTTTCTTTTTTATGCACACCAGGCTTTTAATAATTGCTCAAAATCTAGTTATGGAATTTATCCAATGAATTACATGCAGTTATATATTTGTTGGTGTAGTAAAAAGTAGTACCAAGTTAAAGTCATGTTAAATCCTATTCGTTTTGAATGGAATAATGTGCTGGTAACAGGTGTGTAAGAAACTTTTGGACCCGTTTAGGATGTTGACCATATGCATCACAGGATTATGCTTTTGTTCTTGCTCGAGTTCTTGCAGTTCTTGGTGTTTGCGATTATCTTTCTGTCGTGCTAAAGGTTTTTGCTGGATTATGTTTACTGCAGGTTTGTGCATTTGTAGGACGTCATGCATTAGTGATTTCCTAGTGTTATTATGGTAGCATGAGTAGTATCTTTATTGTAAACCTCTTTATTGGAAATGTTGGTCATGCTTCTTTGTTTGTCAAGGACACTCTGTGAGTGTATGAGTGCCAGTTTTTTCTTGGTGACAGATCAGTTCATCTTACTTAGGTCTTATGGATGATGAAATGGGTGACGGCTATGGTGACCGTGGCACGTACAGTGATGGATATGGCCGTCGCTCTCCTGGACCGCGTGACATGGGTGATCGAACTGGGAATCCAGGAAGCAATCATCGCAGCACCACTGGTCACTCGGTCCACATGCGGGGCTTGCCGTTCCAAGCGAATGAACATGACATTGCTGACTTCTTCAAGCCTCTGATTGTGGCAGATATTGTTATTCATTACACCGGCAACAATCGTGCCACAGGTGAAGCCGATGTCGATTTCAGGTCGCACGATGATGCCTGTGAAGCTATGAAGAAAGACAAATCGAACATGCGTAAGTAACTGTCCCCTTGTTTGCTTTTTACAGCCTTCTTTGTCTGTATCAGCTCAATATGTTTGGTGTGTACCAACTTTGTTTTGCTGATTGTAGAGCATCGCTACATCGAGCTGTTCTTGAACTCGAGTCCCGTGCAACGAGGTCCTGCTGCTGGTGCCGCAATGGGGTCTCCTCGAGGATACTCCTCTGGAGTCGTCAGCGGAGGTGCTAGCTCCTTCGGACCTCCGCTGGGCCCACCGGGTATGATGGGCAGTCCTGGTGGAGGCATCGGGATTGGCTCAGGCAGTGGCCTCGGAATGGGCTCCAGCGGTGGCCTCGGTGTGAATTCTGTCGGCGGTGGCCTCGGAATGGGGCCAGGAAGTGGCTTGGGCATGGGCCCTGGCAGCGGCCTCGGAATGGGCCCTGGTGCTGGTCTCGGTGCAGGCTCCGGTGCAGGCCTCGGAATGGGTAGTGCCGGCAATTACGGTGCAGGCATCGGTATGGGCTCTGGCAGCAGCCTTGGAATGAGCTCTGGAGGCCTCGGAATGGGATCCGGTGGAGGTCTCGGGATGAATCCCGTTGGAGGCCACGGTGGCTCAAGCTTGGGGTCTGGCAATTGGAATTCACCAGTCCAAGGAAACATGCGAGGAAATTGGCCTGCCTCTTCACCGTATAGCAACAACCCAAGCTATGGCCAACCAGCAAACCAGGGGTATGGTGCAGCTTCTGGAGGTAAGTGCTAGCGGTCGAAACGAATGCCCGTGCATAAGGATACAAATTATACGTAATGGTACAAATGATCGTGTGCTTGCCTGCAATGGAGTGACCTCTGCCTGCGAGCCTCTTTGTAAGATGCTCTGTCGTGTTTCAGGTGGCTATGGAAGTTATGGAGGTGGAGGCCATTTCGGAAGTAATGGTGGCTATGCGACATTTTAGAAGGGCTTCGTCATGACAGCAGTTTTTATAGTCACTCACTTCCTGTACAAATTTTGTGTTGTAATTTTGTAGAATAAATACCTCTGTGGTTTATAAATTGTCATTTCATTACTTGGTTAGTATTCAGTCATGCCCTTGGTTTGATCGCCTAGAAACAAGGGCAAGGTGAATGTATTTAAATATATTTTCGTTTGTATTTGATGACTGGTCGTGGGCATTAGCCCCGTCGCATATGTTGAACAGATTAGGATGCTATACAAGGGATTATAATAGTACGTGCTCTCCATCTAATGGGCAAAGTATGGTTCAAAACATCGCACGGTGTCCGACTCCTAGTCAGGATTTTGCAGTACAGTTTCTGTTGATGAGGCAAGTCGGTGAGATTCTGGAAATTAATGTTTCAATTCACACAACAAATATTCATTTGTTTGGCGCCCTAAGAGAATTTAGATCTTTATTCAGGAGCTTCACATATCCCACGAGGTTTGAGCCCACGACCTTGGGTCCAGGCCAGCACCTTAACCACTAAGACAAACCAGCTCGGTATAAAGTCCAAGGGGGTGCTCTATCGACAAACGCGATGGCTTCGATTGCATTGCAAGTATCATATCAAGAAGGGTTTAGAGTACCTGACTAGGCATTTGCAAGGTGCCGCACTCTGCTGCCAGCTACCACACGCTCCGACGATTGGATTTGAAGTTTTCCAAAGCTTGAGTTGGTAGTGACGACAGTCTTACTGATGCCGGTTGTGGGGCGTGGCTAGTTCAGAGCAAGGTATTTTATTGGGGGACTTGTAGTGCCGAGGAAGCTCCGATGGTATTGTAACGAGTAATGATGTATACTGCAATGACGTATAATAATGAGTAAGGCCGCCTTCATGTTAAAGAGAAAATCTTTACGGTGGTATGAAGTGCTCCTGTCACTTTTGGTTATGAGCAGCAAAGCCTGCATGGTGTTTCACCCTTATCTTAAGCCAGAAATGGTACTCCCACGAGCTTGTAGCTCCCCTTCGCCCTCCACTGGAAGCTCGGTAGTCCGGTGCCAATTGAGCTGAGGCTCGTCTAGTGGTGCCGTAGGTCTTAATACTGTTCTTTAGCTTCAAGTCAGTGCTTACTTATCTCGGCTTGGCTGGAAAGGCTTCTGGGGCAGAGCGAATCCGTTAAGTAGTAACAATGATGGGCCATTATTTACGAGGGTCTAAGGTAGAGGTCATTTCTGTTAGACTGCTCTCGAGAGCTCTGTCGCACTGTAAACAAACTAAGTCGCACCGAATTATACAAACTTCTGTTAAGGATGTTAAATTCTAATTCTCCTTGGGCATCGCTGGCACTACACTGCAATGGCCCAATGGGGTCGTATCTAACAGTGAGACTTAAGAGCATCGACGTCAACGGGCAACGGTTATCCAAGAAGCCTTGAAAGTACCCTAGGGATCTGTTCTTGGTATCTCTTCTGGACTTTTAATTCACAATTTAAAATTCCTTGCTGATGTAAGGCAAAGCACAATCTAGGGTTTTAATTACTATGCATACTACAAGTAGGTTTACCTGTGCGTTTGTCTTTACCTCCATTCTAGCATCGAGAACTTGACTCAGCTCCATTGCTTCATGCATTGCTGATATTTGCCCTCGGATGGCAGCGAACTTTCTCAAACTGAACGACGATAAAACGAACTTGCTAGTTATATGCAAACCTAGCGCTGCTCAGAAAAAGGAGAACCTATCCCTCAAAATGGGCCGGCTACCATATCTCTTCTTGCATCTGGACAAAATCTGGGTACCTATTCCAAAGAAGTATTAACTAAAAAGAAGTTCAACTGATGTAACGGCCTCATTTTATAAAGCAGCATAGGAACCCTGAAGACTATTATCATCACTTGAATGGCAAGAATGCATTGCTCTCTGCCGTAGCTTTCACAACAGGCTTGCTTGTAGCCGAGTTCAAGGGGTCAGAAGCTAATTCCCACCAAACCCCGCCATACTCCGGCCACGCCGCCGCTCGCCATGCCGCTGAGCTAGGGTAAGACGAGCGGCCGTCCGGTTAGAGAGACCTCTTTATAATATCGCATGCGCCAACAACAACAGGGGAACTAAACAAGTCTACAGGGGAAGGTTCTATACAAAGTACACTAAAGGAGCGAAAGACGACGCCGCAAGCACGAACAAACGCGTCAGTTGGTCAGTCGGCTTCCGCAGTCCCGCCGTTGTACCGACTCCGTTCCAACAGTACGAGCGTATGCTGTAAAAGATCCGGCTAGCCGAGTAACTGCTTGGCTAGTCGGAGTCGATGTCTACCACAATCGAGAGCTTCTTCCGCCGAAAGACGCCATCTCACGGGAGGGGGGCAACAACCCGCTATAAATATAAATATAAATCCTAGCTGATTAAACAGCCACTTTTTTGTATAGAGACAGAAGAGCCTTTACGGCTATCACCACCGCTTGCAGCGGCGATATAGGATCGCCCACCACAGGAATCGAACCCACGACCTCGGGACTGAGGTCGTGAAAGCAACCACATTACCTAGTGTCCCATCACGGCTCACCGATACACGGGAAACGCGGAATATACAAATCACAACAAAGAGCGTGCTATACAGCTCCGCTCGGGCTTTGGGCACTCGTCGCCTTGCGTGCGTAGTCGCATCGCCAGAGCACGCCTACAGCACCCATCTAGGTGCATAACTCGGCGAGGCCGGGAGCCTCTAACACCTCGACTAACTCGGCCAACTTCTCCTACCCAAGAGTCCCGGTGACCTCTCGTCACCGCACATCCGGCCAAGCCATAGGTCATGCCCCGGCCTAGCCGGTGACCCCACCACATTACAGCCGTCCGGTCCCAGCCAACCGAACCTAGCATGGGTACGTGCTTACCGGAACTTACCTCCCTGCTGTATTAGAGGATTCGAAGCTTCGTGCCTTTGGCGAGCTACCCAATAACATCCCCAGACCTACTCTAGCTCGAAAATGCAATTTACAGAAATGAAGCTTGGGCGCGCGGCCAGCGGCAGACTTTCGCAGCGCGCTGGAAGTGCACGGTGCTTAAGTAGAAGTAGAAAATCCAGCGGGCGTCGCGATGTTTTTAGCCCCGGACGTTTCGTCAACGGTAGCAAGGCTAGAGCAGCAGAATATTTGCCGCATTCGATGTGTCAGCGACAGACAGACGTACAGAGGGGTCCGTAGTACCGGTATGTGCATCGATAGTCATTTCAAATTCAACATTGGACATATGCACGTCCGCTATTATGTGCAGCCTTTCTCGCTTAGCACCCTCTCTGTCGGTGGCGCGTGGCAGCATTCGCTCGTCACTCGGCCGCCAAGTTTCGCCGGCAGAAGTAGCGTGGCACTAATCCGCCCGGTTTGGTCTAGCATACAATTTTGAGTTGCCAGCTGGGCGCCAAAACCGAAGGGAAATCGCACCCCCAATGCGGGCAAAGCGGTACCGGCACCGTTACAGGCATCCAAAATCTCTACTACTTAAAGCGAGAAAGTCAGCCCGTCTGCCCGTCCGTCACGCAGCAAGATGGCGCACTTCCGTCACGGACAAGATATCGAAGCGTTGTCTCCCGTGACCGTACTATGACTACTACTTTTACTATGACTCAGCGAAGCGAGTCCGCAGCCAGTGAGCTCTCGTATGCATGAAATACGGCGGCCCTATAGGGAGGCAAACAGCCGTAAGGTATGGCGCTAGCGGTGCACGGTTAAAATGCGAGAGTCTAGTGGTTTATTTCGTAGACTTTGGTGTTCCAGGGGTTTAAATCATCCTGTAAACTTATTTCTGCTAAGGTAGAGGGGAAACGCTATATTATCGCTAGTTCCGTTAGGAGTCTGGATTCGCTAGCATCCGGACGGGCCGGCTGCTTCGACCCCAGAAGGCTGCACCTCATTCGATGGCCCCGTCAACTTCGCTGCCTCACGAATGTCAAGGACGACCGTTGCAGCGATTTGCAAGTGACCGTTTTCTTGTCACGAACGCACATTTTCTGGCAGTTGCTAACTTCTTGCAATGACAGCTATGTTACGCTACTGTAGACAGCTCATGAGTGGTGCTCCCCGGGCCAAAATCATCCAATGACGAGCGGCGGATAGGTTTCCGGTCGTCGGCGATTGTTTAACTTTATACTTGCCATGCAGCAACCCCTATTGCAATTAAAAGTGTGCGCCTATATTCCGACAGTACACAAGGATTCAGCTCGCATTGATAAATAGTCATTTCAAGACTCGGCTTTAAGAACTATGTTTACGAACAGTTTCAGATTCACGAAGCGCGGATCGTGTTTTTCTGGCGGTTGTAGAAATATCCGAAACTCGAAGCCCATCCGCCTTAGAGTGGGTACTAAAGTCCATACAGTCGAACCCTTTTAAAGTTTTTTTTACAATAGTGCGTTTTCATGGTAATTGCTAATTATCCTTGTTCAAGACTGTATACTTATTGAATAAGGGTAGCAGAGACATACTTTTATAAAGCACCCCATTTTACCTGTCTATTTTCTTTTGTGCTTTGCCCAAGTGTGCACGATTGACAGAGTTATACTAGCTGGTATCCTATTAACCAACGGCCATGAGAATTTTTTGTCCTTTTAAATGCTTGCCATAGCATGATAATTGTATGCTTTTGCACGCTTGCCTAAGCAGCATATCTTTTTTTGTTAACCGTTGGTTATTGGTTCTCCAGTAGTGTTTTCGAGCACCCGAATTAAGATTAAGTTCTCCAAGGGCGCTATAAAAAAGATGGTATTGTTATTTTTATTACAAGAAAATACCTGCTTTTAGGCGACTAAGTAGCGGGCG
This sequence comes from Cristatella mucedo, assembly GCA_009760855.2. Classification (NCBI taxonomy): domain Eukaryota; kingdom Metazoa; phylum Bryozoa; class Phylactolaemata; family Cristatellidae; genus Cristatella; species Cristatella mucedo. The sequence goes on from WPIO01000179.1 coordinate 346,930, forward strand.
CTTTTCCACCGTGCTCAAGCCAGCTGCGATAGCAGTTCTGCGTGCTTTAAGTGGTCATGTATTTGATCTAGCACACCTAATTTTATTCCCCAGTAAACGTTCAAATGCACTCCTAGATAAATTTCTCCGGCATTGTTGGCGAATTAGCGGTCTCTCGCGGTAAGGCAAGACGTAGTAAGCGATGGGTACAACAAGTGCTTCGAGTATTGCCCACGTTGTTACTTGTCGCTATACACGCCTCTCTCCCGGAGGCACTGCGGTGATTTTCTGTTAATAAGCGGTCATAAATAATTGCAGCGACGTCTCTTTAAGGGGTGCCAGCGGAATGCAATAGAACTCTAATAATTCACTACGTGAAACGCTACATACCTCTTTAATACAAGAAACGATTCTCGACGACACGCTTGACCTGTTTGCTCTTACCGATACCTGGCTGCAAAAGAAAAACCTAGCAACAAATGCCTCTTCACGAGGCTTCTCTTTATGGATACATCAATGTCACTGACCGAAATTTAAATAGCCATGTCGCCGCTCGTCGCTCGCCGAGTTTCCAGCTGTTCGCTGTTACCTCGAAGCAGCCGTTGCAGCGAATCATTCCAAAAGTAAGCTGCTGTGGCATATTTTTATAGTTGATGCCACCCACTATCGCTTTGATGTTTTTCGTACCTTTGCCAATACATTTCTATTCCGAATCACATGCATCGCGGACGTAGTAAGGGTGTCGGCAGGGGGGACATTGCCTTTTTCCGTAGAGCTTGGGGGCTGTGACCTGGGCTGCCCAATACCTACTCGCACGACCGCAACCAACGAAGAATTTTTGTGCACTCAGTCCACGCGATTCGACACGTTCCTGCGATTTTCTGGTATCCTAAGCTCTTACAAAGTTAAGTTAAAGTTAGAACGTTGTAGTTTGACGCCTCGAGAACAAGCAAGCGACTGGACGGAAATACCGAACGTCCAAGAAAAACTCTGCATTTGGGCTCGCAGCTCGACAGCTCACAACCGTTCTCGTCTGCGCCAGCGTTCACACTCTCCTCCTCTCCAGGCCGTGACTCATCCTTCATAAAACATAAACTCATCAAACCACAACACTCAATAAACCACAAACCCATCAAACCATAAACCCTCTGCAAGAACACATACCCGTGATCTCGAGATCCCAGATCCCAGCAGCAATACAAATAAAATCAAAGCACCGCGAGGCACAGAGCGCACAGAGCCGCTGCAAATGCGGAGTCTACAAATCTAAGATGAAGTAGCGGCCCACCTTTCACGCAAGAGAAAAAGCACTTGGCAAGACAACAGTGCCGTCACAGTCCAGCGACCAGCATTAAGCAGCAGTCCCCGCTGGCAGGCAAGCAGGCTACATCGCAGCTTCTTGGAGGAGGCACGTTGGAGCACGGCCTTTTTCAACCAGCAGGCTGATAAGCCACCGGCCTCTTCGCACAGCTGGAGCGTTGCTACTAGACTTTCCCCACAGCGAAGGGTCAGGTCCGTGCCTCCTTTGCCACGCGGGTTTTAACCATCTCTTTATTGGAGGAAGTCATCGAAGCAGCATGAAAGAGCACGTCAGGACTGACTGTCTGTCCATAGACTGGCTCGTCCTTCGACCAAAGCAGTTAATTGATATAAACTGCTTTGGTCGAATTCTAGCTATCTAAGACCGTTAGGTCTGTTAGATCTATACGCGTGGATTTATACTCTTAACTAAAAGAGAATAAAACCGAGCTGCTATTCATAGGTCAACCAAAGTGTGCGGCTGGACTAGGAGACGTTGCTCTTCTAATAAGTGATGCTGTTGTGCGACCGTCACCGCGTGCTCAGAATTTAGGTATCTTGTTCGATAACTACCAAATTTTGATGCAAGTTTCGTTAGGAAGACTGCCTCCTCAGCTAGCCATCACGTCCGATCCTTATCTAGGATAGATACTGTCTACCACGATGGCTTGAATAGCTACCTGGTGCTATCAAGGCTGGATTATTGCAGTTTCTTTTTGGCTGAGCTTACGAAAAAGTCGTTAGGCTACTGCAGCTGGTGACAAATATGGCTGCAAGGCTAGTTAACAAATCCCAGAGCTTAAGCCACGTGTCTCCTTTGCTGAAGGAGCTGCGATAGCTTACGGTTGATAAACGGACACAAAGAAAAGTTCCTAAGCTGATCCACAATACCCGCTACGGCTTGGCTTCTTTATACTTAGTTGAACCTGCTGCACCAGTTTCAGCCTCCTCGTGGCCTCAGGTCCTCTATGGTGAATACGTTAGCTGTTCCATTCCTACGCTTAAAGGTCGCCGACGACATAAGCTTTTTATCTGAAAGTCGTAGGCTGTGGAGCTCATTTCCACAATTCTTACGCAACCACATCTATTCTCCTTCTGTTGACTGATGCACGTCCTTTCCAGCCGTTTTCGTGCTAATCACTTCCTAGACTGCGTTGATGACTCAGCTATGTATTTAAATTCCTCTTTGTCGCGTGAGATGAAGTCTGTTGGCTACAGAATTCATGCCGAAAGCCGCTTAGGCATTGGGTGCACTATAGAGAGCTCTTCTGTGTATCACATACTTAGTCGTTTTGCGACTTTATGGAGTTACGTTACATAGACGGAGACGCATAGAGCGCCGAGTTCCGGTTTTGGCGCTGACAATATCGAGCAGGCATCGCCGCCGGCATTGCACTGCAGTAGTTCCGGTCACATACATACAGAGGCAGACTCCAGAGCGCAGGTGCCGACGGACCACAGCAAGCTAGTCCGTGCATTTGTGACAACATGTCTAGACATATGAAACTAGCTCCTCGCAAGTCTCTGCCTCTGCAATAAGACGCTAGCCGCCGGTACACAGGCCAGTAGGTAGGATCGTCTGCTGTAAATATGGCAGCACGATGGCGCATGAAACCACTTCTCACCATTCTGCTATCGGCTCTCTTCATCAGGCCGCTCGCGCTCTATGCGCCTAATTATCTGTATAATTACTTGTCTGTCTGGCTTCCCCTGCCCCTCCCGCCTCTCCTCCTCCTACAGGTCCTATAGCGCACGTCATCTAGCGTCGCTTCTTCTGATCAACCTTAACTCATTTGAAGACCATTACTTCAGTTCATATGCACCTAACGACTGAAGCCTAGATGCCGGGAAGTGCAGATGCACTGCAGTGCAGCTACTGGCTGCTTGTGCGAGCCCAGGCGATACGCGCTGCTTGCACACGAAGCGTCGCGGCCAGAGAAGAAACGAGGGTTTTCATCTAGATGACGAAGCAAGGCCGGCAAGAGTTTCATGTGCGCGAGAGGGGGGATGCAAGACCGACGAGAGAGGAAAAATTATAGCGTCCAATTGTCGTCTTCACTCGACACGAGCTCGACGATTGCTCATCGAGTGGATGTGCGGGGAGGGGGTTGGGGGCTCGGGCTCGAGATGGCGGCGGCTCGACGAAGAGCGAAGCCACCGCCATCGAGAGTTGCTCTGTCAGTTGCCGATCCAAGTCATTTAGTCGGCTCGCCACTCCTCTCTATAGATTAGAATGCTGTCGCTCAATCGATTCGTACGTACGGGAAGTTTGGAGGTCGGTTCTGACTTTCATTAAGATGTGCATTGACCTCGCAGAATTTGTCCCTGTCTACAGCTGCATCTGTTCCGCTTAGTCTTCTCAGCGCACCAGCGAAGTTGTAAAAAAGTAAAAAATCTTGCACGAAAAGCGCGCTCTAGTTCTGCATAATCACGAGATCAATTTCTCAGCATCTAGTGCCGAAGCTCTTATATGTAGGCTATTTCCAAAAGAGTATTGCACTTCATTGCAGCAGAGATTACAAGTTTCTTGCTGCTAAACTTTGAGTTAAAATTAGTGTGAAAGTATTCTCATAATAAAGCGACGCTTTTTCACGTCTCAATAATTTACGATGCTAAGGTGCCAACAATTAGATGGTATAGTCTAAATCATTGCACCGGATAGGTATATCTATCGAATGGTGTTAGACGGCTTGGCCCTTCCACCAGTCATCATGTTTAGACAGCTCTCCAAATTGACTTAAGCCCGGACTATGCCTAGGCGGCTCAGGGCCTAAGCCTTCCGGCCGGGCATTAGCAAATTAAGGGCCTAGGCAAATTTGCGGCCTAGGCCCGACCTAGCCTGGCCTAGGCGTGGCTACGTGCCTGATCGTGTCAATATTTTGGTTGATGATTTCATTATGGGTCTCTATTTTAATGCTTTAATGCTGTCTTACACATCTAATAGAAATACGTTGTACTTGCACTTAAAATTTTTTATAGCCTACTGATAGGTGCACAGGCTTAAGATATACAGTGGTACCTCGGCTTACGAGTTTAATTCGTTCCGTGCCGGAGCTCGGAACTCAAATTACTCGTATGTCAAATCAATTTTTCCATTGAAATGAATTGAAATGCAATTAATCCGTTCCGGATTCCCAAAAAACACTGCGATTTTTGTCATGTTTTTAAATTAAAAATGTACTTATAAAATAACGAATATTGTTTTACAAACAATACTATTGAATTTCTTGCAATATACGGGTTTTATTAATCCTAATGTACAAGAGTAATTTAGCCCTACTAATTTAGCTGGCAACCCAAAGAAAAAAATCGGTCGAGAGACAGCTCGTGTCTCGAAACACTCGCATGTCGAGACACTCGTAAGCCGGGGTACCACTGTAGTGATAAATATTCAAAACGCGGCTATGATGAGGCACAACAGTAAATACGGCGTCGTTTATACTGAGAGACAGGTCAGTTTCTGCAATGGGCAAAGTGTTTAAAGCAGGCTGTTCAACATTGTCACCAGAGTCTGTTTATATTAAATTTAAATAAACACGTTTAGAGCTACCTTTTTAGTTTAGGGTTTAAGATTTTGGATTTGGTGTAAAGGGGTTGTATGTTTTTGGGTTTTCAGTTTAGGGTTAAGTGATATAGGTTTTTATTTTCTTGGGTTTGAGTTTTATAATTTAGCGTTTAGATTTTAGGGTTTAAATTTTGGAAAGCATTTTTTAACAGAAATAAGATCTCAAAACTGGTCTATTTAATGTAAGTATAAACAGACTCTCTGGAAACCGTGTTGAACAATCTGCTATAGGTACTGTGCCCGTATGAGAGACTTACCTCGCTCAATGCGCAGATGGCGCCGTATTAGCAGGGTATACGCAACTAAACTTGGGCATTTCTGACAGAAGCAAATCCAAAGCACGTAGCAAGTTCAGCTGAAGTAATGAAAGAATAAACTGGCTAATAAAAAAAAAGAATAAACTAATAAAATAATAAAAATAATAAAAGTAATAAAAGAATAAACTGGCTGAAGGACGGAGCTTTTGTCACGCCCTTTTGTCACGCAAGGTGATTCCTCGTAGTAGCTCCTGCCTGCTAGTTTAGGTAGCTGCACAAGTCTTGCAATGTGTACAGACCTGAGGTCCACGGAGAGCATAAAGGTAAAGGTCGAGAACAAAAACGGTGCAGGAGCGCTGGTCTTACGAAAGCGCTCTCTTTGCCTGCACAGTACAGTTAGTGCGGTAGAACTCAGGCGGGCTCGTTACAAGCTTACAACTGCGGTTACTCAGTGCAATCACTCAGCGACAGGCCGTACGTGACCGAGTGAGGCTACTCTGATCAGATACTTGCCGTGTGCGAGCGCCGGGTCAGAAGTAATAAGTAAATCGTGCTGCTCGTAATTGTAATCGCATCGTCTTTTCCTTTTTACTCGGACTAGTTCAAGGGCAGGCTCCTGTTGAAAAGCCAGTGGCCAGCGCTCAAAAGTGGCAAGCTCGGGGTAATCACATTGCCGCCTCCTTTAAAAACTCGCTCACCGCCCCACAGAAAATGTCACCCGCTGCTGTCTAGCGCCCCGTCGGTGCGATTGTAAATATAATTCAAATACAAATATAATTCATTTATATAGCGCCCCAAGAGAACTTAATCTCTATTGAGGCACTTCACATATGCCTCGGGGCTCGAGCCCACGACCTCAGTCAGACCTTGGTCGGGGCGAGCACCTTAACCGCTGGACCAATTGTCTCAGTCTTCTGCTCTTCTTATGCCACAGCATTAGTTTACCCGAAAAGAAAACAAAATACTAGCTTATTTTAGCAGCCTCTTTTTGAATAGCAACAGAAAACCCTTCAAGGCTATCACCACCGCTTGCATCGGCAATACAGGATCGCCCACCGCAGGATTCGAACCCACGACATCGGGACTAAGGTCGTGAAAAGCAACCGACTTACCTTGTGAGCCATCACGGCTCACCCAAAACGAACTCACCGCGACCGCAGCATCCACTAACAGAGTGGAGAGAAAAAACTGAGAGCCACGTGATTGATCAGCCACCATGCTGGGAAAGCAGAGGACTCGGAGCCGATCCTCAGTTTGCCTGTAGTGCCATCGCCAATAAGCCCACGCACGGCAGTATCTGCATCAGCTGGGGTGTAGAGAGTTACTGCCCTGTTCTTTGAGAAACTACGACACAGGAAGTCAGGCAGTAGGTATAAAGATCAAGTCAGTATAGGGTTCAATTTCAAAGACTTCCTTCGAGTTTACACCCGGAAGCTTACAAAAGCCAGGGCTTCTGTTTTTACTCGAAAACTGAATTCCTACCAGTCGGACTTAAAAAAAGATTTAAAAGACAGTAAACAATTTACTGGCCAATGCTGAGAGGTCTGACTCCCCAGATATTAACGGCTCAGTCGAAAAGTTTTCAGCCATTACTGAAACAATTGTGCACATTCGTCCCTCCATAAAGCCCCCCTGAGTAAAGCAATTGTGGAATCACAACCTGTGATCTTCCTTAAAAGGTTTTCCGAGGTTTCTGCATGCGATGTCTTCTGAACCTTAATAAGGTCTAGTTAAATGAGCTCGTCTCCTGAAGACCCTATACCATCACCTCTGTGGTCGTCACTGGCAGACCAACTTAGCCCTGCCATAACCACGATTTTTAATGCTTCTTTAGAAAAACAGGCTGTACCCAAGTCCGTCAAATCGGCAATCTTTAGACCCACACTTAAAAAGCCTGGACTAGATACAGAGGTTCTTTCAAACTATCGCCCAATTTACCTTCTTTCTTTCTTGTCAAAGATTCTTGAAAAATTGTCGCTAAGCAGCTGGTTGCACATATTGAAAAAAAATAAAATGTCAGAACAATTTCAATCAGGGTTCAAGAGGCAGCACTCAAGTGAAACTGCTCTCCTCCGTGTTAACAATGACAATCTATGTGGAAACGATGACGGGAATGTCACTGCCCTAGCTCTGCTAGATCTATCAGCTGCCTTCGACACCATTGATCATGATGTTCTACTTGAACGATTGAGAACAACGATCGGTCTGGCAGACGAGGCACTGGCGTGGTTCAAACCGTACTTGTCTGACCATGTTTAATCAGTGTCGTGTGGGGGTCAGGTCTCACACACGAGACGGGTGACCTGTGGAGTCCCTCGAGGGTCCGTCCTCGGTCCCTTGCTGCATTTATACTCAAACTCTGGGAAAAGTGATTAAGGCCCATGGAATAGGATATCACTTTTATGCTGACGATACTCAGCTGTAGTGGTCATTCAAATCGTCGGAATCTGATGCAGCAACTGAGAAACTGAATACATTCGATCCTGGATGTCGGAAAACTTCTTGAAAATAAATGACGATACAACCGAACGGCTGCTCATAGGACACCGTAAGCGTGTGGCTGGATAAGAAGGCTTTGCTCTTCTAATAGGTGATGCTGTCGTGCGACCATCACCACGTGCTCGAAGCTGTCGTGCGACCATCACCACGTGCTCGAAATGTAGGTGTCGTTTTCGACAGTTGCCTACATTTCAAAAGCTTCATTCAGAAGACTGCTTTCACAGCTAACCATCACATCCGATCCCTATCTAAGATTAGGAACTGTCTTCTTGGGTAGTTTGCAAGAAATGTAACTAGCTCCTTAGTTCTGTCTAGGCTTGATTATTGTAATTCCCTTTTGGCTGGGCTACCAAAAAAAGCCATAATACCACTGCAGCTGGCTATGAAGATGGTTGCAAGGCTAGTCTTTAAGTCCAAGAAGTTTGAGCAAGTGTCTCATTTGATAAAAGAGCTAGGATGGGCTGCCGGTTGATCAACGGATACAGATCGAAGTTCTTACGCTGACCCAAAAGGCCCACCACAGCTTGGCTCCTCCGTACCTAGCTGAACTGCTGCATAAGTTTTAGCCTCTTCGTGCCCTCAGGTCCTGAATGGACAATAAATTAGCTGTTCCATTCTTCTACTTAAAGACCGTTGGCGACAGAAGCTTTAGCTCTGCAGATCCTAGACTATCGAACTCTCTTCCACTTTTCTACTTTCCTGCTGCCGACTATGGCTCATCTGTTTCAGCGGTCCTGAGCTGCTACTTCCATGCTATTCACTACCTCAACTGCTCTCGTGACTCTGCTATGCTTCCCACTTTCCCTTTGTTGCTTGACACGGAGTCTGTTGGCTACCGAACGCGTACCGAAAAACGCTTAGGTTGTGAGTGGAGTGCGCTATACAGAAACTCTCCCGCGTAACACCAACATAGTCTTTATGGCTTTGTGGAGTTACAAACGGAGATACTTTACGTTACATGAAATTACCTTGCATTAGGGTAGATGGGCAAGAGACCGTTGACTTTCTTAGGTTACCGAGTCGCACAGCCCGAATACTGCGTAACCTACTTATAAAAAACACGTGCTTCGGTCACGGACTTTCTCTTTCCAGCACGTATAATGTGCCTAGAAGGAAATTTAGTAACCCAAAAAGTTTATATAAGTACTTATTACCAATATTAGCATTACTAGCACTGTTATTATTCTCATTATTAGCTATCAATTGAGCGGGCTGCTCCAACACACCAAGGCGTGACGGTCAAGATGGTCCTCTCTAAGAGTGCCCAAAAGTACATCGGCCTTTCGTCAGAGTCTTTGTTATAATTGCGACAAGGAGTCCCAGTTGGAATTAAGTTATAGCGCGAGCATCGAACGCCCTCTCACAATCTGGTCGCTCGTCCTCAGCGCGTCATGCAGCCTACCAGGCTGATGGCCATGACTCGTCGGGTTCTCCACTGGCTAGGAGAACTGCACAGGGCAATTCCTTGAGGTACCCTGAGGTACACCACAGTGAGGTACCCTGAGGTACACCACAGCCGACCCCTGCTAGTCCTACTCAGTGGCGGCGCCAGGACGATCAGGGCCGAAGGGAGCGAGCGTCTGCCCCGCCCCCCCGCCCCGCCGCCCGTCCTTAAATCGGGGCAGCAGCGACCTAGGCCGCCGCCTACTCCGACACATCCCGAAAACATGACTAACGATGAAATTATGTCAAAATCTCACTCGACGTGCAACCGTCAAGCTCGTATCAAATAAGTATGATTTTGCGCTATAATATTTAATTGATTGCGGGTCTAGCCCACTGTCGGTGTCTAATAGTACTAGAACCTTCGAACGGCTGTTGGCTCAAAGGTAAAGCTTCAATCCCTGCTTCAGCTGATAAAATATGATATTAATTTGCATAGTATCCTAAGAGAACTTAATCTCTATTCAGGCACTTCACATATGCAGCAGGGTTCGAGTCCATGACATCGGTCATCAAATGCATTCGCCTTGACTTCGGTCGTTATAGGCGAGCACCTTAGCCTCTGGGCCAAGCTGATTAAATTTGAAGGCAGCCAGCTGCGAAGCGAGTATAATAACAGAGAGCATAATTCTCTAATTAACGGCCTGTATCGTCTTTCAAGCGACTAAAAACCGTTTCATTTCAGCTTGCTCTTATGAGTGGCAGAATGGGCTCTTGCAAACTTATATCTATGCAGTGCTACGTTCTTCGGCTATCTAGAGCCAGTAATTTGTTTCGGTGGAATGTCTATGTGCACTGTAGAAGTGTGGAATTTAAAGATTCATATATGGCCGCTCTTCTGAGTGGCTGTCCGTGGCTCAATCAAACGCTGTCGCAGACGGTATCTATTGAATACAGCGAATAGTGCGTGTCCGCGAACGCAGATGGAGTGAGAATGCGTCAGCTCTTCAGGAAGTTTGCCGACACAGCGACTCGAATTTACAGTAGGTGCAACGATGAAAGGGCTGCACGAGGCTGCATCACCAAGTTCCACGAATTTACTTGATTCAACTATGGATTGATGCAGCAATGAAAAGGAGAGCTAAATAAAAGTCAAACGTTGGCCAACGGTCGCCACCGATATTTTGGCGGCTCACGGTCGCCACCATCATTTCGTCGTAAGCGACGAATTCGTCGAGCACGATTCGTCGCGAAAAAGCCACACTGCAGCTTTTCAGCTAGGCACCTTGGTCACAAGGAAAAGCTGGCGAGATGTCTATTGTAGGCACCTTGATCTTTTGCACGCATTCTTAACTGCTTTGGGCTAGCGGTTCAGGTGCTCGCCCCGACCAAGGTCTGACTGAGGTCGTGGGCTCGAGCCCCGAGGCATATGTGAAGCGCCTGAATAGAGATTAAGTTCTCTTGGGGCGCTATATAAATGAATTATATATATAATTACATATTAATGGTAATAATAATAATAATAATAATAATGCACTTGATAAAGCGCCGTCAGAGAACTCAATCTCTTCCTAGGCGCTTTACATTTTCTGCTTTGGCGTGTTTTGATGCGAAACGCATCTAGTCCTTCGCCTAAAGCTGAATTATTTATAAATAATTATATGTGTCTCACTGTGTTTTGAAAAAATTATATATCTGTGTAACTTTGTTACGATCCCAAGTCGTAGGTTCCAGTCTTGCAGTGAGCGATCCTTTATTGCACACTGCAAGCGCTAGTGATAGTCACCAAGGATCTTCTGCAGATATTTAAATGCGGCTGTTAGATCAGCTAACACACAGACACACACACACACGCACGCACGCACGCACGCACGCACGCACGCACGCACGCACGCACGCACGCACTCACACACGCACGCACGCACGCACGCACGCACGCACACACACACATATATATATATATATGTATATATATACATATATATGTATATATGTAGCTGTGTTTTAAATTTGCCTCCAGTACACGCCTATCCAGCTTAAGTAATCGCTCATTGTAAGAGGGACTGTGGTATTTTTTTGGAAGCAAGTGGAGTCCGTCTTTACAAAAGTTTAATTAAGGAATGGCTAGTCACGAGACAAGGGGCCGTGAAGTTGAAAACGGCCTTCAGCTCCCCTTCAGTTCAAGGTATCGGCTTGGTATAAACGTACGTAGCATGATCTCTAGACAAGCGCCGTCACATAATGTCAAAAAGACACGACTTCTTGTTGACGGATGTTAAAGACAGCGGTTGGCCGGCTGGTGCTTTTAGGAGTTGCTTGCCGGTCGTGCGGCGAAGCTGAGTTCGCATTATATGAAGGGAAGGTTTTTCCGAACTCTGCCTTAATCAGCCGCCATGCCATTATGATGGCAGAGACGTCTCGATTGGATTGCTTCTTGAGGAGAGAGCTCTCATAGTGGAATGCGTCATTTTTAAAGTCGCAGCCCGTAGATCGGCGAGGTAATATCTACGGAGTCGGGTAGCCCGATCAATAAAAAGTGGCCCAAAAAACTTTCTCTTCTTTTGCAGCCTGACACATATTCGGCATCATCATCATCATCTTCGCATCATCATACTCTTCGGCGTCGTCTTGGTGGAGTTGAATCCCGCAGCGCTAGAAACTCACGACCGAAGTCATTTGCTTTGAGCGCCCTTGGGCTAAGGCGCCGGGACGAAAAAGGGCATTCGTCATCGTGTCATCCGCCATCGTGCAGAGAACTTTTAGCGACGTAGCAACCGCTTGGTCGTTGTGGCTTTTCGGTCTTCGCCAGCAGAGGTGCATTCTCCGAGAGTAACACATTATATTTCAATCGCCAGAATTCGTATCAAAATTCGTCCAAAAGCTTTTCCCGCAGCCCGACGACCGTCAGGAAAATGGCGCGCTGCAACCGACTCGCGGCGAGAGTTTTTTCTTACAGCACCTGTCACCCAATTCGACGCCACAGCGCTTCGGTGAATGTGCCCGCTCACTGAGAAAGGGCAGGGGGGTCAACTTGACCGCCAACGGAAGCGGCAAGACGCCGGTGCTTTCGGCGGATATTTGCCATCCTTTTTTAAAACTGCTCGGAGCCGCCCCGACGGGCCGCTTTGAAAATGAGCCATCGGCGTCGGGCAGCTCTTTGGGAGAGCAGCTCCTCGACAGCAGCTTCCGGTGCGCATCGTATCGCAGGAAGTCGTACCGGCAGTCAGTCTCCGGCTTGAATTGAAGGCCGGACTGTGCAAGCGCGCGGCTAATCAGACAGCACCCACCCCGCACTATTAGACGCAATTTAAATTCATGCGACTCTTGTAAGCCTCTGCTGGTGGGTCATCCCGCCTTTGCGATGCAACGCCGCTTGCAGATGCAGATCGATCGGGCGATCGGTGAGCGATCGGTGCTCCATTGTCAGCGCGTTTCTGTCCGACCGCTGAGCTAATCAGTGAGAAAGTTGCGCCGAACAGACGCGGATAGCCGAGGCGTATACGGTTATTCCGGTTCAGTTCTCTTTATAATAGTAATAATAAAATGATATAATAATATAATAAGAAAGTAATAATATAATAAGAATACAGTTATATAGCGCCCTCAGAGAACTCAATTTTTTTTCTAGGCACTTTATGTGTGCTGTAAAGCAAGCATGCATTTGGTTAGTGGTGGCATGCACAATGTCAGCTAGCGTAACATGGTTAGAGATGACATGCACAGGGTCAGCATGCAAATATGGTTAGTAGCACCATGCAAAGTGGCAGCATGCATAAGCACATCAAGGACGAATCACAGGGACCCACTAAATGCTGCGACTTTTTCGGTAAACTTGCTGTTATTTGTATATTAGCTATACCGCACACTCAGGGCTTTGTTAGACAAGACGGCAGAATAGGATGAGATTTATATATCGCTAAAGTGAAAATAATTAACAGCCAGAGTTTCGTAATGCATTTGATTGAAAATGTTCGACAAATGAAAGGTACGAATCATATTAATCGCTACATAAAGCTCCTTTAAAAAAAAAGTTCGCTGACTTAGCAGTCTCATTTGTATAGCGGCCGAAGAGCCTGAACGGCTATGACCCCCGCTTGCAGTGAACAAAAAAGGATTGCCGAAGGCAGGACTCGAACCCACAACCTGGTCGTAAAGAGCGAACTCCTTGACTCCTGGGGAAGACCCAGGTGCTTGCACGATGCCCGCTCACATTTGATGAATGGTTTTTTGCTGTAGAAAATCAATCGAGGCTCTCATTGGCTAAAGTGCGAAAGCTCGTATACAAAATGTATATTTCGTGCATAGGCTGACAGCATTTGCCATGCAAAAGCCCTTAAACTTTCAAGAATTTCAAGAATTTCAAGAATTTCAAGAATTTCACATTCCAGTAGTTTTCGGCAGATGATGACATTCAGTTTATACAGCTTATTTGGTTAGGTCATTTCAGCTTCACGCACATTCGCATATAAATTCCATTGGGTAAAGTTGCACTCTAGAATACGCACATTTAGTTCACCGCCGTCGTTAGACCGTAGTTAACAAAGAAAGCAGCGCCAGACCAAGGAAACGTCTTTGGCTCAAATGCCATGCTTAACCAACATTTTAAAATACGTCCTTAGCCTCTGGTCATGCCCCAGCACCTCTCAAAAAGGTTGTAGTCAGGCCACCGCAAGAAAGCGACACTAGATCAAGAGAGCTTGAACAACTACCGTCCAGTCTCCCTTCTACTATTCTTACCAAAGACACTGGAATGAGCCATGGCAGACCAGCTGAACTCATATATTGAAACTTCAAGCCTTGCTAGTAAGTTCCAGTCTGGTTCTTGAGCTAATCACTCCAGAGAATCAGCGCATTGCTTCGGGTGTACAACGACCCACGGAGGAATGCAGGCAAAGTCTCTTGCGTTGCTCGATCCTTTGGCAGTATTTGATACAATTGATGACCAAGTCCTTCTCGAGTGCCTCTCATCTTGCCTGGGCATCACTGGCACTGCTCTACAATGGTTTAAGTCTTGTCTCCCTGAGAGACTGAGTATTCACGTAAACAGAAAAGATCATCTGAGGCACCCCTGAAGTATGGGGCTCCCTCAGCTTCGCTCTTTGCTCGGTCGGCTTCTCTTCACAGTTTATGCTCTCTCTTTTGCCAATGTGATCGCCAAGCGAAATCTAGGCTTCCACTTCTACGCCAATGACACTCATTTGTACTTTTACTTTGATGATCTCCCTAGCCATTAAGCACGGATAGTTCTCTCAGCTCTCTTTCTGATTATTCTGTCAGCTGCATGCATTGCTGACATCTGCACATGGACGGCAGCTAGCTGTGTCAAATTAAATGACGATAAAACCAACTTACTAGTTAGGCGCAAACCAAGTGTGATTCAGAAATGGGAAATGCTAACGCTCAAAATCGGCTCTAAAAACATATCTTCTGTTGAATATGCACGAAATCGAGGTGTCCTGTTCCAAAGTGACCTTTCATTAGACGACCACGTCAGTTCCACAATTAAGTCTGCCTACTTCCAGCTGCATAAAATTGCTAAAAATTCGGGCTTGTTTAGACACGGATAACACATCTAAGTTGGTCCATGCATTCGTGAAATCCCTTCTTGACTTATGTAACTCACTGCTTGCTGGTCTACCGGCCTGTGCAATCAGGCGCTGACAGCTGGTGCAAAACTCTGCAGCTAGGCTTGTCTGTCGTGAGCGCCGCAGTTACCACATCACACCACTTCCCGCCGACCTGCACCAGCTACCAGTCAATCTAAGCATCGACTTCAAGGTTTTGTCGCTCAATTTTAGGTCCTTTCACTCTTCGGCTCCAGCCTACCTAGCAGATCGACTGCCCCACCAGGCTCAGCATGGTACCACACGCTTTTCGGCCTATACCTCGTGCAAACCTGAAATCCTTTAGAGGTCGTGCCTTTAGTTCGTATGCTCCCAAAGCCTGGAACTCACTCCCGATCACCTGACTTAAACACATTAAAAAAGAAATTCAAAACTCACATATTTAGCATATTATTTTGTCTGTCTTTGTGATTCGTCCTTTATGTGCTTATGCGTGCCGACACTGTTGCATGCTGCCACTTACCATGTTTTCATGCTATATGTTAATCCTGTGAATATCGACCCAACCATGTTTTGCTTGTTGACATTGTGAATGTTACCACTAGCTGTTTGGTCATGCTTATTTTACAGCACATGTGGAGTGCGTAGAAAGAGAAAGTTTTCTGATGGCGCTATACAAATATAGTATCAGCATTATTATTATCAGACCATGAGCTATACTAGTAGTTCATTAAATGTTAAAAAATCTCTTTGGAAAGTTCAGGAGCTCACCTTGCCGCAAGTAGTTCTACATTTCCCGTCCCGGTGGTTCATAAAGGACAAATTCAACAGTAGGCGAAGCAAAGCGCTCCAGTGTTCGAACCTAACAAATTTTAGCTGCAGAAGCCAGCACTCAGACAGTAGAAACGTTGTAGGAAATTTCATTCTTTACAAGGTCAGTGTTACCAAAAAACCACTACGATAAGCTGAATGCATAGACACAATGGTGTATGCTGGCGGTGAAGTGCTGCATATCCGCAACGACGAGCGCTTTAAAAAAGTGAAAGTATGCACTAGCTGTGCCTATGACGGTTAAATTAAAGCAACGACTTCTGCCATGGCTAGTCAGTGGTTGGGAGTAGGAGAAACTGAATGTTCAGCGACACTGAAGTCGATAGGTGTAACTGGCCAGAGTCGAGACCACGTCGAGAGTATACCCGAGGTTAAAACTGCCTAGGCCACTTAGTACCTCGTAGTTAAAATAGCCTACGCCACTTGATACTTCAGTGTTAAAGCGACCTAGGCCACTTTATAACTAGGGACGTAAAATAGGCTAGGACAAACTATACCTCTCCAGGCCAGAATATACTCCGTCTGAATGATGACGCAGAACTCGAGATGTTTAACTATAACTTTTAATTATTGCTGGTTGCTCAGTGGCAATTATCCAAGCAGAGAACATTCGCAGCAAATTTCCACTGATATACGACGAAGAACGTGCGCCGACATATAAAAAGCATACAAATGAAAGTGAGATTTCTATTCGATTAACTAAAGAAGTTTTCAGAAGCACTTGAAGCTGTGGTCATGGTCTGCTGCTTCTCGGTGAAGCGAAAGACAAATTTGAAAGCAGCTTGCGAATTTTCGGACTTAAAAAGCAGAACAGCGAAAATCACGCATCGCCAGGAGACACTGGCGGCCGCCCTTACAGACGGAAAGTGAATCCTGGGTTTTCAAGATTCCTCATTAAATCGAGATCCACTCATATTTATGCAGTATGTACATGTTTCGCTGTCTGTAACGGCGCCGAGTCACAATGACTGAGCGCACATGGCCACGCTGGCGAGTTTTCTACAGCGCATCACACGGAGCCCGAGGGCTTTCGGTGCGCATGCGGTAGCCAACATTCCGACTCAAGAAAGCAGTTCGTAGAAAAAGTGAGGCAGGCGAGAGATCGGAAGAATGAGCTAAGAACGAAAGGGATTGAGGGGTTGAGAGCAGAGAATGAAGTTCCGGGGTTGGCGCCGGCGCGGATTTGTGAGCCATCGCATACAAACTCATCCGCAGATCGCTCAAAAAACTATCAAAACTCCGGTTATACTCCGGCCTGGGGACACACGCTGGCGTGTTACACCAGCAGCATTCAAGCGTAGAGTCACTCCAAGCGCGAACCGGATGCACGGCGGCGCACTGGCTGACGACGCAATCCGTTTTAAAGCAAAATGGAGATCTCGATAGGAGGCTGACATTTTTTAGGTCGGGGGACAAGAAAAGTGCCCGACTTTTTGCTGCAGGCTAGGGCTTTGTCGACTGCCGTTTGGCACATTACAGCAAACGTGAGTCTGAAAGCGCTGTGCAGTCAGCCCCTGTCCGACGTTTGTGCTTTCTCCAGTTAGTCGCAGAGCAGTCGTGTTCTTTGTCAGCGCAAACAACTAGGAGCACAGACCGACCTGTAAGCATTTTCACAAATCTAATATTAGGTGGTATGGTTTCGATGGGTGCAAGTAGCGCCGAGCAAAGTCTCGTACGCCTTCGCGCATCGTAACGTCGTGGTGCCGCTATTTAGCGCACTTCGCAGTGGCGCTCTGCCCAAGTAAATGCCACTTAACTAATTATGACAAGCCCACTGTCGTGATAAGTCTCGTCAGCGGTAGTATTGGTCTCATTTGTAAAGAGATTGAGTTCTCTGAGGGCGCTTTATCAAGTGCCTTCTTAATATTGTTGTTATTATTATCACGTAAGCGATAGCGCTCTTTAGTAGCTGGTGCAGTTGAGAAGTAGCGAACTGTAGGACATTAGTTGCTTATAAATACTCGGCTCACATTAAACGATTATTTCATAACAATATAGGAATGATAAATTTGATATAGCGCCCTCAGAGAGCTTAATCTCTTTCTAAGCACTCAACGCGTGCTGCAAAGGAAGCATGATCGAATGGTTACCTTCGTTTTTTCTGGGCAGAAGTGCTATTCCCAATTGCCTATGCTTCAAAAATATTGAAAATGGCCATTATTATCAACATAATTTGTATTTGTGCGAGGTAGACAGTGATATATTTGAAACTTATTTATTTTCCAAAACATTACAGGGGCAGCAAAGGCCGGAAGCCTGGTATTAAATAACAAAAACTATATTTATTGTATAAAAGCAATCTTTCATGTGTAATCACTCTAGTAAATCAACGGTGATACGCTCAATCATTCTGTCATTCAAAGTAAAATTCTTAAGTAATTGACGTCTCAACCTGTATTGTATAACTAGCCTACGCCCGAGAAGGAAATCATTGAACATTCCAGAGCTGCATCGCAAAGCAGGCCTGACTGTTCATCGGCCCGGCTTTTACGCTTTGTGCAAGGACTGAAACCTGCGATCCGTGCTGCTAAGTGTTCGCCAAAAGTCTTTCCTTGTTATCGACTTCATCATAAGCGAGGCGATTACTAAGCTGTGACGTCTCATAGCTCCTGGGCTTTCTCTCCAGTTTCTTCCTGATCTAAAGTTTGTCGTTTGCGATGTTTTCGTTCAGCTTAGGCGTGCGAAGCTGACTCATTTCCTCCGTCGTTTACTTTCTTGGTTTTGGACTGCGACAGCCCCTTATATATTCGCGTAGTCTATCATCTTCGGCGAAAGCGACATATTTGTACGTTCGAACGGATTGTAGCTAATTGTCTATTGAAGCTCCGCGAGCTACTAATTGAAGCTCTGTGAGCCACTATTGCATAG
Source organism: Cristatella mucedo (assembly GCA_009760855.2). Taxonomy (NCBI): domain Eukaryota; kingdom Metazoa; phylum Bryozoa; class Phylactolaemata; family Cristatellidae; genus Cristatella; species Cristatella mucedo. Next base: position 365,175 of record WPIO01000179.1, read on the forward strand.
CGCTCAAAGGATCGTCGAATGGCCATATAAAGATGTAGGTAGATTTCTCTTATTAGCGACTTCCGCTTGGTGCGTACGAAGTCCTTTGGTACTTAGGTAATGCCAAACCCTAGTGGAGGTTAGTGGGCGTGCTCTGCCGGTCGTCGAGTGGCATTGCCCACTTTCTGCTATAGAACAGTTGGTTTGTTGCACTGGGTGGGCGATGGACGCATGGATGTAGATGGACGCGGCCGCGCCGCCTACAGCGAATCGGGTGCGATCCTATTCGTCGATGCGAGGTTCGGACCGCGAGAGGTTTGGCGAGAGGCAGCTCGAATTGCTAAGCATGAATAGCGGATTTTACCGAATCTCATTTTTTGCATGCCCACTCGCCCACTCCTGGTCACGGTCGGCGGGCACGTCGGCAAAAAGGCACACAGAGGCAGCTTGTTCAGGAGCAGTCGCACTTTGCTGAGGCGGCTGCGTCGCGACGCCTGTGCTTCTACTACGTTTGCACTGCAGACCCTGTCTGGCGTCGAATTGGCAAGAATACGCCTGCTATATAAAAAATCGAGCAAGGCCTTCCTTCGTCTATCGCCCCCGTTGCTATCCTGTCCCGTCGCCAGCCACCCAGCCAGACAAACAGAGAATCACCGAGCGTGGAAGACACTGCAAGTCCAGATTAAATTTCATACGTAGCGCTGAGGCGAGAAGCACGCAATGCTGCTCTAACCAATAGGACCTCAAGTACTTTAAAAGAAATCTTGGTCTCACCAATCTAGTGATTAGCTTTTTGACGTACAGGCTGAAGCAATGGAACGCGCTTGATGTTGGGCGCCTGTTCATAAGTCTCCGAATAGAGGAAGCACCGACGAACATATAAGTGGTTCTTCGCCCATTAAGACGGGTTCTGCTTCTGCAAAAATGTCACCAATCTGTTATAGGGCAACAGGAATCGCCTGTAACAAGAGTGAGTGGTGCCTCTTCGTTCTCAGCTCATCCGGAAGCCTCGCTGCTCCGTACAAGCAAGCACACCAGCTCCAGCTCACTCGGCGCACCTCAGTGAGGACGGCAGAAAGTTGTCAGACAGGACCTCACAGGACACCGTGGAAGTGCAGTGAACTCTGCTCGAAGGTCATAGGATTCTGCAAAATGGCTATATTCCTGATGTCGCTCCAAGGCGAATTTACCCCCCCCCCCGCCGCCTTGTCAAGACTGAACCAATTGTATTTCCATTTTGGCTTGGCTACCTAAACAATAATTAAAATTTTTGATAAAAAGCCCTCAAAAGAACTCAATCTCTTTCTAGGCGCTTTACATTTGCTGCAAAGGAAGCCCGATCGAATGGTTAGTGGTAGCATGCTCAATAAACAACGAGAACAACATGATTAGGGGTGACATGCACAGTGTAAGCATGTAAGTATGGTTAGTGGCAGCATGCGATGTCAGCACAAGTTACGAAGCCTCTACAGCTGATGTTGGAAATGGCTGCAAGATTGATGAGTAAGTGCGATACGTTCAGCTATAAAGCTCCTTTACAGGAGCTTCAATGATTCCCGGTCGATCAACCGATACAGAGCAAGATTCTTACTCTGAACCAAACGACCTGGCTGCTTCGTACCTAGCTGAACTGCTGCACCTACCAGTTTCAGCCTCTTCGTGCCTTCGGCTTCTGTAAAGACAATAGATCCGCTGCTTCACTGATTCGCTCGAAGACTGTTGGCGACAGAAGCTTTTGCTCTGCAGGTCATAAGACTGTAGAATTCACATCCGACAATTCGCATCGACACATCCTCTCCGGCTGCGTGTACTGTGGCACATCTTTTCAGCCATCCTGAGCAGCTACTTCCACGCTGCTCAGTTCGTCGACCTCGCTTTTGACTTAGCTGTGCTTCGCACTTTCTCTTTGTTGCTCGTGATTAAGTCTGATGGCTACCGTATACGCACTGAAAGCCGTTCAGGCGTTGAGTGATCTAGAGAGAACTCTCCTGCGAAACACCCACTTAGTCTTTGTGGAGTTGCACACGGTGATACATATTACATACGCACATACCAAGTTTCAGCTCTCTCTACCCTCGGGATCGCAGGGTCGGCCATGTGCACTACCAAAGGAAGGACTGGCCACAGTGGATCGAGCTCGTGTGTGAACGACGTCCAGTGAGTAACCCGAAGAACGGCGGCAGAAAATGACACCACCATTAAATGTCAAAGTGGGCCGCATGAAACAATTTGTCACAGCTCTAGATAAAGGAGCCGACAGAGTAACTTCGTAACTTCTTCGTAAGCAGCTAAAGGTCAAGGTCTTCTTGAGACAGTGCATACAGGATATCAATCGGAGCAATGTATACATTTCGCGAGAATCTCTATTGCTGATAAAACTGCTTACAATAGCTTCCTTATTGTTTCGGGCTTAATGAGCAATTGAAAGGCAGCCAAACTATATAGAGTAGGTTAAAAATATGATGAACTAGGCTGTAACGGGCTAGCCCTGGTTATCCTTCCGAGTCCACACCCTTGATGCCCATCTTGATTAATTCAAAGAGAACGTGATGCCCATCTTGATTAATTCAAAGAGAACGTCAGAGCGGAACTCGGAGTAGCGAGGCGAGCTTCCCAGGATTTACCGGAGTTCGAGCGCAGCTACCAACAGCAGTTTAACAACATGACGGGCAACAAAATTTGGGGGGGGGGGGGGGCTGATTCGTGAAAGCGATTTACAGTATAATAAATCTCACGACTACTCACTTCGAAAGCATCGGTGGAAATTTCGGCACAACTTGGTTAGAAATAGCTGTCAATATAGCTGCATTTGTTGTTTTCCAACTGAATGTGACCCAAACGACCCATATTTTTTTTCATTGGCAATGCGTAGCTTTCCAGATAATTACAAGTCACGGTCACAAAAGCCAAGTTTGGAAGAATGATGGCCATTCTTGATACCTTTGAGGCCTAAGCGATTATGAAATAATGCTTCCTACCCAGAGACAAACTGGTTCCTTCTTTAATAAGAATGCTCAATGCTAAGGACATACACGGTCAAGGCACACATTAACCTACTATACATAATTAATAACATATATTTATATAGCGTCCTAAGTGAACTTAATCTCTATTAAGGCACTTCACATAAGCCACGGGTCTCGAGCCCACGACCTCGATCAGATACATTCACCCTGACCTTGGTTCAAGGCGAGCACCTTAACGACTGAGCCAAACCAGTTCGGACACACGAATGCACATTCATCAGTTGAGCAGGTTGGCTGATTCAACAGCCTCATTCATTTAGCCACAGAAGAACCCTAGCAGCTACCACTCTCACGTGTAGTACGCAATGCAGAATTGCCTCTTAAGACTCAAGGGCCATTGAGGCAGGCAGCAAAGGCGTACCGCCCGTCATCTCGCAGTCGCCGCAAGCACCTGGCAGGCAGGCACCACACAGGCTCACACGGTGACGCACACGATCGAGGCAAACGTAGAGGATCACGCTCGCACGGCTAGCTCGTGGTCGTGGACAGTTGCAGTCGATCTCAGGGCACCTCGAAACGTTCATCCCCCCCCCCCCGTCAAGCGAACGACTCCCGCACCCCGGGTACTGCGCAAAGCCTACACATCGTCGGACGAGCCGGGAACACTGCGCACCAGCCGCACTCGCTGCCTTCGCTGCTGCGATCAAGGACGGCAATTTGGTCGCACGGCACCGGCACTATTAGGTGGCCTGCGCACATGCTATTAAAGGTGACCAAACAATAGACGCGTCTCACAGCACGATAGCGATGCAGGCGCTGGCCGCATATCCAGCGCCTGAACTACAAAAGAAAGAGGCAGCCGCCGACCGATGGCTCGAGGCGATTGGTCGCCCGATTGCTTGCGGCCACGTGGGCTGCCGGCAGCTGCTCTGCTCGAGGGCTGCTCACTGCCTCGAGCAACACGAGTCACCGAGGCACGTGTAATTAATTGCTTTTTCGTGTCATCGTGGCATCGTCAAGAGGACAGGTACCTACTACGATTTTTTGAGTCGTTGGCCACAGGGCGGGGCGCTGGCTGACCCTGCGACGAGAAGCGGTACGAATTTCACGCGAAACCGGTCCTAGCTCCTACCACCAGCGCCCCGTCCTGGTGCCACGCACGAGCGGGCGACGCCTCGGGCAGCGTGTCTTGATCACAGGTCGGCTTGCAGTCGGCGCCAGGCTACCGAACGGCTGAGTCGTTGGGCCCGCTGCCCGAGCTGCTGTCACGTCGGACGTACGGGACAGGAGTGGGCGTCCAAAATGGGCTGCTGCTATCGCTGCGGCCAATGTATGCCGAGCAAAAAAGTGGTGACCAGAGAGACATTCCTCGGTGTCCCCGAACGCCGCACTTTTTTCTTCTTCCTTTTTTTACACAGGGTCCACGAGAGCACCGCGGTCGATGAGCCCCTGGCGAAGATCGTGGTAAAAGCTGATCTGCTCGTCCGGCGCCAAGGCAAAGACCTGCGTGAGCAACTTCTGCGGGTTCGGTATCCTGCAAAGCGAAGCGGCTCACGGTGACCAGGAGAGCGCCAGCAAGCGGCCAGCGGCACAGCGTCGAGCATCGGCACACCGAGCTCGGCGGCGGTGGCACAGCGTGGCAGCTGCGTCAGCGATGCTGGCCGAGTTCTCGAGCTCGGCCAGCATCGCTGACGACTTGTCGAGGCCTCGGCATTTGCAGCCTGCAAGCTGGCTTGTGGATGCCGAGCATATCTGCGCCTGCATATCTCGGACGTGAGGCGTTGCCACTCAGGCTGTGCTAGGCGCTTCACGCACAGCGACTGGGGGGGGGAGGAAGGGTAGCGTCCCGTGCACCGACGGCCCTTCCCAGCACTTCCCTTCCCAGCACTTCCCTTCCCAGCACTTCCTTTCCCAGCACTTCCCTTCCCAGCACTTCCTTGCCCAGCACTCCAGGCGAGGCGAGGCGTCATTGCTCCACTCAAGCCCGGCAAAAAGCGCCAAACGTCTCCACGCGGCCAGACTCGGTTCGGCTGACTCGGCGCGACGACTGGATCGGCGTTTACGGAGGCACAGGAAGCCGTTAAACACGAGCCCAACGGTCGAGGATACCCATGACATTAACATGGCGGCAGCAGTCTGAAGTCTGACCATTTGGCAGGACTTTGCAATCGATGTACTTCTACGAGCTGCACGTGTCCGGCTACCGTAGACAGCTGCTTCAGCTCGGCGGCCTTCGGACATTCAGGGTACAATTCTCATATTTGGCGGCTCATTACCAGACGCGCCGGCGGCGGCCTCGGTGCGTGATCGAGGCTGCCGCCCAGGACGACCACTCAGCCAATTCCTTTCATGAGCTTGGCAACCCATGGACAGTGTGGCACCGTGCTCTGCTGAGCCTAGAGAGCTTGCTTCCGAGGTTTTGTCGCACGCTGCATGCCTCGCCACTAAAGCCTCCGAGCCGCCCTTCGGTGGTCAGCTGACAGTGAACACACTGCCAGGACAGCACGAAGCGGCACGTAGCAAGTGGATCACTACGGCTGGCCACCGATGCGTTAGTGCACTTAACACACAGCTCGGCAGTCAACCCGAAAAAAAACTTCGTTATAAAAAAACAAGCCTGCCACGTGGCTTTGCAGAACAGCACTACTCGCAGGTCTGCCGGCCAGTGAAATAAGATGCTTGAGGTTAGTGCAAAAATCTGTAAGCAGGCATAACAGTCGCCACCTTACACCACTTGTCACCGACCTGCACTGGCTGCCAATCAGGCAGCGCATCGACTTTTAACGTTTTGTCACTCACTTTTAGATTCCTTCATTCCCTGCCTTTCTCCAGCCCATATATTATCCCAACTACTTCCCAACCAGGCAAGGCATAGGGCCACCGCTTCTCTGACTCGAGTCGCTTGGCTGTGCCTCAAATCAACCTCCAATCCTTAGCAGACTGCATCTTTTAGTTGGTATGCTCCTAAAGCCTGGAGCTCATCAGCGAATGACGTCGCAATGCCCCCCTAACTTGACGACATTTAAAAAGACGCCAACAGCTCACCTTAAAGACCTTGCCGAGTCCTTGTGGATTGTCCTTTGTGTGCTTATGCCTGCTGGCGCTGTGTGTGCGTATCACTAACGGATATATATTTCTTTTACACCACATGTAAAGAGCTTGGGAAACGTTTAGTTCTCTTTGGGGGGCTACACAAATGTATTATTATTATTATTATTATGATTATTAAGCCTCGGCTTTCAGGAGCATGCACCAAAAACGATGGCATACGAACAAGGCTAATCGGATGTGGACCGTTAACGGCTCCAGTGACACGACAGACGGGCATACGGCCACACACACAATGCCACCGCCTTCTTGCTCACCTCACGAAGGTACTGAAATATATGTGGACAAACATGCCCATCAGCAGCTGGCAATCGAACCTGTCCATAAAGCCTCCGTGACCTGGAAATATGTCACCAAAATCCTGCAACGAATCACCGCAGAACCTTTTGTATGGCTGCGCCAGTGCTCCCTGATTGCTGCTCTGCCGACCGTGCGCAATGCCGAGGAAACTTCAGCAGCATGCATCCAAAGCGACACCAGTCAGCTGCCTACTGCCGACCTTGATCTTAAAAGCTCTCTTGAAGCCACTGGCAAAGAAGCCACCAAACGGGCCGATTACAGAAGCAAACAGAGCCAGCACGATAGAGTGGAACAAGATCGGATACAAGAAAACGGTCTTCCGTTGAGATCCGCACTGAAAAATCCGATGCAAACTGCTTAACACACTCGACGAAATTGACGAAATGGCCGACATGCTGGCAGCAGATGAGAGGCGCTACAGGCAGCAGAATCGGCACGGCACGTTAGCATGCAGGATTACCAGCTGCAGTATGCTCAAAATGGGGCGTGGCAAGTTGAACTCGGTGAGAATGAAAACCGGATTCTTGGTGCAGCCTTCAAACATGAACTCCTCCTTACGCAAATTGTAGTCGATCGGACACGTCAATGTATCGTACTGTATCAGGATACTTGTAACCTGGTAAAAGACAGTCCACAGCAAGCAGCAGATGTGTGCGACTTGCCAGCAACTGAGAGGGAGGCAAAATTTGGCAGATCGAAAAGGATACAGATAAAGACTGAGACTACAGACAAAGAGAGACAGAGGATACAAGAACAGAGAGGGACACAGACGAGACAAAGACAGATAATGAGAAAGAGGCCGAGAACATGACAGGTACAACAAACAGACAACAGACAATGACTAAAAGAAAGATTCATTCTAGATACACATGCAGATACAGACACAGACACGGACACACACACACACACACAAACACACACACACACACACACGGACGGACACACACACACACACACACACTCACGGACGGACACACACACACACACACACATGAGCAAAAGCAATTCAAAAGCAGAATGCAAGGATGATTGCACGCACACCCAACAAACACCGATTCATGCAAGACACCAAAGACTACACATGGTACACCGCACCATCTGCTCCATCAAACACTTCCTGACATGGGCAGCAGCTTCGAGAGCAGCTATGCTAGCCTAACGACTCTTAGACACACAACGAGCTGACCTCAGGTACTGTCGCACCACTTTAGCACCATGGAGTACTCACGATGAGGCTATACACGACGGTGGCAAGAGCACCTCCGATGAAGCCTTCCCAAGTCTTCTTAGGTGACAGCTTGATTAGGGGTGTCTTTCCGAAGAAAAAGCCGCAGAAGTAGGCCCATATGTCATTGCAGATAATTAGAGATGTCGACATGAAGAACCTGGACGAGACAGGCAGCCACGTGTGAACAGAGAGAGAGAGAGAGAGAGAGAGAGAGAGAGAGAGAGAGAGAGAGAGAGAGAGAGAGAGAGAGAGAGAGAGAGAGAGAGAGAGAGAGAGAGAGAGAGAGAGAGAGAGAGAGAGAGAGAGAGAGAGAGAGAAAGAAATGTAGTGCAGGATCTCTGTCTGTAACTCCACCAAAGCCACAACGACTAAGGGGGAATGTTACAAAGGAGTTTTTTTTTTATAGCACAGTCAAAGCCTAAGAGGCTTTCGGTGCCAACAGACTTTCTCTCGCACAACAAAGAGAAAGTGAGAATGATAGCCGAGTCGAGGAAGTGAGTAGCATGGAAGCAGCAGCAGCTCTGGATGGCTGGAAAGGATCGAAGCACCACGGCACAGACGATGGGGGCCTCGCGAGCAGGAGCGACTAGCGTCCACACCAGCTCCCGCAAAAAAAAAGTAGCCTCGGCGAGGCTGCAGCCGTGCTTGAAGGCCACTGCGACCTGTGCCTCATTGTGCCATCGTCGCCGATGAGCAGGCAATTGAGTCGAGTGGCTGCTATGCCTCTTTAAACTTACCAGAAAATTCCTTCAAAAATTGTACGTATAATGAAGTGAGATCCAGCAACAAGCAGCAGCAAGGTGACGTGCGTGTAGCCAAACTAAATAAAAAAAACAATAGGCAGCGAAGTCGGGACAGCAAGGTAAAAAGTATCCCGCCTTCATCGCCGACGTACAACTTTTTATGTCATGCAAAATCATTCGGCAGCGCTGGCAGCCCAGATATGACCGCTCACACATCTAGCAAGAGCATGCCCTAGTGCCGACTGTGAAATTAGCTACCTTGCAGGTGCCAATGCGCAGGTGAATAGTTGCTCATTGCTAGCAACAGACAGTGGCCGTGTGCAGTGCAACCACTGCCATTGCAGGTAGGTCAGTTTGGGCTCACATCGGCCTCGTACACAGTGCAAAGTGGTTTTCGCGGTGCTCCATGCAGAGACACCTGCTTGTAGACCGTGCTTACAAAGCTGCCAAGTAGCACATATCACGGCACTGGGAAGAGTCAGGAAGGCGACGAAGGCTGGAAGGATCCTGAGACATTTGAGCCAAAGGATTTTGTTCAGCATGCAGTTTGTGACCCCTTCTATCAACAAATCTTCCGTGACTAGCCAAAACATCGGACCTATGACATTGGTGGAATTTTTATTGCTTGAATGCTGCTGCAGCATGACACTAGCCGATGGTCTGCACATGCTTGCTTTGTTGCTCTTAGCACATTACACGCCCTTATGGCCTGCGATTTAGATAATTAAGAAGTTAGGACTAATACATAAGCTTAAGCTTGAGAAAGAATACTAAAGATCAGGACTGACGGTCTCCATTGACTGGCATAAGAGGACTATTACAGATCGTACCAATCAATCCTAGCTGAGGCAAAGTCTAGCTTCTATAAAAACATTATGGAATCATAAATGCACAATCCAAAACTGCAGATGACCGGCAATCACCTTCTTAACCACTCCCACATCAGCAGCTTACTGAGTGATCCTTATGACGTTCTGTTCTAGCTGATCGCGTCTCTAGTTTCTATGCCAGCATGAGGAATAAGAACTGATAGGCTACCACCAAAGGTCCTTACCCCAAACGCTCCATGCTTTACCTCAATCTGTCTATCTTCAATCCTGCCACTAATGACCTCATCTCAATCTTGTAAGGCTACTAGCCATCTATACCTTATAGCCAATGCTTTCCTTACGAGACGCAGATTTACTGATGTACTGCACGAATTGTATAATAAATTTGTCTTAGTTTCGGGTTTTGACCCGGCATACTTAAAAAAGGGCTTTTGCTAAGCCACTCATTAAGAAGGCAACAATTGACCAGGAGAACTCGAGCAGCTTCCACGCAGTCTCTTCACTGCTGCCCCTATAAAAGAAATTCAATCCAGTAGTGGCAGGCCAGCAACAGTCTCACATTAACTTCAAGCCTAGAGAGTTCCAGTGAGGTTTTAGAGCTAATCACTCCAGACAGTCAGCATTGTTGTGAGTGTATAACGACCTTCTTATGAATGCCGATATAGGCAGAGCCTCTCTGCTCGTTTTGCAGGATCTTTCAGCAGCGTTTCGATACTATTTATAATGTAAAAGAATATAATTCATTTGTACTGCACCATAAGGGAACTTAATCTCTACCTAGGCAACACTCAAATGCCGCAGGTCTCGAGCCCACGATATCGGTCATGGTCTCATGCTTAGGATGTATAACGACTTTCTCCGGAATGCAGACTCAGGTAAAGTTTCTCTGCTTGTCTTGCTTGATCTTTCGGCAGCGTTTGATACAATTGATCAAGTCCTTCTCGAGTGCCTCTCATCTTGTATGGGCATCACGAGCACTGCACTACAATGGTTTAAGTCCTATCTCAGTGTGAGAATCAAGAGAATTGATTTGAATGGAAAAAGATCATTCGAGAAGCCACTAAAGTATGGAGTACCCTAGGTAAGGCGGTTGCTTTTCACGAACTCGGTCCCATTGTCGTGGGTTCAAATCCTGCGGTGGGCGATCCTTTATCGCTACTGCAAGCGGTGGTGATAGCCATAAAGGCTCTTCTGTCGCTATACAAAAGAGGCTGTTAAAATCAGCTAGTACTTTTTTTTTTATACCTCAGGGCTCCGTGCTTGGTCTGCTTCTCTTTATAAATTATACTGTCTCTCTTGCCGATGTATTCGCTAAGCACTATCTAGGCTTTTACTTCTATGCCGACGACACAGCACGTCCAAATTCTTTCAACTCCTTTGCTGCATCTATTGCTGACATCTGCACATGGCCGGTAGCAAGCTTTCTCAAATTGCGTGACAATAAAACCAACCACTAGTTATGGGCAAACTAAGCGTTACTCAGATATTGAAAAACTAATCCAAAAAAGTAAGTTTGGTCAGCACATCTCCCGTAGCATTTGCAGCTACATGAACAAGGATCGCGAGGAGCCCAGGAGCTGAGGCGCTCACTCTTAATGGCCGAGGTCGTGGGTTCGAATCCTACTGCAGGCGATCCGTTAGCTCTCGGATGGCTGTCACTCCAAAAGGAGCTGGGAGTGCAACTGCTGCCAAGAGGGTCAGCTGGGGGAGGCCAGCTAGAGGTCAGTTAGCTAGGGCGCGATGCACACGAGCTCCCCACGTGCGCGCCACGTGACGACGCGATGGTCCGAGCGCGACAGGCCGAGCGCGACTGCAGCCGCTGCCGCTCACCAGTGTGAACTGCCGAATGTAGTGCCTTTTCACGAGGCTGAACACGAAGCCCACAAAGACGCATAAGTAGAGAGTGAACGATATGAACCGATGGTACGTGGCCAAGGGCCGCAGGAAATCCTACAGCAGGAGCGGAAACGTCGGGCGAAGCAGCAGCAAGCGGCCTTATCACCGGCAGCGCTCGTGGCTCCGGCCAGGCGAGCTGACCAGGCAGGCAGCAGCGAGCCAGCCCGGATCAAAAGACAGAAGAAGCATACGAAATGCTATGCTGCACAGCCAACGCGCACTCCGACTGGCTAAGGCTGTGTGGGAGAGAGGAAGAGAGAGAGAGAGGAAGAGAGAGAGCTGCACGCCGCCGACAAATTCTGCATTTTTTGGGGGCAGCAGCCTCAAAAGAAAGACCGGAAGCAGGAAGATCGAGCCAACTCAGACCCGACGCCGAGCACATGGCGCTGCCCCCCCATCGCCGCCAGCCGTTGTGCGGCTGGCAAGCATGAGCAAGGGTGAGGTGTGATGCCCGGGAGTCTAAAGCAGTCGTTGCTGGGCGACGGTGCCAGCAGCAGCACGCAACAGCCTGGTGCTTGCGGCACGAACTGCTAGCCATGTATCGGCATAGCCGCACTGTGGACACGGCAAAAGGCACTGACCGTTTTCTGCAGCAGGATTCCGAATTGGTCTATCAGAGTTTCACCATAGAAAAAGTAGTTGGACGACACCAGGAAGAACCAGCTGAGCGTACGAAACCAAGGCAGATTCTGCGACCGGTACACGACGTAACCAATGTTGATAATCTCCGAAAAGCACTTTAGCTGAATGACCAAAACCTGCAGGGGAAAAAACGCGAGGTAATAAAAAGGTCGAGCACATGGTATGAAGAACCCAGTACACGGTGAGAGCCTCTTTGGCTACCACAAACGGCTGCAGTTGGCTCTAGGGTAGTGCACACTGCAGAATTCAAACCCACGGAACCACGTGGTCGGGAGGAGCAAACACCTCGTTACCCTCTGGGCTATCGCACCCCCACTACGGAGGTACACGTCAGAGTTGGCGTCTTGCCACCCACAAAGCTTGTGCAGAGAGACTGCCAAACATAAGCTTGTGCTGGCATACAGCAGCACTCATGCACTCACACGGGCGGATATTTATACGCGTGCTCACAAACATGCAAGCACGCACGCGCGTGCACACACACACACACACACACACACACACACACACACACACACACACACACACACACACACTCCCGTGCACACGCACACACGCAGACACACATACACACACAAACGCAAGCTGACGAGTCCACATGAGGTGAGCACGTTAATAAGCAGGTGCACTGTAGGCAATGCAAACAGGTTAGCTGATTTAACAGCAGCATTTACATAGCGGCAGAAGAGTTTTAACAGTTACCACCACTGCTTGCAGTGGGCAATAACAGATCGCCCACTGGAGACCTCAAACCAAAGACCCGGGTTGTCAAGAGTACCTTACCTCCTGGGTCAAGACCCATCTGATGCATTACACAAAAGCAGGTCAGAAGAATTTTCGTAGCTTGCAAACTCCAGCCCCCCTCTAAAAATTCTGAGAAGCAGCGTCAGCCTGCACTCTATGCGTATGCACTCTATGCGCGCACTCTATGCATGCACTCTATGCGTGCACGCACGTGTGTGTTTGCGGTCGCGCGTGTGTGCGCGCACGCGCGCGCGTGCTTTACCTTCTTGTGTGGCCAAGCCAACAGTGTTAGCATTGCAACCACATCTGCTGCACAAACACGGGAAGGCTGTACCACATAAAGACAATTTCTTTGGAAGGGGGAGTGCTATTATTTTAGGTTCCTTCACTCTTTGGCTCCAGCCTACCTATCAGAGCTACAACCCCATCAGGCAAAGAATCGTACAACCCGCATTCGGTAGCCAACCAACTTCATCTCACGAAACAAAGAGAAAGCGGGAACCATAGCAGAGTCAGGAGAGCAGTTGAGCTAGTGAGTAGCATGGAAGTAGCAGCTCAGAGTGGCTGGAAATGATGTGCCATACTCGACAGGAGAGTAGATGTCAAATGCATCCCAATGGCTAGTCAGGCTTGTTTACACAATAATTGCAGTAGCTCATCAAATCTTCATTATCTCATCAAACAGCCACAGTCTTGGGGCAAGGACGAGCCCTACTGGTTTGGTGAAGGGATTAAGGTGGTTGCCTTCGATGACCGAGGTCAAGGTGAATGCATTTGATGACCAAGGTCATGGGCTCGAGCCCTTCGGCATATGTGAGTCGCCTGAATAGATTAAATTCTCTGGGGGTGCTATACAAATGAGTTACATATATTTTTTCAGCTCACACCGCCGGGCGGCAAGATCCTTTAGAAGCTTATCACTCCGTTGTGATTCTCTGGTTCCGGCAAGGTCAAGGTTTAGCCATCCCACGGGAAGATAAGGTCTCGCTGCTCACGAATTTATGGCTCCTCAAATGATCTTTTATGCATAGTGCCGATGCACTGAGCTGACACACAGCCTTAATCGAAGCCAATACCGCCCATTACGTAGTGGTGGCAGACTTATACTATACGGAAAGTAACTGGTCTATTAAAATCCACGTATGCCTAAAATATGTAATTCCCATTTGTAAAGTGCCTTAAGAGAACTTGAACTCCATTCGGTGCTTCACATACACTACGGGCTCGAGCCCACAAACTCGGCCAGCAAATACATTCACCTTGACCTAAGTTGGGACGAGCACATTAACTACTAGGCCAAACCAGCGTGACCTTTTAACATATTTCCCTAGATAACAATCACAGATTTTAGTAGCTATTGACAGCATAACCAACTTAACTTATATGACACGAACAGCATTCATAACTATTACTTGCGCAGTGCCTGCGTGGCTTCAACAGTATTGCTGACGCCACGAAACCGCTCTCGAGAACAAACTTCCGGGCCTGTCATGCTGCCTACGATGACGCAGCTGCCCTTTTTCCAGAGTGAGGCAGGAGAGCCATGCCGACAGAACGGCAATAACAAGTCTTGCAGTGTATAGATTTAAGGGGCTGAAACTTTCCGTGGGTCTGAACCTTGACCTTGACCAGCCATTCCTCGTAAGCAGCAAGCTCGGCTGCCCCCTCCACCGAGCGCTGCCACCGATCTACAGCAACTTGCTCGGCATCTGCTGCTAGATTCCATAAATCGTACATTTAATATACAAGAGGCTTGCTGCTGCCGTCGGTTGGTTTGCTCAAGCCTCTCAAGACTAAAGTGACACAACCACGCCCCCTTTCATCTCCTCCCCTTTTCATGGAGAAGGAGAACGCTACAGCAGCCGACTTTGGCTACAGGCATTCGGGTCACACACGTAACAGTGATCTACTGCTAATCAGCTGCACGAAGCTCGAACAACGATTGCCTATTACACAGAACACTGCTTCGAGTACCTTTGCCGACTTTCCTGCAATTCCACCGACGAGTTCTCAAGAAAAAGGTTCTGCCAGGTTCTGGCCACACGAAAGCAAGCCCCGCTCACTCGCGTTGCCACAAAGTACTCTGCAATCCTCTCTTTCAGGAATACCCAAGAGGGATATTGCAGAATCTGGACAACTCGAAATATGGAACTGTGTGAAAAAATAATGTGCAATCGTTATCTGAGAGTGACGCGGTAGATATTGAGCTCATTGGCGAGTGCTCCCGAAATGCATGCAAAAATACTAGCCGAGCCAGTCAAGAGGCTAGAGCCTCCGAGAACGCTTTCTTCAAACCCCCCTCGCATAACCGTGGGCGGCAGCAGTATGTGCCTTTGCGTGGAGGCGCAGCAAGACTTGGTGCAACACTACAGAGCAAGACAACAGCGCATGCCAGGCAATCTGCGCGGCGAGTGCAAGCGCCTGCAGCTGCAGGCACCAGCGCGCAGACCTTACCAAAATTGTCAATGCAAGGGGTCCAAGGTAGAGTAAGTAAAGAAATCCGAATATCATCAAGATGCCTATGGTCACACGTATAGTCCAGTTCCTCCATCTAAAAAAGCCATGCGGCGACACGTTCAACGAAGAAGCCCGCCCCCGAGGAGCGAGGCGATAAATCAAGGCTTCGCAGAGTAATAAAGGTCGACATTTACTTGCTCACATGCGGCTGCACCTCAGAGCAGCAACAGCCAGGGCCACACCATAAGAAGAAAGAAAAAGAAACATTATGGTCATTTAAGGAAAGCGTTCTTCATGCATCCTAGGAGAAATAGACCCTTTTTTTTAGGCACTTTGAGTAGAATGGAAAGGCAGCATAAAAAGCGATAAATCGGTAATTCACACAGCTAAGCATGTACATCGAGGAACATGTTGGTTTTAGCTTTGCTTAAAAAATGCCATTCCAAGTCAAGGCAAGTCGACGCTGTCAGTCGGTAGAGTTCCGAGCATTAAGTGCACAGGAACCAAAGGCCCGGTCTCCTAGGGATTGAGGTTGGTTGGAGGCACAGCTCACGAAACTGAGAGTAAGGAATGATGTGTGACGACAGTGGCACAGAGTGGGTACTTTAAACAGGCGAGTCAAAACAAGACAATGAAGGGGCCTAAAAGCGAGTGACATGATCTTTAGCTACCTGAGAAAAGACCAAACAAAACGCCTTTCCACAGATAGTCGGAATTGTCTCCAATTATTAAAGGAGCTTTCATCTCATCCTACTAAGACCCTGGCCTGCAAAATCGTTGCCACCGCCAAGGGACTAACTATGTCTCGACAGCTCAACATCTGGATACAACTGGCCTGAGCAGTTAGAAAAGGTCCTTGCACTTTACGATCAAGATCGTAGGTTTGAGAGCCGACGTAGGCATTGGCTCATTGCCCACTGCAAATGGGATGACAGGCTCTTTGGCAGCTACATAAATGAGGCTGCTTGATCAGCTGATCTTTACTTTACCGAGCAAGAGTACATTATCGATTCGAATATGAAGAGCATTCAGATTCGTAAAAGTCTGCTGCCACTTTGGCTCAACCCACGTCACACTGTTTTTTTACAGGGTCATTTTCAGAAAAAGCCTATTCAGTCAACAACACCGACCCTGTGTCCACAACCACTCTAAAACAACAGCGAGGGTGGCATTGCCTGGGCTAGACAGGTGAGGCTCTGGCCAACGTTAGGCAGCAACAGCAGCGACAGGCCGAGCAAGCTCCGCCGAGCCACGGCCCGACAAGCAGCAGCTGACGCTGGGCAGGGAATGACTGGCAATCAATGAAACAACCAATGGCCTTCACCTGCCTGTCAGCCAGAAACGCCCTGAGAGTCGGCTCCCACGGTGTGCAGAGACAGCAAGACAGCAAGAACGTTGACCAGGACAGGAGTCGCCGGCCATGCAAGCTGTCCTCTGCGGTGTGGGCACAGCGCCCGGAGGTCGATGGACAAGGACCCCCCAAGCTTCATCAAAGCAGTACACTTGCTCCAAGGCATTAGACCCTATCTACTCGGTGTGTACTTGAGAAATACAACAGTCATGCCACCTTTTAACCAACCAGTTCATTCCAGTGCTTACAAACCAACTTAAAAACGGGCTGCCAGAGGTACAACTTGGTAGCACACATCTAGTAATCGAAAGGAGTCAGAAAGAAGAGACTTCTGGCACCGAGGGGTGGCACCAAAACGTAATCAATCTCCCCACAATCTTATTTGCACCTCGTTAGGGCGATATGAATATTGGTTTACGAGTGCATTCGATTAGATGCAGGTATACATACTACTGCACTCAATCGTCTTGCTGCTGCTGCTGCTGCTAGGATGAAGCTCTGCTGGGACAAATAGGCATTGAAGCTGACCTGAGGCAATGAACCGTGTACCTATGACGAAGAAAGGTAAATTCACAAAATTGACAGGCTCTATTTTCGATGGCCTTTGCACGCTGACAAGAAAGCTGCAACCGATCGATGGTGCACACGACTAGCCTGACCACTGGCGAACCGAGCCAGCAAGTGCACAGCCCAACAGCCAGCCAGAGGCTGCCACTCCCACTTCAGAGGCTCACAGGAAAACTTTCAGTCGCATGGTCTAGGCTGCCTTACGAACAGTCTCACTACCGAAGCTTCGGCCCGGTAAAGATCAGTCGCTCTAGAAAATCAAATAGCCATCTTGCGATGATGACACGCGGCATAAGCGAGCATCCACACCGTAGGCGGATACCGGATGAGACAACGAGGGCAAACTAGATGAGACTTCCCGGCTCGCTCAGAATAAACCAATGTCTGCGAATGATGAGCAGACCACCCCCTCCCAGGCAATAACCAAATAGTATCAAAGAACAGTTCTTTAAGCATTTGACGGCTACATCAAGCAGCGGACAAGCCTGATCAATACACATTAGGCGACTCAAACCAGGAGCCCAGCTGCCAGCCGAGTAGCACGCACAATCAGCGATTGCCGCTCGCTCCGAATCCGATTATGGCGATGGCTCGATTCAACAACAATCGATACCCATCGCTCTGCATCAGCACTTCTGTTGGTGACCGCTCTCAGTGGCGCGAGAAGGTGCCGCTATGTGCTGCGCTAATGACCTCTTCGACATGTTCTTTGTAACGTTGTCAAGAACTTCGGGGGCCGAGTCATTGTCTGCTGGCGAAGGCCGGCCGGTAAGATTCAGACCTGGAAAATCTTCGGCATCGTCTTCGTCGGACTAAAATAATCCACCGAAACCTTTGCTTAGCAAACAAGCTTCTACTACCGGCTCAAGCTTCTCATTGCCTGCACAGCATAAAATAAAGGTGCACGATACAGTGCACTACCAAATATACAAATTGGCCACGTACCAAACACGTGCGCAGCAGCACGAAGCATGGAAGGTTTCGTGCCACTATGTACATTATTATACCCCTCAAGAAAGCACCTTTCATCGAAATTTTGAAATGCAGACCGACCAAAAGCCTTTCGCCATAGGGCTGAGGATGGAGAGAAAATTCTGCCTCTAGCACGACCGATCCATGCAAGGTTGGATTTCCACCCCGATGCTCTAAGGATCGTGCCATCGAGAGGCCGGTCTGCTGCTCTCATCATAAAGCCCACCCGAAGCGTTGGCTCGAAACATGCACGAGCCAAACCCCGACGGCGGCAGTGCACGAACACTCGTGGGCGCCATCAACTGCAGCTGGGCGCCTTAAAGACTGCAGCCATTACGAATCTTCTTCGAGCAGCAAACAGAGGCTTCATCCCGCTGCTCGACTTATGCATGCACGTCCAGCCAGTTACTTTGGTGCACGACCAGCAGTACGGCAGTCAGCAACACTCAGCAGGTTGCAGTAGACTCAGCGTCTAGATACTGCCACGGAGTATCTTTTATTTTTGACAACCGTTACCGACCGGATTGCAAACAGGTCGGTCAGCAGGCAAGACGTCGTGAGCCTAGATGTAGAGATGTGGCAGCGGGAAGGTAGAGCTCATTGCTGAGAGCAAACCCCTCAATGTAACGATCTGTGCTTACAGCTGCTACATGCAACTCCTTGCCTGCCCTCATCCTAGAAGCAGCTGCTCACACTGCCATACCTCCAGCCACCCATGTACCCAGAAAAAGAATCCATGTCGTATATTCAATGGCCTGCTTGAGCGAGAAGGCTCGGGTTCGGGATTGCAACAGGGTTCGGGCAGCATCGACGAGGGAAACTCAACACCGGGGTGCTGCTTTTAGGAGGCAAGCTGGTTTTAGGAGGCAAGCACGTGGCAGTGTGACTACAGGCAACTGATCGGGTGGATTAAGCAACTGAACAAGCACTGCCCATTCTTGCCTATAGCCACGAGTCAGCCAGTCCCAGGCCAGGTAAGCCACCACAAATATAGCAAAAATCCAGCATAGGAATTCTAGTTACAACAATTGCCAACAGAAATAAAACGTTCAGATGCTATATGTGCAATACAAAGACATACAGTGCAAGGTCCCACTTAGCCCTCAAGCAATCGTGCATACAACCTCGGGTGCACATTTGATCGGCAGCTGCTGACCACACGTCGATATAAATCCCTAATCGCCTAAGTATCTGTTTCTTTTGCAACAAAGGCACAAGGCTGAGTGTCGTGGAATAAAGTCCAAACCGACTAGCATGTTTAGTAGCAGCTGCAGACACTTGGCGGCAGAGCGTAGTCAGGAGCTGCTCATCGAGGTGCTAGCCAACTGCAATGACGAGCACCTCAAATTCTCTCAACTCACTTGCTGCATGCATTGATGACATCCGATCATGGATGGCAGCAAATTTTCTAAAACTAAACGATGATAAAACTAACTTACTAGTTATGGGCAAACCTAGTGTTATTCAGAAATTGGAAAGGCTGACTTTCAAAATTGGCTCTGCCAGCATATCTCCAGTTGCATCAGCTCGAAATCTAGGTGTCATATTCCAAAGCGACCTCTCGTTAGACGACCACATCAGCTCCACAGTCAAATCAGCCTATTTTCAGCTTCATAACATTGCTAAAATTAGGGCTTGTTTAGATAAGGATACCACGTCCAAGTTGGTCCATGCATTCGTGACATCTCGTCTCGACTTCTGCAACTCACTGCTTACTGGCCTATTGACATGTGCGATCAGGCGATTGCAGCTGGTGCAAAACTCTGCAGCTAGGCTTGTCTGTCGTGAGCGTCGCAGTTGCCACATTACTCCACTTCTCGCCGACTTGCACTGGTTACCAGTCAAGCAACGTATTGACTTCAAGGTTTTGTCGCTCACTTTTAGGTCTCTTCATTCTATGGCTCCAGCCTATCTTTCAGATATACTACCCCATCAGGCAAAGCATCGTACCACTCGCTTTTCGGAATCCAACAGTCTAGAAATACCTCGTACAAACCTTAAATCCTTTGGAGACCGTGCATTTAGCTCGTATGCTCCCACAGCCTGGAACTCCCTCCCGACCTGCATCAGAACATCCCCTGACCTGACCACATTTAAAAGAAACTTAAAAACATACCTATTTAGGACAGCATTTAGTGGGTCCTTGTGATTCGTCCTCGATGTGCTTATGCGTGCTGACACTGTTCATGCTGCCACTAACCACATTTGCATGCTGACCCAGTGCATGTAACCCCTAACCATGTTATTCATTTTGTTTGTTTTTCAAGCATGATTTTACTTACTATTCTATTGCGTATCACTTTGCAGCAAATGTAAAGCGCCTAGAAAGAGATTAAGTTCTCTGAGGGCGCTTTATCAAGTGCAATATTATTATTATTATATTATTATTATAATGACTGCAATGAGCCAAGGAGAGGAGAACACCTTCAGAACAAGATTTTCAGAGAGGACACTCAGACCACAAGCAATGCAGTATTAGTAGACAACTGCTGGTCAATCACCCAATCTCTGCCTAACCGGTCATACCTTTGCCTGCCCACGGGTTCAGCAATGCGGGTTACTAATATTTAGCTTACTGGTAAGTTGACCGGCATCCCGGAATCGCAGTATGCAATGAAAGATAGGCGTACGGTTTTGCAGCCATTGAGGCCGACTGTGAGGGTTTGAATGATAGCCATAGTTGGCTGCAGCCGTTGCAGACACGCTGGCTGCTGTCGATGGTGAACACGTGCCTGAAGCATAGCAAATGACAGGCCTGCTGGACGAGACTGGGAAGTCACAGGAACTGGACTCGGCTGGAAAGCTATGCTTCAACCAACACCAGAGACCGACCTGCTAGAGAACTCGTGCAGGAGTTGAATGCTGCCGATAAGTCGCAGCTGGCATTTAGTGGGTCCCTGTGATTCGTCCTTGATGTGCTTATGCGTGCTGACACTGTGCATGCTGCCACTAACCACATTTGCATGCTGACCCTGTGCATGTCACCCCTAACCATATTATTCATTTCGTTTGTTTTTCAAGCATGATTTTACTTACCATTCCATTGCATTTCACTTTACAGCAAATGTAAAGCGCCTAGAGAGAGAGATCAAGTTCTCTGAGGGTGCTTTATCAAGTGAATTATTATTATTATTATTATCAAAGTAGCAACACTCCAATTCTATTACTTAAGCTGTCGCCTCTCAATTAGAAAAGAGCAGTTATTACAGTAGAAAACTGATGCTTAATAGTACACCGCAATCCTCCGGGAAAAGCCATTCTTTTATGAAGACCGCGAGTGTCTAGTTCACCTGACATGGATTTAAGGATGCCCCCTCTCAGAAGGGACTCGGTCCCGCCTCCCGAGTGACGAGAGCGTACAATGCCGGTTGCACTCTGTTAGAGAATCCCGAGCTCAGCAGAGACGCCAGACGTGATCTGTCATGCAATAAATTCTCGAGAAACCCTCGAGAAGAAAAAAAGCAAGGCCGGACGGTAATTAGCTAGAACCTCATAATCCAACTCAATACTTTTAAGCTGGGCCGACCAGTGGCAGGCTTGGATGGCATGAGAAAGCCATTAACAGTAAGGTATTAGAAGCTTTCACCAAGCATCCAGCGATGCTATCCAGTCACGAACACAAAGTGAGGTTGGAATGCAGATCTGCAGGTGACACGCGTGTCTTAAATGTGCCACCCAGCAGAAACATGGATGGAGATACTGCACAAGTACATAGTGTAATTATCGGCGATATGTCATCAAAGAACACCGCAAAAGTTACTTCACGAGATGTTCAAAACTGGACTGCCTTGATTTTTTTTATTGGCAGATGGCCCAGGTAATTGTTCAAATTTACATGCCAAACTTGCAGATGATTTCAGCATGTTCGAAACTGTTTCAAGACTTCGGTGGCTTGCCCTAGCAAGTATATAGCCACTTCATGGAATATCGTGAGGTATAATTCTCGCATGGATCAGACTCCACTCAACCTTAGATAGCCTTGCATAGGACTACAAGCTGACTGGCAATCTCCAGATCCTGTCTGGTCTAGAGGCTTGCTATTTCAGGCGGCTGCCTCAAGACGGCGGTTAGTTAAATAGCTCTATCGAGCGGCTGTACTCGATTACTAGGATTTCTCCACACGAGCATGGGCTGCCCCAATGGCAAGCTACTTACAGGTCTTCAACACTGGCTTAAATGCTTACCTCTGCAAGTTTGGGTACAGTAGCTGACCAACTTACTTGCGTGCAGGTGCAAGAGCACCACACGAAATCGAATGATGGCACACGATAGTAGGGCTAAACGCCATACGAGCAAACGCCTTAGCTATCACAATGCACAGGAATGATTGCCACTGATGTGCGTTTCATTCCCTGACGTATCTGCTGACGGCCTAGTATTGACAATGTGCAGAAGCTGGCACATTGCCATATCTTCCCAACACAGCACATTACAACAGACAATGAGGCTGAACGGTGCGACCAGAGGAAACCTGGCTGCCTTTTCTGGAGCAAGACCAGCAAGACAACAAACAAGCCGGCACTTCTCTGTTACCGAATAAGACTCCTATCTTAGCAGTTTTATACTGATCCTACAAGCTAACCTTGTTTATGCATTCTGAAGTCGCACAACGCATGTGTACACATGCCCAAATGAGCATTCATGCGCCAGTACTTTTCTCAAGAACATAACTGAGGCTAGGACATCTCTTAAGCAAATAAGCACACGCCTATCTATTCACGACAGCCAGTCCGGTGTGGTGCACTCAGCAAGCAGCACACATCCCAGAAGTGAGAGGGAGCAGTCCTAACCCAACAACTAAAACCCACATTCAGTTAGCATGTCACGTGGCAGCAACCAGATCATACAATTAGGAGGATCCACCGACATCCAAGAGATTTTCTCCATACATATCCGCACACACCAAGCTAAGGCACTGCATTAGGATATATATATATATATATATATATATATATATATATATATGATGGAAAGCTTGCCAGGCATCTTAGTGTGCCATCCTGCTTGCTCAAGCTGGTTAACCATTTCACTACCTAGCTCAGGACTCTTCCTCTCCCCCCTCTCTCCCAAGGTTTGCTTGTCCCCTTCCTCTACCACCATCTATCTTACTCAGCTTTGTCTTGCCCTCTCTCTCTCTCTCTCTCTCTCTCTCTGTCACTATTGTGCTATATCCGGCTGCTAGTCTCTATCTGCCTGTCAATTACACACCGTGTTCCAGCAAAGTTCAGCACAAGGCGATTCACATGCATTGTCGATCCATTTAAGGTTACGAGCCACTGCCAGCTGTGGTGCACGAACTGCACGGTCCAGCTCAGGCCACTGCTATGGCCAATGCTAATTGCCATAGCATCACTGCATGTGGCACACCGGCCTTTCACTCGAGCTGCTTCAACCTTCTGAATGACCAATGACCCAGATAGGAATCACACAACTACATCACAAGGGTGACACTCAACATATTTGAACCGCTGTGCTACCGGCAATCATCACTAACATCAGCCAAGCCGGCTGCCACCTGTCTCGGCACTTCTCAGACAGGAGAAAGCTAGTGCTGAGTTGACATAACTTGGATCCCTCGCCATCATTAAGACAGCAGGGAGCATGCATACCAGTCATTGTACAGGTCCCTGTCAACTTAGAATCAGTAATTGAAGATATTAGGAAGCAGGTGATCGATTCATGATTCAAGCCAACAATAGTCAGCATTCATCAACGCATGGCATAAGCATCCATTAACACATGGCATAAGCAGAAAGACTCACACTACACAGTTTCTGGGACTAGCGATGTTCTGCCCCCTGCTTAACCCACGGAACAGCGGCATTAGAACTCAACAAGGCTCCATCTTGACTGCATCATCAACAGTCATTCTGAACCGTGTCTGCATTGGACATATGCGAGCCTGTACGAAAGAAACGTGACTGCCGACCAGCGCACGTCTGTCATGCGAAACGCACCGACAGTGTCAAACCTAGCCAGCGAGCCACCGGCACATACGCGACACCTACCCTCACAGGCGACACCTGCCCTCACAAGCAACACTTTCAATCAAACCTGGTGCGTGATTGCACTGCTTTTTCTAAACTCTGTACACCGAAAGCTACTTTAGGCCGGTCGCTTGGGGTGGTGGTCACAGACAGGCTTGACAGAGTGTGTTTCAGGCTCAGCCATCGTGTCGCGTCAGAAGCATCTTTCTCACGGCCCCGACGAGTCAGAAGCAGTCGTCGAGCGCTTCAGAGCCTGGCAGTCGGACCTTCCCTCGGTTCATACGAAGAGCGGGCGACAACAGCGTGGTAACTTGTTGCCGCCCACTTCGAGTTCACTAGTTTACACGCGGCTACCGCCAACCGCTGCTACCGCTATTATAGCACGGCGGCGCAACTGCAGAATCTGCACAGTAGGAACGTATGCACAGCGATCGGCTTGAGTGGTGGGCACATATGCACTGCATAGTCTAAAAGGTTGGGTAGCTGGCCGCCGTCGAGAAGCAGCGGTAGGGCTACGCTCGGGTGCTCCCAGCGACCCAAGCAGCGATGTCATCCGCGAAAGAGTGGATCTGCTTACCTCGACTTTGAGAGGAGGCACAATAGGCCCATCCCCGGATGTTTTGCGATGCCGAAGCTCTGGTTCTGCCATGTTGCTGGAACTACGAGCAGTTGCTTATAGTTACATGAGCTGCGGCACAAACTGAGATCTATACTAACGACAACGTTAATCTGCAGCCACGCATGGGCGTAAGATGAAAGTAAAAGCTTCATAGGTCTGGTATTTAGTTTCTATATAAATTATATAAGGAATAAATCTTGATAGGTGCGGGGTATCCTCGGTAGTAAGAAATTTCTACTGCTGCGTTATTGCCGCCCTTTCCTCCCTACCTCGAACTGGCCCCACGTTATCTAGGGTTCGACGTGCACCGGCGCAATCGAATGGACCAGCCTAAGAGTGCGCGCCGTCGCTTAAGCAGCCGGTTTTTCAAGTAACCGAGCCTGCGCTTTGTGCGTAGAGCGCAGTCGAGCGGCTGTGGCGGCTGCAGCTTAAAGCTGCTATTGCCGACCTTGACCAGTTCAGATAGCGGCGCAACGCCTGCAATGCATAGAGACCAGACGCTCGCAGTACACCAAAGCAGTGGCGATGCAGCGCTCGAGATCCTGCGCTAAAAATAGCATCGAATTAGAAAAATTGCAAGGAATTGCCCACACGATACGTCCGACACGGCCAGTGACTTCCGAAGACTCACTTAGTACGAGCTTTTACGCAAGTTCACGCTCAGCGAAACCACTCACCTGTCTGCAGACGGTCGCCGCTAGGAAGCGACTTCTGAGAGCCTCGCGCCTTATTTACTGGCCAGGTCGTATGTCATGCATTAATCTTGTTGCGCGTGTAGTTATATGTCGCGATGCTCACGAGCCTCGGCTTATCGCGGTTATTTCAAGGGTGTTTCTCAGTTTTAAGTCAGTGGCCAAGCTGAGAGTTCACGCGCGCAGGACATTGTAGTACGGTAAATCGGTCAGATTATGAAAATGCTATACATTATTATCGATTCTCATATAATAAAATATTGGAAGCAGGATATTTCATAGTTTGAGCGGTAAAACTTCTCACCGGCCAGAACGGACTTTGCATGAAGTAGATTATCGACTTCAAGGTTCCGTCGCTCACTTTTGGGATCCTTCATTCTCTTGCTCCGGTTCGCCTATCCGAAATAATCCCAAACAAGCTGGACATCGCACCACATGCTCTTCTGACTCAAGCCATTTTGCTTTGCCTCTAGCCGTCCTCAAATCTTTGGAGACCACGCCTTCAGTTCGCATGTTCCCAAAGCCCGGAACTCACTGCTAACTGACTTTACGATTTCCCTCGACTCGACGAAATTTGAAATTAAGTTATAGGCCAAAATTTTCCTCACAGAACTTGCTCGGTCCGCGTGAAGTGTCGATTTAGCGCTCACCCTTCGAAAAGCATTACTAACCAATTGGCGTTATTATTTTCCTGCTCATAAAGAGCACGTAGAAAGAGATTTAGTTCCCTTAGTGTGCACGCAATTACATATCCTTATTAGCATTCGCAACGGTAGCTTGGGATTTGTCACCTGTGCGCAAGCCTCTTATGTGGCCGTGGAGTACGCAGCTGCTCCAGATTACGCTGCTCTACTTCCGGTTTAGCTGCGCGTATTGGTGCTGCAAGTGCGGCTAGCTACGCTCGCTTCGAGGTGCTAGCCACACTAGTATACGTCACGCGTCTGTGAGGACGAGCCCCCCCACCTCGTTCAATGCCGTCCGTCGGGGTAGCGGGAGGTGCTGTACGGCGTCAAGTTCCTCTCGCCCTAGAGCTCGCAGTCAATCTAGAAGCGTCGTTTAGCCCGGTACGCCCACGGAAAAGCATCCTCCAGATCTCAAGTGAACAAGAAACGCCCCTCAACATTTTTTGAAGTTAAGAAGAGCACTAGCTGGGACTATGCATACTTTCATGCATGCTCTCGGCTTGTTCACCGCGGAAACTCAAGAAATTAGCAGCATGACGTCATTCAGCAAATGTAAAGTGCCTAGAAAGAGATTAAGTTCTCTGAGGGCGCTACATTAAATGTATTGTTATTCGTCTTATTATTATTGTTATTATTCTCTGGCCGTTCAGTTGCGCTTAGCCGAGGTTGACGTTTGGTTCCTTCCGGAAGGTCTGTGGATACCAGAGTGCCCTGAGCCCCGAGGAGACTACTTGACCTAAATTACACCATGGCCGCAAGGGCGCGGCCAGGATTCTTTCAACGAGGGGTCAGAGCACGACCCGTCTGTGGATCCATTCGCATTGCCCGGGTCTTAGCTCAGAGGTGAGGGGCTCGCTCTTGACAATAATACTAATAATTATTATTATTACAATAGTGATACATTTGTATAGCGCCCTCAGAGAACTTAATCTCTTTCTACACACTTTACATTTGCTGCTCAGGAAGGATGATTTAATGGTTAGTGGTAGCATGCAGTTAGGGGTGACATGCACAGGGTCGCCGTGCAAATATGGTTAGTGGCAGCATGCACAGTGTCAGAACGCGAAAACACACAAAGAACGAATCAGATGGACCCACTCAATGCTATGACAAATAGACGTGCTCTTAGTTTCATTTATATTTCGTCAAGTCGGAGGGTGTCGCGAAGTCAGTCGGGAGCAAGTTTCAGGCTTTACGAGCATGTCATCTAACGGCATGTTCTCTATAGAATTTGAGTTGTTCGAGTCTAAGTTGCACAACTTGATCCGGAAAAAACGTTGGTGTAGCGTTTCGACGCCCGATTGGATAGTAGTTCGGATATAGTCCCTAGCAAGAAAATAGAGTAGTAAGAAGTTAGTTATACAGCCTTGAATTTGATGCGCTGCCTGACGGGCAGTCTGTGAATGTCGGGGAGAAGTGGTGTGACGTGGCAGTTGCGAGGTCTAAGACAGCAGACAAGCCTAGCTGCACTGTTTAGCACTAATTGTAAGCGCCTTACTGCACAGGCCGAAAGTCGCTGCGAGCAGCGAGTTACGGAAGTCGAGAGGCATGTCACAAACGTATGGGCCAGCTTGACTGTGGGATCTTTGTCTAAGCAGGCTCGAATTTTTGCAACACCACGTCGTCACTGAAAGTAGGCAGACTTTACCCTGGATTATTCGTCCAGCTCGCTGGGCCGTCTTGTTTACCAAGGCTGAGTGGCTGAATTAGCCACTGGCTGAATTCTCGGAGCAGGAGAATGGCTTTAACTTTCTGCTAGTGAATTTAAAATCTGTTGCTGGTAACCGCCGGTACTAGTACAGCCTGCGGTCGAAATCGTGAAGCTGGCGACAAGCTGACTGTCTGACTGTCTGACTGACTGTCTGTCTGTCTCCTGTCGCTCGTCGCGTTCGCAGGCATCATTGATCGCTAATGGTTGCAATCAGTGTCGGCAGAGACTCGGGTCTCTGACAATCAAGCATCGGATGGCCGAGCCTCGTCATCTGCACACTGCCTTTCCGCAGCATCTTACTGGTTAGCCCATCTAGTTGTCAGTCGGGTAGCTCTATGCGAAAATAAAGTAGCTGCAGCCGGGCAGCGCCCTGCTGTTTCTCGTGGCGTGCAGGCAGGAGGCAGTCTGCAGCGCTGGATGTCCGCAGTCTCGGCGGTGGCGCAAATTAGGTGCAGCGGAAGCAGCATGCGGTAGGAGAGATTAGATACGATCTTTATTTGCGGTCGCATTTGGGATGAAATGCAAACCAGTGGCTCCTTGGAGCTGTGGTGGCTGCGGACTTTATACCCGCCAGAGCCATCAATAGGCGACTTAAGCGCACTGCAGCCCCGCATGGACGCGTGTGCACGAGCCGATGATACTATAGGAGAGAGAGAGAGGGAGAGAGAGAGAGAGAGAGAGAGAGAGAGAGAGAGAGAGAGAGGGAGAAAGAGAGAGAAAAAGAGAGAGAGAGTCTCTACCAGATCGGCATTCCTGCGACGTTCGTTATACACTCACAACTCTACAAACTCGGTGGAGTGATTAGTTCTAAAACCCGACAGAAGTTTACTTGCTAGGCTCGAAGTTTTGATACTAGAGCTACGCTCGTGAGTTACGGCATGCCATTTCTCAATATTTCGTTATATTTCGCGGGTACTGTGAAGGCAGCATGCGTTTCGGCTGGAAGTTGCCTCTGTACGTCACATATTGTTGCTAAGCGGCGAGGGGAGCCGGTACCGTCTACCGCTCAGGTTGATGCTCCAAGAACCGGGCAGCGGGCTCTTGGAGCCGGAGTCCTCGCTCTAGTTTGAGCTCTAGCAGGACGTGCAGGAAGCTGGACAGACATAGCGCAGTAGCGGGCCAACGTTCTCCCGATGAGCTAAACGAGCGCCATTAATTTCGAAGGGAGATCTGCACACACCCATCTGCGCAGCAGCAGTGGCTTTCGGCAGAGGGAAAACAAGTACAAGTCGCACTCGATGGTCTCTCTCTCTCTCTCTCCACCCTCTCTCTCTCTCTCTCTCTCTCTCCACCCTCACATCTCTCTCTCTCTCTCTCCACCCTCACATCTCTCTCTCTCTCTCTCTCTCTCTCTCTCTCTCCACCCTCACATCTCTCTCTCTCTCTCTCTCTCTCTCTCTCTCTCTCTCTCTCTCTCTCTCCACCCTCACATCTCTCTCTCTCTCTCTCTCTCTCTCTCACCCTCACATCTCTCTCTCTCTCTCTCTCTCTCTCTCTCTCTCTCTCTCTCTCCCCCCCCCTCTCTCTCTCTCTCTCTCCACCCTCACATCTCTCTCTCTCTCTCTCTCTCTCTCTTCACCCTCACATCTCTCTCTCTCTCTCTCTCTCTCTCCACCCTCACATCTCTCTCTCTCTCTCTCTCTCCACCCTCACATCTCTCTCTCTCTCTCTCTCCACCCTCACATCTCTCTCTCTCTCTCTCTCCACCCTCCGCAGAGGAAAAAGAAGGGGCAGAGAATGTGCCGCCGAGCAATGCCAATGCACTGCCGGGCCGGACTGCGTACGCGGGGTTCGAAACCCAGCATGCACGAGCGGAGTCGCGAAAATTCAATCGACGGATCGCACTCTGAGAGAGAGAGAGAGAGAGAGAGAGAGAGAGAGAGAGAGAGAGAGAGAGAGAGAGAGAGAGAGAGAGAGAGAGAGAGAGAGAGTGAAACTCTATCTTCGCGTTACCTCTCGCAACGGGCAGGTCACGTGCCACGTGGTTTTGAGAGCTAGACTCACGAAGCAGCCATCACTCAGAAGGGTCGACACTTAATGCAAACGTCTGATATGGGGGAAAGGATGGTTGGGTGTGTCCCTATGACGATAACGAAAGCGGCGAATGCATTGATGCAAAGCTCCAGAACGCCTTTTGCCGCAGCTGGCAGTCGAGTGTCGATTGTCATCTGAAAGAAAGTACTGCTGGGTAGCATTGGCTTTCGGAACGTCTTTTCGAGTACAGCGATAAATCCCACGAATCGGCATCCCAAACGTAGTACTAGCCATTCTTTCATCGCCGTGCCGTTCTTGACAGCGTCGCTCCATGCCAAGCGAATCCGCTGACGCTCTCGCTTTGCTCGTCCGAGCTGAGTTTTAGCGCTCTACTCCTCGAACTGGTCTAGATGGCATCGAGGTTGTTGACTTTGAACAACATCCTGCTGCCCATTGTGCAGTAGCTCGTCAACTCAGTCCCAACACTCAAGCTCCCCATAGTTTTCCGGCTTGCGATTGCCCAGTCAGCCTCGAAACACTTCGATGAAGCTGCTGCGAGCCGCTTTCTTATTGCTCGCGAAGTCCTTGCGGAATGCGTTGCGCTCGTTGACTTGGTCAGATCTTTGACCGAGCCTTCGAGGCCTTTTTGGTCGAGGCCCTGTTGGCTGGAATGGTTTTCTCTACTTAGCCACACATAGGACATTGTCATCTGGATCTACATTGTCTGCCTCACTCTCTTGATTCGCTGGCTCTCGTCTGAAGACGGCTGTTTTCTCTTTAGAGAAGCGGGTACATTGGAGCTCAGGACATTAGAGCCACTGGGTGGGCGATGAATGGATGAAGCACAGTCTGAATATAGGATAGCATCTTGCTCATTCTTGCTCATTTGGCGTACGGGAGGATCCACCGCCCGGAAGTAGCAGCTGCTTGAGTAGTCAGTTGTTTAGCGCCGAAGTCACGGGATAGCAAATGCTATGGTCATTTTTTCTCCTCTGTTCCATCTTATAAGAGAGTAAGGAAACATCTTAATAATGAACAAATGCAATCGTTTCGCCAATGACTAGTTAATTTCACTCAGGAATTCATTTTTTATAACTTGAAATTTCAAGAAGAGTTTCCTTCTTAACCTCCGGAGCTTTCTTCCAGTTTTATCAGGCGAAATGAACAGACCAGCATTTTTCGGGGTCCCAGTAGGCATGCTAAAAAATGCGCTGTACATTAGCAAATAATTCCACTGAAGCCTCTTTATAAAATCTGGGGGAAATATTATGTAAATGATTTGGCTCTAGTAAATCTTGCTCTTGGCCTAAGTGAATGCATATGTGCATTTACTTAGGCAGCTAGAACTATACTAGCTCCAAGCGTGCTGTTACCTGTACTTATCTATTATTTATACTACTGAAAATTAATTACAAGTAATTATTAATAAACACGCATTCATAATTTTAGTGTCTTATTGTAAAGAAATTGATCAATAACATGCATTAACTACATCATCTAGTGGTGAATGTAGACGTAGAGACATTGAATACTGCACCGTTTAAGCTATCTTATGACAATTTGAATAAGTCTGGTTGCAGAAAGAATTTATAGAGAGATTCCATAACAATGCATAGAATAAAAAGTAAATTTTTTTACACCAGGACTTTGGCCATAGCTGTATCTGTTATGACCCGGAAAGTAAATAAATTTTAACCATATCGCTGACCATATTTTTAAGACATTTACGGTCCGACCGAACGCAATGACCTTCAAATAAACAGTAAAGAGGCTAGTGGCACCTCCAGAAAAACTAACTGAAGACACCTTGCTTTAAAATAATAGTAATATTATTAATACACCTGCATAGCACCCTCAAAGAACTGAATCTATATCTAGGCACTTTATAGATGCCGTATAGAAAGCATTACCAAATGATTGATGGTAACTGCCGGAAGCAGCAGGCACTGCGTAAGTGGGTACATGCACACGAAGGATGAATCACAAAGACCCACCGAATGCGGTAATTTGTAAAACTTGTAAAAACTTGTAAAAAATTACAACTTGTAAAACTTGTAAAAATGGAAGCGGTACTGCGGCAAGCGCTTGCATTGCGTGAGAACCAAAAATTTTGTCAAAATGGGCGACGAGACAAACGCAACGACAGTAATTCTATTGAGTTCCGCTGGAACTGACTTCCATAAGAGTGACCGTTTTCTCTCGCTACAAAAAACGTCGCGTCAAGTCAGCTTTCTCAGCCAGTTTTCATCTGGATCTCACGCCGCTAGAGCTGAACCTTGCCGCGAGAGTTTTGCTTATGGTTGTCCCTCGAGACGTCATTGCTGATAGCATGTGAAAAGGCTGCCCACAAGAAGGTGAAGAAAATCCGACCGACACGTGGGAGCGCCGAGAGTTCGTCACGGCTGCACAAGCCCTGGCAGAAGACGCAAGTGGAGAAGGGAATCTTTTCTGTCTCAGTCAAATTCAGGCCGAGGCTCGTAGGTTGAGATGGCTACGGGGGCTTCCGTCAATCTGGGCAATGAAATGACGGAGCCTCACGAAAATTGCTGGATGCATGACGAATACTTGGGCGCTACTTAGTGAAAAAAATTATGCCTGCAGCGCGAGTCTGAGTGAAACGGGAAGGGGCCCACGAGGCTCTCGCTATGGAGCTTTTATGGCAGGCAGAGCGTAGTGAATTCATTGTAAGATGCTTTCAGTGAGATTAGCTTTAACGAGGCCGCGTGCACACTGCGTGCAGCTGACCGACCCGATCGGACGCCCTCTACGTGGTTCGCAGCTTGCCTGCAATCGCGAGTACAAGACTTTGGAAAGAGCTTCTTTCGTTCGCCGCGAGGTCAAACGGAAGTCTTTTGCCTGCTAGTTTTTCGTGCTACACATTTAGAGTAGCACGTCGTGACTGCCGCGTGCTCGCGGAGGATTCTTGCGCCTCGCGGTCATAGAGACAATCTGAGGTGCACTCTGTGGCTCAATCAGTGTTGGGCACGCGAAATCAGAGCTTGAATTAACAGCGGGTTTTATTTTGATGTAAAAATGATAAATTCCCGCACGTCAAATCTTTTCGAGAGGCTAGCGCGACCCCTGTCTCTTCAGAGTGTTTGTCGCACGCCGGTTTCCGGCATCCTCTTTCGGCGGCTATTTCGGAACCGGATTATGCGATCCGCGTCCTTTACATTCCCATGCTGAGAGAGAATAGTGCATGCCGGGCGCGAAATCCGTACATCATACGTAGCCACGCACCGACGGTACCCTACAAAAGCATAATCGAAAGCATCGCCGACGCGCGCCGCCGAGAACGGAGGCGCGCGGCGGCTTTAAGTGAAAGCATCCTATTGCAACGCCTTGTAGAGACGACTGCGGCGAAAAGGGCTTTGGAAGGCCGTCTGAGCAAAGGCGTGCGTGTCTACAGCCGCGGGCCTCGTCAGCCGGCCGAAATAGCGGTAGGCAGGTGGGTGCCCCCTCCGGGTACGCCGCCGCCCAACCGCGAGGGCGTGGCTGAGCTTGACCAGGATCGAGGCGACGAATCGCAAGAGGGCTCAAGGGGCGTGTCGGCCGTTCGCCGGACGCGCCCTCGTCGCCGAGGGCAAGGTCGTGATGGGCAAGGTGCTTTCGCTCCAGGGCGAAGGTCGCGGGCTCGAATCGTGCTGCGGGCCGTTCCCTTGTGCAAGCGGCAGGGATTCTTTGGCTCGAGCCTACCTATCAGATCGACTCCTCTACCAGGCCAAGTATCGTACCGCCCGCTTTTCCGAATCTAACTGTTTACCAATACCTCGTACAAACCTCGAATCTCTTGGAGATCGTGCATTTAGTTCGTATGCTCCCAAAGCCTGGAACTCCCTCCCGACTTGCGTCACAACATCCCCTGAATTGACCGAATTTAAAAAGAACTTAAAAACACACCTATTTAGGACAGCATTTAGAGGATTTCTGCGATTCGTCCTTTATGTGCTTATGCGTACTGACACTGTGCATGTCACCCCTAACTATTACTGTATTATTCATGTTGTTTATCCAGCATGATATCACTCACCATTCGATCGTGCTTCCTTTTCAGCACATGTAAAGCGCCTAGAAAGAGATTGAGTTCTCCGTGGGCGCTGTATTAAGTGTGTTATTGTTATTATTATAGCAGTTAGGACGCTCCTGTCACTAGTTAAATGAGCCTGCTAAATCTGCTATCCTTCAACTTTACCTGTTAATGGGGTGGGGCCGGAGCCGCGATGGGTCACCGTCGGCGGGATTGTGGCGGACTGTAGAAGAGCAAAGGTGGGACCCTAGTAAGACGCCGACATCAGCCCCTATAATAAGCTAGTAGTGCTAGCTAATATGTCTCTTTTTCTGGCTCCAACTTCACGGCTAAATCTAGTTCTTCGTTCTGTATATACGGTCGTACATTGAGGGTGCAATAATGAAGACGTCAAAAAGAAGGCAGATAACGGGAGGAGGCAATACTCTAATTTACCTATTTCGTCATAGCTGAAATGGAAATATCAAAATGCTAGGACTTGACAGGCCTAAGAAATTGAAAGGATCTTTCAAAGGGTGGCCATGGCATTCCCAGCGGCTCGAGCCAGCAGCACTACGACGCGAGGTTGCTGTCGCCCGAGCACTTCCGGCGCCTCCGCTCGGATCAGCAGACGCTGACGTATTGGAAAGCTGCCAGATGTATGTCTAACATGGGCTTAGCATGTCTGCTGCTGTGCTTTGCGCTTTGCAGTTTCGCAAAGTAAGTGGCCGCAAATCATTGGTAGATTATATATATATATATATATATATATATATATATATATATGCGCAGCTGGTACATTCGTTTGGTTGAATACCAATCGTATTCGCGAACGAAAATAAGCTGAATGGAAGGGGCGTTATCTCCAGCAACGACGCGCGGCAGAGGAGACGCGCCAGAACGAAGCTGCTGAATGGCGCGCTGCAAAAGCTAAAAGGTAGAGACGCTCTCGCCGGCAGCGAGACGAGGCCTAAGAGACGGCTCGAAGAAAAGGCGGAAGAGAGCGACGAATTCGCGCCGCGTCGACGCGTCTTCCGTCACACTTGACGGACTGAAAGCTGGCACGTACATGAAATAAGTAGCTGCTACGTGTCGTGCTGATTTGCCACGTGAGAAAAGACTTCTTCTCAGCTCTCCTTTCAACCGTCATGTCCACGGTTAGTCTCAGCCAGCCAAGATAAGTGAAGGCCACGTGACGAGGCTGCTCAATCGCCGTCATCATAACCGGGTAGGTTAGGTTGCCTGACGGACCGGAACTCGCCGCTGACTCTTCGGCGCGCGCGAACGCAGCAGGATCGCGCGCGCGCCGAGCGCGGCGTCGGAGGAGCGCGTGATGCATCGGAAACGTGCCGGGGGAGGAGGAGGAGCGCGCTCCGCTTAGCGGGGGGGGGCCCCCGAGGCGAAGGGGTGCGAGCGACGACCTGCTGCGCGCGCGGTGTGATGAACGCGCGCCGACAGCAGCTGCCGTCGCCGGTAAAGCCTGAGCAAAGGCGATCGTTCTCACCTATAAGCGGGATTGGTTCGATGTGCACGTAGCGCTTTCCGACAGCAGCAGGAGTTGGCCTCTCGCTCGTCATGTTGTGTACCGACGTGAACCACTGTAAAGAGAGAGCGAGAGGGCCATTGAGAAAGGGAGAGAGCGAGAGAAGGGCGAGAAGGAGAGAGAGAGCGAGAGGGCCATTGAGAAAGGGAGAGAGCGAGAGAAGGGCGAGAAGGAGAGAGAGAGCGAGAGGGAGAGAGAGTCAGAGAGCGATAGAGAGAGGGGGAGAGAGAGAGAGAGGGAGAGGAAGAGGGAGAGAGAGAGAGAGAGAGAGAGAGAGAGAGAGAGAGAGCGAAAGAGCGAGAGACCGACCGACAGACAGAGAGAGGAAGAGCGAGAGCGAGAAAGAGAGAGAGAGAGAGAGCTAGCGAGAGGAAGACAGACAGAGCGAGAGAGAGAGAGAGAGCGAGAGAGAGAGAACAAGTAACGCGAGTCATAGTGAGTTGAAATCATGTTTTCAGCGGACGATGCGAGCGCTGCTCTCAGTAGCAGCTTGAGAGACGGCTCGGATTTTAACTTGAAGAGAAAAAATTTATTTGTGCAGATATGCAAAGCGCGACAAAGCCGACTGTTGGTCGAAAGTTGCACTTCTATTAGCTTTTCTTGGCCGCGTATTAAAAAATAGTGTGTCCAGTTTGGTCACCCTTGACATCGGACGGGGCTGCGCTGTGTTGGTGATGCCTTCGTAAAAACAAGCAATTGCCTGCGTCTGTCCAAGCCTTTTGGAGCTTTTTGTTTTTACTGAAGTCGATCGCCGTGTCAAGTTATATGCTCCTGTTCAGGGTGATTTCGGTTGAAAATCGGCAAAACGTCGCACGTCGCGCGAGCAAATGTACTGTCGTATTCAAGCTGCCCACGCAAAGCAGAAGTCAATGTACTGCCGCGATCCGTGGAGCTCTCGGTCAGCTGAGACCAGCCGGATGTGCACTGGCGCGGAGAGCAAAGAACGCCGAAGGTCAAGGTTTCACCGCTTCGCGGCGCCAAATCCGCGACGGCGGCGTCTACGCGCGAGAGCTGGGCGGGCGGGGGAGTCGACGACGCGGCGCTGCGGCGCCATTCGGCGCAGCTGGCCACTTCAGCCTGGCTGGCTCACGTTCGCGCGTAGCCACCCCGAAAATGGCGGCGCACTACTTGGCGCGCCGTGCCCGCAGCTTGGCTGCAAGCGCGCGAGGCAGGTACCTCTGCATAGTTATTGAGATCGGCTACGTAGCGGAATAGATCGACCTGGCCGACGGCTATTTCGGCGCTCTTTTTGACGAGGACGACATTGCTTTCAGGTAGCTCCCACTGGTAGCAGACGGCGATCGCAGCCACGACGACCGCGCTCAGCAGCGCCACGCTTTTCTGATACTTCTACAATGAATAAAATTACTTTGCAGCAATTCTCGCAAAGACTCGCATACTTTCGCACGACCTTTTAACGGGGATGTAGCTGCTGGAGATACCGCGGAAGAGATAGGCTCAAATTACTGCTATTGCCTTTTTTAGTTTGTAGATCAAGTTATTGTGCAAATGAGCGATATCTCATCTGCAAGCGGCCTGACTTTTAGCTATCTCCGCTGAGCTGCGGTACCGTTGCCAGCGGCATTTGATCGTCGGTAAGGCGATTCATAGCGCAGATGGACCGACGCAGCACTTGACGTGAAGCTTTACGCATCGCGGACGAGCGCATTGCTAGCGAGGCTAGAAAGCCAAGCCGGACTATCGGCGTAACGACGGTGCGCTCGACCTTTACCTTTTTTCTATTCTTCAGTGGCGTCAGAGCTTGTGTAAGAGCTCCGACCGGGAAAGGGAGCGGGAGGCGAGATCGCGCGAGCACTTGCGCGCGCGCGCCGTGGCTCGCACAGAAGGCAGACAATTGCAGAAAACAAGAGCGTTGCTTCTGAAGCTACTTCCGCAGTTCTGCAGCTACTTCCGCAGTTCTGCAGCCAGTCGAGTTCTACTTCCGACCTGGGTCTGGCATGCGGGATCACTTCGCGGACTGGTAAAGAGTCAGCGGAAGCGTGCGTCGACGGCGGGTTACCGATAAGCCGAGGCGAGGTAAAACATAAAGCACTGTGTGACCCGCGAATTATTTCACGTGACCGAAAGCCCTCGGACATTCTCTCGAGAGCCTGCCGTAGGTAAGGTGTGGTGCAGCCGATTCGACTGTCACATTTTTTTTATAACGGTTGGCAAGCTTTGGAGGCTGCAATTGCAGGTGATTGCAGCGGGCAATAAAAGATCTGCTGCTGCCGCAGCTGCTGCTACTGGACCCGAACCCATGGCTCTGAAGCACTCGCGCCCTATCGCCATTCTATAGCCTAGCAGCAAAGCTTGCAGCTGGTGAGGAAAGATTGCCTGCTGCACGACTCGAACCCGACGCGCGACCCGAGTAGCGAAATGCGAGCACCTTGCCGACTGGAGCGAATGCCACGGGGTAACCTGCCGCTGCATTGTCAACCAGTTTTATTTTAATCAAGCTGCAGAGTTATGCAGAGAATTACCCGAGGCAAATAGCCCTGCGTGCGACGGGAGCGCGGGATGGGGCGTGGCGTGGCGGGGCGTAGGGCGCGAGCGCAGCCTCGGCCGCCGCCGCAGCGGACGCTCGATGGACCGACGCCGCGCTGCGATTCGCTGCGCTCTCTCGCCCGTCCGTCTCTACTCCACCCGTCTCTTTCTCACGTGACTAGTTCGGCGAATCGAGGCGGCGCAAAGCGCCGACGTGCAGCAGACGCTGCCCCGACAGCCTGCCGACCGCAGGCTGTAGCTAGGCGCGACCGACTTGCTGTTCTGCTAGCAGTTTTCTTTAGTTTATTCGCTGGTCATCTTATCGCATGGAATTCAACAGTGCAATTAGTTCTTTCAGGCTGTATGAAATGGTATAGAAGTTCACCTGTATACGACGTTAGCCCAAAAATCTGCACCCTCCGAGAATCAAGGCTAGCTAGGCGATTATAAACCTACGCGGCAGGGTTTTGCCAAAATCAAAGCAGTACGTGCTAGCTAGCAGGAGATAGGATTAATATGAAGAAGAAATATGAATTGCATGTCATTACGTGGTGCACCAAAAGTTTGCCTCTTGATTGAGGAAAACCTGGCTAAATTGCGAAGCTAGATGGATGTTTCCTATGGTAAAATTAATAATTAATAATTAATAATAATAAATTAATAATTTTTTAAATTATTTTACCATAATTAATATTCGAAGCTAGATCTACCATGGAGGTTTTGAGCGCATACGGATTCAGTGGGGAATTTTGAAGTATAATTATTGGTAGCGGGAAAAAATCTGAATACAAATTATTTCGTAGATCTTTCAAGCATTCATCTTTTGGGAAATGCATCTCAGGGACTGCATTGGGCACTTGGTTAGGAATGGTCGAGGTGTGAGCCAATTTAGTATCTCGTGCAAGAGCATCTCCAAGTCTTGTACTATTTCGACTCTCCATAAACCTCGCCTGCTGTTCGTGTTATTAATAATCAAGTCTTGCCTATCGCCCTTTGCCTATTGCCTATTTTATTCTATGCATATATTTTGTATCATACTCATTATACGAACAGAAGATTGGCAGTAAAATAGGGGCTCGCTCTGAACTCAGCAGCAGACCCAAAAATGGCCGACAGGCGGCATGGGCAGGCCGTTTAGCGAAAGCTATGCAACTCTGCCGTGCGAAATTTTAAGGCTTGGTCCTCTACAAAAAAAACTCCTGGCTGCTATGCCGTTGGTGTTATTACATAAAACTGGGTGAAAGGTTAGCCACAAGTACGCCTACATTTAGCAGCTCCCGCCAGCAGCGCCTGTCCGCGCCACAGCGAACCCCACTATTTTGACGAGATTTGGTCTTTCCTTTAGCCGCGAAGCTCCGCCGTGATATGCGCTTCTCGTGCTGTTCGCGACGACGAAAAACAAACGTAGAGCATTTTAAGTCTACTTCTCTTCGTAGGGCTCAGCGCGCGCGTCGCTCGTTAACTGAGCGAACCGGTGCACACTCGCATCGGTGAGCTACGTACGCGGTGCAATCAGCTAGACATGCCCGGCGGTCGAGCCACTGCAGACTACGTCGGCGAGCCTAATTCCGGGGCACTCTAGCCGGACAGCGTCCGACGACCGCCCGATAGTGCTGCGTCTCCTCGTAGTGACAGCGCAGCGACGCGGGCCGCTTCCCACAGGGCCACTGAGTGCCCCGAGTGCTGCGACTAACCGCCGGCGGCAGCATCTGAGAGAGCGCTCATTGGCGAAATGAAAAGCACCGAAATCCCGCTGCGCGCACGCTGCGCGCCTGGCGCAGCGTGCGCGCCATCGCTCTTTGGCTAGGGCGCGCAAGTGAGCCGCGGGGCGGCGCACGAATACGCACCATCTTGCAACGGCAGCGGCGGCGGTGGCGGCGTCAGGTAGTCCGACCGTCGTTGCCGATCGGCGCTGGCGTGGCTCTCGCGTATCGATCGCAGAAGCCATTCTTTGCCTACGAAAGCCGTCCACGCGCAGGCCATCCGGCCATTGTTTCTCGGCGGCTTGGGCACGTGATCGCCGCAATGCACCGCCGCCGCGAGCGGCCGCGGCCTGAGGGAGCGCCGAGGCTTTGTGGAGCCGCTCGCAAAGAGAAATGCGACGACGATCGTGGCGCGAGGTCTTAGGGAGCGCGCTCCCGCATTTACTACAGACTGGCTGCCTCTACACCGCTCGCTGCCGCCGCTTCGTTGCCAAGTGGTGCCGTGCTCGACGTCTCGACCGCCTCGGTCGGACGTGCGACGGAGGGCGCGTGCAACAGAGGATGCATTCTTTATGACTTGTATGTAGACTCCTTTTCAGTTTGGATGATTTGTTCATTCCCCAGATCGGCTAATACTGCTTGCATCAGACTGAAGGTTGAAATGCGAGTTGAGCTCGGCTTGCACCGCCATGCCGTAGAAAGATTTCTGATTTCGGTTGAATACAGTTAGCTGTACATGTCCATAATTAAAGAAAATAAAGCTCGCGGAAGTTTGACGAGATGTACAGCAAAGTTTATTCAACCGAACCCAGACCTTTTCTACAAAGTTATTGTACAAGCAGAGCCGAACTACCATTTCAAATTTCGGTCTAATGCCAGAAGTTTTAGCCGAGTAATGGAATTTACAGGGCAACAAGCTATACTGAAAATGAAGCCCTATACAAGTTACGAGAATGCATCTGAAAAAGCTTCGCGCATGTACCTCTATCTGCCAAGGTTTAACAAGTTGGGACGCAAGTCGCATGTGATGCAAAAGCCGGCAACTCTTTTATTTATAAGTATTTTGCTTCCGGTTTACATCCCGTTTAGACTTGGTTTGTATAAACATTTTTTCTTTTATGGAAAAGTCGTAAAAACTTCCGTTTCAACTTCTAGCATTTTGTCTTTTGAAAGATACCATAAGAATATTTGATTGTCGAACCAATTCTATAAGTATTTTCTTGTCACTTCCCTTGAAGGTTTATGGTAAAAATCAGCACTTTTGAATTGTGCATGTGTGATGCCACAATATTTTTTATGGAGGCTAGACTTGACCTTTGCTGGCATTGATTGATATGGTCTCCGTTAGTCTTCGTATGCCTGAAGATAGACGGTCAGTCTTGATCTTTTATATGTTTTCTCAAGCTTTCACTTAGTAGACCTAGCTAGTTTTATGTCTGCAATAAAACACATGCCGTCTGGGCGATGGCCAACATTGCGCTTAGTAAGACGTACAAACTCGCTAAGCATGTTAGGTAGTTTCAAGTGTCCTGTTGCATCATTTTACCAATGATGCCAGGTCGGAAGGAAGATTGAGGGGCAAAAAAGATATTTTCACACGGACAGCGCCGATGTCTAGGGGTAGTCGGCCGGAGGTTTCGCGATCACTCATGATTTTGGATTTTGGATGGAAAAGAGAGCGCTTACTGTAGACTGCATTAGATCCGCATGTGGTCAGATGAGCAGAATTTGGTAAAATTACGGGGTCATAGCATACATTTGTTAGAGATTATTTATTGAGTGCGTGACCCTTGCTGTGAGCGGGGTCATGCACGTGAGCCCGAAAGAGAAAATGAGTCAGTTGTGTCCCAATATTTAGAAACTCTATACTTTAAAGCCCAAGCCTACATAGTTGGGTAGGCCGCGGCATATGGAAACGCAGCCTGAAACAGGAAGCATTTAATGGGTGTAGATGTCCGTTGGCAAGCAATTTATTACGCGATACGGTCAAATAACAAACAGATACGCTTTTAACAGGTGTTAGATTAACTGGTTTCCATATACGATGTTCGCAAAAACTTCCGTTTTCGGTATATAATTTTGAAACGGCAAGAATTCCAGGAGCGCTTGGTATCGGGAGAGATGAATTTCAGGATGAGGTCACTCGTGGCTGGCTAGAATGCGGACATTGAGGTGCTACAGCCCGTTGTTTTTTCTGCACTGGCCGAGCAGACGAGCATCATCATACGCTGGAGATATAATAAAATAAGCAAATGCCGTGAGGAGCTGCACTCGTCGTATTAAAACTGCTCTCGCTTTATAAACTCAAGTCAATAGGATGCACCAGCTTGATTGCAGCTATGTTTTAAGTCTGGCATCTGACGCCCACCTGCTGCAGTAATGATGCCAAAATGCATCTGTCTAGTTCGTTAGCCAGGATCTGCCTTTACGGCAAGTCACGTGTTGACAAAGAAGAATAGCCCGCAGTAAACAGGTCTCTTGAGATTTAGATTCATCTTTTAACTGCCACACCTAAACTTGAGAAAAGCTGCTGGATTAAGAGTATATGTTATGCTATGTACCTCGAGTTGTCGTCATTCAACGGGCAACGTGTAACGGCAGGCATATTTGGATCTGCTCCTGAAATGAATTAACTAGATGATGCCAATGCTTAAGCTCTACTCTTAAGAGGCGATATAGTTAGCTTGATTATCGCAGGTAAATTATGTTATTTAATTTACTTGGTCCTTTAAGCCAGTTCTGCACGTTTAAAGAATCAGCATGAGCTCAGTTGGCCAGCTGATATTTTTTTATGCCGTACGTATCCGGTTGCCCATGGACATTGTGCCAGTAACTGCACACAGCTTAATCCAGAAACAGAAGATCTGTACTAATGTAACGGCATAAGCCGAGCGGGTGCTCATTCTTATGCAACATCAAATCTCCTACCGCCGACTGTGGCACATTATTTACCTCCGTCCTGAGCTGCTATATCCATGCCACTCACTTCCTCGACTGCCTTGCTGACTCGGCTATGGTTCTTAGTTCTACTTATTTCTTGAGACGAAGTCTGCTGGATACGTTAAAAGCATCGACAGCCACTCTGACCTAAAGTGCGCCACTGAGAACTCTCCTGCGAATAACCGACTTAATCTTTGTGGCTTGAAGGGGTTACAAACGGAGATAGCATACATAGATACCTAAACATGTCGAAGGCAGATAATGAGTATGGACCGGTAGAAGGCATAAGGCAGATGCTGACTATGCACTGACATCCTGTCGGTGCAACCAACACTACAGATTATACAGATGTGGTGAATGATAACAATAATAATGCACTTGATAAAGCGCCCTCAGAGAACTCAATCTCTTTCTAGGCGCTTTACATTTACTGCAAAGGGAAATGCGATTGAATCGTGAGTAATATCATGCTTGATAAACATGAATAACATGGTTAGGGATGACATGCACAGGGTCAGCATGCAAGTGTGGTTAGTGGCAGCATGCACAGTGTCAGCACGCATAAGCACATCAAGGACGAATCACAGGGACCGACTAAATGCTGTCCTAAATAGGTGCGTTTTTAGGTTCTTTTAAATGTGGTCAAGTCAGGGGATGTTCTATAACAATGATAATAATAATGCACTTGATAAAGCGACCTCGGAGAACTGAATCTCTTTCTAGGCGCTTTACATTTGCTGCAAAGTGAAATGCAATTGAATGGTAAGTAAAATCATGCTTGAAAAACAAACAAAATGAATAATATGGTTAGGGGTGACATGCACAGGGTCAGCATGCAAATGTGGTTACTGGCAGCATGCACAGTGTCAGCACGCATGAGCATATCAAGGACGAATCACAGGGACCCACTAAATGCTGTCCTAAATAGGTGTTTTCCAGTTCCTTTCAAATGTGGTCAGGTCAGGGGATGTTCTGACGCAGGTCGGGAGGGAGTTCCACGCTTTGGGAGCATACGAACTAAATGCACGGTCTCCAAAGGATATAAGGTTTGTACGAGGTATTGGTAGACTGTTGGATTCCAAAAAGCAGGTGGTACGATGCTTGGCCTGGTGGGGGAGTAGATCTGAGAGATAGGCTGGAGCCAAAGAATGAAGTGACCTAAAAGTGAGCGACAAAACCTTGAAGTCAATCCATTGCTTGACTGGTGGCCAGTGCTGGTCGGCGAGAAGTGGTGTGATGTCGCAACTGTGTGGCTCACGACGGACAAGACAAGCTCCGGATTTTTGCGCCATCTGTAATCGCCTGATTGCACATGCCGGTAGGCCAGCGAGCAGTGAGTTACAGAAGTCAAGACAGGATGTTACAAATAGGTGGACCAACTTAGACGTGGTATCCTTATCTAAACAAGCCCGAATTTTAGCGATGTTATGTAGCTGAAAGTAGGCAGATTTGACTGTGGAGCTGATGTGGTCGTCTAACTAGAGGTCACTTTAGAACATGACACCTAAATTTCGAGCTGATTCAACTGAAGATATGCTGGCAGAGCCAATTTTGAGCGTCAGCCTTTCCAATTTCTGAATCACACTGGGTTTGCCCATAACTAGTAAGTTAGTTTTATCATCGTTTAGTTTTAGAAAATTTGCTGCCATCCATGTACGGATGTCATCAATACATGCAGCAAGTGAGTTGAGAGAATTTGAGGTGCTCGAAGGCTGAGAGGGATCAAAGCAAAGGTACAACTGAGTGTCATCCGCATAGAAGTGAAAGCCTAGATTGTGCTTCATGAGCATGTGTGGATTCAAGCGTTCAATACAGATAAGGTTTAAAAAAAAATCTTA
The DNA here is from genome assembly GCA_009760855.2 of Cristatella mucedo. Classification (NCBI taxonomy): domain Eukaryota; kingdom Metazoa; phylum Bryozoa; class Phylactolaemata; family Cristatellidae; genus Cristatella; species Cristatella mucedo. The sequence goes on from WPIO01000179.1 coordinate 409,141, forward strand.
CCGTACCGTGTTTAGCAATTTTCACTTTGACATACAGATATGGCCCCCAGCAGGTAGATTCCACAAAAATGAGCACACTAACGGCACTAGCATGCACGGTAGTCTGGAACATTAAAATTATGAATAAATGACAGCTGCCTTGAGCAGATAATTCTTTCCTCCACGAAAGATTCTGAGCTCTGTCTGCTTGACCTTGGACGCAGCCTGGATCCTCCAGAACCAGTCCCTAGCCTGTATCTCTTTAAAGACGGGTACGTGAACTGTGCCACTTTGGCTTACCATCTTCAACAAATTTATTAGGACCCATGAACAATGCGTGCAGACATACATGTATATGTCATCTGCTAGGGCTTATAAGTAAGTCACAAGTGATCCACGGCAAGCCCAGCTGATGTACTGCAAAGAGTTTAAACAAACTTTACCCAGCACCCACTAGTGAATGCCAAAAAAAGGCAGCCCTACCCACAGCAGCCTGTTGTTGCTGCAGTGTTTTCTTTCGGTACTCTTGATGTAAAATGTGTCGCTTACTCCAAGGTGAAGACCATGGCTTAAGCAGAACTTTCCAATGACCTGGATGTGGCTAACGCGTTTCTCATTTACTACAGTTCTGTCCTTAGTAGATCCCACCAAATCTCTTCCTATTGTAATTCCAAAAACGTCCAAATACTGTTTAATTGATTTGACCATATCGAGAGAAGTGCACAAAAAAGTATGCGAACAAGACTCATCTTGGTGGTTGTTTTATCTGATTAATATTTTTCTTAAATTTTTCGAAATTGCTCTTTAATTGTAGTTTTTGCCAAATTGGATGAAATTATCATAAAAAATCACTGAAAAATATAAACCATTTTTAACAATTTGTTTTCCGTTACACATTTTTTATCCATAGTTGGAGTTTCAGTTTCAGTATCTTTTTGCTAAACAATTTCTGTTCGAAACAGTTAAGCAGTTAAACAAACACCTGTTTACTGGCTTTTGATTTTGGGCGAAAAACAACTGTTTTATTACCACTGTCAAAAATTGGCCAGAAACTCTAGTATAGAGCAAGCAAATGCAAAAAAGTATGCTGCTTAGCCTAGCACGCTAATGAAAACATAAATACACTCACGGCCGCCGGTTACTGAGACCTACGGCTAGTGAACAGCACTATATCATCCATGGGTACGCACGTAAATCTGACCAGAAAATTTCACTGGAACTAAAAAAATGCTGATGTGAAAGTAGCGTCTCCAGCTAAGACTTAGAAGATGCGATGTGAGTGCAGGTTGTGACCGAAGCCGGAATCGAATTGCCGAGCTCACTCACGGCCACTTTTTTGTTTAATCAGGGATGCTGGAGGTGTCCAAAGATTTTTCTTAGACTCTTGCAGGCTTAGCATTATTCGAAGTAATTACTTAAAATGCTGCCAGATTGTTAATGCAGTCTCCTTTAACCGGAAATCGCTGCACGTGCATGCAGTAATCTTTAATCGCGGCAGCTCGTACAAGAAGCCGAAAGAAATTCCAGGTAGCCATTGTGATCCGCGTGCGGAATCATCAAAATCAGGTCTATTGATGTTAGTTTTGTCATAGCAATAATCCCTATAAAGCTGTACAGAACTGCCGTAATCAAACAGAATGTGACAATCCAGGATGCTCACTCATTCTTATCACATTGAAGTTAACGTGTTTGAGCTATACAAATATTTGCCCGTGCAAAGCCGTAGCGCTGGCCTCAGCAACTTTTGGACATCGATTGCCAAACGTGTTAACCGGCCTCAACATTTTGTAGCTGCAAGAATGCCGATGTGTTTAGAGCATCATGGTGGCTGAGCAATGCTTTTCGATGTGGTAGGCAGACAGCAAAGCCGAGATAATGCCATTTTTAACATCAATTACGTCACGTGTGAGGTTAATGCTTTGTAGGAGTTGAACCCCGACCTTGCCAAGCCAAGTCCACAGTGAAGGAGATGTAATCAGTCGGGTCCTGACGTCACGTCACCGAAAGTGTGCCTACCGGTAATTGGCCCCTTCGTTTGCACGTAAGCGCATAGCTTCTCTTTCCGCACATGCCGAGAGGTAAATAGGATCTAAGGGTGAAAGGAGTTTTCTCCCTCTTCGCTACTTTCACCCATTCAGCTTTTAGCTGTATTTTCTAGAAAAAATTCTATAACAGCTACAAAGCTTTCCCCAGAATGTCACACGCCCAGGATCTAATTAGAGAACGGATTGCATTCAGTAGCAGCTCGATGGTGGATATTCGCGTAGTCACTGCTAGTCAGAGTGATTAGAACGTGTAAGGCTTGTTTCCCTTTCAGGATGCGTCCAAGGACTCCAAGCTTAGCTAAACTTTTCATTTTCTTCAACACAGCCATGGCTCCTGGCTGATCATTGTAGTCAAAATGACTTCTTACTCTGACTCACAAGGCCCACGATTAACTGGCCCATTTAGAGCTGAATAGTAATTATAAATATAAACAAGTCTTTTGTAAAGCGCCCCAAGAGAAACCAATCACTGTTCAGGCGCTTCAAAACTCTCTTCGAGAGAAACAATAACTAATAATTAGTGAAAAGCAAGGTATCCTGCTTAGGCAAGCGTGAAAATTTACATTGTCATCATGCTACGGCAAGCATGCAAAAGCACAAACAAGATTCACGGTTTGCATGTGGCAGAATTTTCGTTTACTAGCATTGACTCAATCATGCACAGTTGGGCAAAGCGCTCGGGGGAAAATGAGGTCTACTTGAGTGCTTTGTAAAAGCAGGTCCCCGTCGCCCCTATTCAGTACGTATACAGTTTCATTACGATTCAACGCGTAAAAGGACAATGCAATTGAACAGAGCCGAGGCGGCGTGGAAAGGGCAGGTTGTCAGCTTCTTTCTGAATGTCGTCAAATCTGGAGATGACATGATTTCATTCGGTAGTGAGTTCCAAGTTATGGGAGCATAGTAACTGAAGGCACGATCACCAAAGGATTTGAAGTTAGTAAAGGGCAAAAGCCACCAACCAGAATCAGAAGAGCAGGTGGCGTGACGACTGGTGTGAAGCGAAACTAGTTCAGCTTGGTAGGCTTGGTAGGCTGAGAGAATAGGGGGATACAGGTGAGTGTCTTGAAGTTGATACGCTACTTGATGGGCAGCCAGTGAGGATTGGTAAGCAGTGGTCTAATGCGACAGTTGCTACGTTAATGACAGATAAACCTAGTTGCAGAGTTTTGCACAAACTTTAAACGTGTTATTGGACGGGCGTGAAGACCTAAACATCAATGAGTTACAGAAGTCTAGTTGGAATGTATGCATGCTTGAACCGGCTTGACATTGTGGTGTCCTTATCCAAGCGAGCCTAAATATGTGCAATGTTACGTAGCTGAAATAAGGCAGACTTAACTGAGGAGCACACGTGCTCATCGACTGATAAGTAACTTTGGAGTATGACACCAAGACTCCGGGTGTAGACTACATGATATGCTGGTAGAACCAATTTGGTATGTTGGGCTTGATTGTTTCTGTGTAACGCACGATCTGCCTCTATTTAATAAGTCGGTTCGTCTTTATTCAATCTCAGAAAATTATCGACCGTGCAACTACAAATTTTAGCAATGCATTCTGTTCGGGAACCTTAGAGAGTTTGAGATGCTGGAAAGCAGGGAAGGATCAAAGCAAAAGTAAAGCTGCGTGTCGTTTCCTTAAAAAGTAAAAGCCTAGACTGTGCTTGGCAATTGCACTAGCTAAAGAGATTGCATAAGCGTTGAAAAAGAAGCGGACCAATAACGGATCCCGCACGGGCACTCCGCGCATCACGTGGCTCACTTGAAAATCCTTTTCGATAAAGGTCTATTCTCTGAGTTTTCCTATTTATATAATTCCTAAATAGTTGCAATGCAGTCGGCGTGGCTGTTTAATTTAAACCTAGGAAGTCAGGCAGGAGCTATTGGCCACGATAGCCGGCCCTATCTCGGAAGAATATCATGATGTTCTTCGGCGACGTCTTTTGAATGAAGAGAGGCAGCTACACTAGTGAGTCCAGCGAACCCAATACCATATCTTCCTAGAAGAAGCCGACTGAGTATCTTTCTCACTATGTTTCGCTGGCGAGACATGAAAATAATAAAATTAAAATGAAAACGAGACAAAGAAAAGGACAGCTACGCAGGAGCATCCAAGCCGCAGAATCCTTTGTTCGCACCGAGGCCATTCCTATCGAGAGAATTCTGGAAAACTTTTTTCGATGTCGTGCGGTCGCCTCCTTCGTGGAGGTGTGCACAATTGCCTATACTTTCTCCTCATTGGAAGGTCAGAGTAGTCATACGGCGAGATCAAATGGTCGAAAAATAGCATAGGATTATCAGCACAAGGAGTCGTTGTCCCCTTGCAAGACAAACAAGTTAGGAGGCACTTTGAAGGTCGATGCAGCATCGAGCTGCACGAGTAAAGTCGCATCAGTTTCTGGGACCTAAGGCAGTTCTTCCGGAAGCTCGCATGCCCTCAGAGAAATTCTAGATTATGATTAGGAAGGTGATTGCTACCTTAAGAAGGTTGCAGCCAGACCGTTGATCTTCCTAGCAAACTTGTCCGAATAGTGCAGGTTTTTCTACCACGTAGACACCTTCACCATGACTGCGAAAGTCACGAACAGCCTGGTCGACACAGCCTCAGCGTGCGTCGCCGTCGTCCACTTAATAGCGTATATTCGCAGGCGTAGCAAAAGGCGTCAGCGAGGGGAGTGATGGCGCCTGGGATGCAGATATATCAGCTAATGAAGGAGTCACGTGAGCCACCTCATCAGCCAAGGTCCTGCTAGAGTGGCCTACGCAGAAGTCACCGTCGCTTGTGTAGCAGGATTAAGGCTCAGAGAGCACACCAATCTGAGCACTGATGGCTCAACTAGCGCCTTCCGTGCTTCGGGTGAGGAAATATTTGTGCCATGCATAAGTTCATCACTGCAAGAGTCGCGTCTGCGCGAGTAACAGCCATCGGGCAGAGGGGCAGCACCGGCGAATACTGAGGGAACCATAACCACCTGCAGGGAAAATACGTCAGATGGCGACGGCGAATGTCTATCCTTACAAAATTTAGCATCAAAGCTCGTCAAGATGAGGCCTGTGCAAGAATCTCCGCCGCATATGTACAACAGGTCAGGCCTAGAAGTAGAAGTAGCAGGATCAATCCTCTCTAAAAGAACAACAATATTCTACAGCAGCAGGGCCGCCGGTTTTCTCGGAGCTACCTCCATCTTAAGAATAGAATGGAATAGTGGGCCGTGATAGTCCAGGAATTAAGGTGCTCGCTCTTCACTCCCGAGGCCGAGGGTTCGAATCCGGCAGCGGAAAACAATTTATTGCTAACTTCAAGTGGCGGTGATAGCCGTTAATGCTCTTCTGACCACATCAGCTCCACAGTCAAATCTGCCTACTTTCAGCTACATAATATTGCTAAAGTTTGGGCTTGTTTAGATAAGGATACCATGTCTAAGTTGGTCCATGCATTCGTGACATCCCGTCTCGACTTCTGCAACTCACTGCTTACTGGCCTACCGGCTTGTGCGATCAGGCGATTGCAGCTGGTGAAAAACTCCGCAGCTAGGCTTGCCCGTCGTGAGCATAGCAGTTGCCACATCACACCACTTCTCGCCAACCTGCACTGGCCACCAGTCAAGCAACGGATTGACTTCAAGGTTTTGTCGCTCACTTTTAGGTCACTTCATTCTTTGGCTCCTGCCTATCTCTTAGATCTACTCCCCCACCAGGCCAAGCATCGTACCACCCGCTTTTCTGAATCCAGCAGTTTACCAATATCTCGTACAAACCTCAAATCGTTTGGAGACCGCGAATTTAGTTCGTATGCTCCCAAAGCCTGGAACTCCCTCCCGACACGAGTCAGAACATCCCCTGGCTTGACCACATTTAAAAAGAATTAAAAAACACACCTATTTACGACAGCATTTAGTGGGTCCCTGTGATTCGTCCTTCATGTGCTCATGCGTGCTGACACTGTGCATGCTGCCACTAACGACATTTGCATGCTGACCCTGTGCATGCCACCCCTAACCATGTTATTCATGCTGTTTGTTTATCAAGCATGATATTACTCACCATTCAATTGCATTTCCCTTTGCAACAAATGTAAAGCACCTAGCAAGAGATTAAGTTCTCTGAGGACGCTTTATCAAGTGCATTATTTTTATTATTCTTATTATTCTACCGCTATACAAATCAGACTTCTAAATAAGCTATTATTAACATGACTATTATTATAGGGGCAGATGCTAGTGAGCATAGCCTTTAGCTGGGAATTCTCTGAGATTTTCTCTCCTCACACATCCTTTCAGCAATATGATTGAGGACTGGGTATATCTGCACACCTTACCCCGGCGGAGCTCTATCGGATGCTACTTTACTCCACGTCTCATGCTCTCGGGATCCCACCCTGTCGCCACTGCTGTAAATGTAAATATGTGTGAGCAGTCGCAAACGCAAGAAGACCGCACTGACAGCCCGGCTGTGTATTACACATAAATCACAGGAAGCCAGGTAGAAGCTAATAGCCATTATGGCCAACCCACCTACCCCTTGAGAGTATGAAAGTTTAATAATGAGTCTGCTGTTCGCCGGAAGCGGAACTTACACCAAGATGACAGCGGATCCGACAGTGATCAATGGTATCGCTCTCGAGAAATCCACCAGAACTAGCTGAGCGATTCTAAGTCAGCGTATTTACATCGGTCGTTACACACTCACAGCAGTGCTGAGTCTCTTGAGTGACTTTCTCGAAAACATGAACGGAACTTACATACTAGGTCCAAGTTTTAATATCAGACTTTAGCTGGTCTGCCTCTACTCGTTCCTGTGGCTTCGAGAGTTAAGGCAGTGCGAAAACTGGATGGAAGCTGTTAAAGTTATCCTGGTCAGGTGTCGAATTCTTAATGAGTGGCCTGACAACAGCCTCTTTGGAAGATGCTCGGACTTAAGGCTAATGACAGATTTAGCATGCTGAGACTGTGCAGGTTATCACTAATTGTATTGAAATTCTTCCTTAAAATATATTTACAAAGCCTAGGAAGAGATTTAGCTCTCTGATCGTATTATGCCAGCGTATTATTGATATTATTTTGCTATTTAAACAGGGCGGCAGTAAATGTAGGCATATCGAGAAAAAAGTAGGCATGGGCCTAGAGGGCTAGTAGTTTTCTTAGACTGGGATATAAGCTTCGATATCAGAGAAGCCGGGACAGGCTTGAAGGCGGACATCAAGGAAGGCTAGGGAAGGAGTATAAAGACGTCAGGGAGACTGCCACCTTGTAGATAGGCTATCTAATCTTTTTTAATCTAGTTGATAAAGAAGCTGGAAATTAGCTAGGTCACGTTTGTGCGACTGTGGTTGCATTACGTTCTAACAGCAGATATAGTTGGCTTTGGCTATGGTTGATCGGTAAGACCTTTAATAATCTTCGGATGGCGGAAGATCAAAATTCAGTCTTGATTTATTTGTATGTTTTTTCAAGCTTGTATTTAGTATTCCTAGCAGATTCTTCAGTAAAATAAAGCCTGTATTTGCGAAGGTGTACATTGGGCTTGGTCAGAGGAGCAAACTTGGTCAGAGGAGCAAACCTGCAGGCGTCTTGTGGTAGAAATCTACCAAGGAGGCTATGTCAGATGATGGAGGATTAAGCAGAAGTGGTGAGATTTTTTTTGGCGCAGCGCTTCATTATCAAGGCTCTTCTGGTTTCGGGATTCAAAGGCAACTTTCGATACCAAAGGGCTGACATACTGCTGAGAAATAGAGATCCGCATGTGGTCAGATCAGCAGAAATTGGTTGTAGTAGGAGTTGACAGTGTACAGTCGCAGGAGAACATATGCGATGCGATCAAGAGTGCGTCGCTTGATTTGAGCGAGCACATGCATACGGGCCGCAAGAGGGATCGGAAAATTTGACATAAAACAATTCGCGGTATAGGGGGCGCTATGTATATGACTGCCACTGGTGACAGCTACTGGCTGGATGAGCTCAGCATTTCAGAGATTCAAAGTGCTGCTTCAAGGAGACTGTACGTGGCTGAATTTCATAGAGATCGGGAGACAACTGCAGCTTCACCACTAGTTTTCAGTGACCTCGGGGTATGGCAGAAAGAGAAGCTGACCTGCGTATCTACAATTCAGGCGCCGCCAAGCAGGAGCAATTAACTAGCCACCCCTTTATTGCACTTAAAGCCTTTTGGAAATAATTTATTTTTAGTTACTGGCTTTGACTCTTAGTACGGAATTTCTTTTTAAGGCAATATTTTGGTTCTCTGACTGCCTACACGAGCACTTCTCTTTCGCGCCATCATATGCTGTGACACGAATGATGCTCACTGTCGCGACTGTCCTCCCGATTCTGCTACGCTTCTCTCGCTCTCTCTCTCTCTCATTCTTTCTTGCGTCATATGACGTCTTATGGCTACTGCACTGAAAGCCGAAATTTGTGAATAAAAAAAATCACGAAATAAAATTATTTCTATTGCGCAAATTTACCATGCAAATGCATGCGATGAGCCGAAGCGCTGCAAGTGAGAGGAACAGCAATCCCTAGCGACTCCAGTGTGGCTGAAAATTTAGTTTCTCCAATCACCAATCACTGATGGGCCATTCTACAAATAAATTCTTAATTTAACTTTCATAGGCATGGTGCATACTTTTTTTTTATAGAACACTTGTTACTGTGGATGTGCAGCGTTTTATCGCCAGCACGAATCCTTATTCTTCAGTACCCGCCTTATCGCAGCTACATTTTAGCAAAACAGACCTTGCATACGATGAGATTCTCTACGATTTCTTTTGCATTAAGACTTCTATGGCTGCAATTTGTATAAGTATGAAGATCACCAGGGCATTTCGCCTCGCATTCTGTTGAGTTCGTCCTTTACGACCCACATAAATATAGGTCCACTTGTGTTAAGGTAAGCTCCTGAACTTTCCAATAAGGTGCAAAATGAAGTAAACTCTTAGTGCAGGCCATGGTTTACAAATTGCGATCCTTTTAGTGCACAACTAGAGTGAGCCTATACCGAAATTAGATGGATAGGCGAAGGACGCGTGAAGCTGAAGTGACCCGCGACTAAACTACTGCAAACTGTTTACGCTGAGCAACATTCGGTGCCAAAACTAATAGGAATGAATTATTGCAAGCGTAAATACATACAAAGGCTCAGAGCTTTCACGCGGATATATATATATATATATATATACATATATATATATACATATATATATACATATATATATATATATATATATATATATATATATATATATATATATATATACAGGTTGATACGAGCTTTCGCTCACTATAGCCAATGAGAAAGAAAGCTCTCAGTTTTGCGCCATGGTAAATTACAAGGAGCAATTACAAGAAGCGGGTATAGAGCTCACGGTCGCAAGCGGTAGTGAGCTTTAGCAACTAGTGCTGCATTCGATAGGACTACTTGGTTTTTCTTGCGGCCCTCTTATGACGGAAGCAATCGCGTCCGGTTCGGGAGTGATTCGGGCAAATGACGCCAGTCTCCGATGGCACTCGGCCAGCCTTGAGGCCCGGGCGCCTGACCCGCTCCGCTTTATGTCGATGTGATAAATATTCTAGATATACTATGACCGATGTGCGATGTGCGATGTGCGATGCCAAGTGCGATGACCGTGTTCTGGGCTGAAGCGGACGGCGGCAAAGCGGTCGCACTTCACGGCCCAAGGCTCTTCCGCAGGCGTACACACGGGGCCGGCTAGATCAGCGAATCATTACCTTTTACTTTAAGCAGAATGGGCGCGGGTATTGGAAAAATGCATTTGTACATGACTAGGCAATTTGCGGAGGCGCAAGCGTCTCGTGGCCGACCGCCACGCGGCTACCAGCAAGTGCAGAGAAAACATTTCTTGCGTCTGTCTGTAATGGCAACTTGGTCTGGTGTCATCGTGCTAGTGTCTGTGGTCGTGTGCTCGCGAAACTTTGTGCTTTTCTGTCTCCGTCTGGATAAAGCTTGTTAATCTGCTACGATTACCGCAGTCCTGTATTGTTTATACAAGTAAGAACTGGCTTACTTAACTGCCTCATTCATATAACAAAAATTAAAAAACTATAGCGGCAGAAGAGCCTAAATGACCATCACTGCCGCTTGCAGACGACAATAAAGGGTTTTGCGCTGCAGGGAGCAGACCCACGACCTGGATCGTGATGGGCGAGCGCCTCATTCTTGGACCGAGACCGAGAGGGATCAATGAGTAGGGTAATAATCTAAAGATACCGAGCTGGTTTGGCTAAGTGGTTAAGGTGCTCGCCCTGACCAAGGTCTGGCCGAAGTCGGTGCTCGAACCCCGTGGCATATGTGAAGCGCCTAAATAAAGTTTAACTTCTCTTAGGACGCTATACAAATGAATTATATTTGTTTTAAATTTAAGACAATTCGGCAAATTATGAAAGAAAAGAAAATACGTGCGGCAAAAATAACAGGACTAACTTTATCTCATAGATGGGCTACTTATATATTTGTACAAATACTTGCAGTTTATAAATATGCGTGTGTGTGTGTGTGTGTGTGTGTGTGTGTGCGTGCGTGCGAGCGTGCGTGTGTGTCAATTTGACAATACCCGATTCAGGGTATACTAGCTCTTGCCGACGTAAGATTGGGTGAACATACTCGGGCGTACTCTTGTGACAATCAGAGAGCTAGAGAAAGTGGAAAGATTGCAATTTTTAAACAGGGCAATCGGCGGGAGGAGCGATTTATGAAAGTCAAATCGCAAAATGAACATTTATGAGGGGTCAATTGAGTGGTAGGGGCAGGAAAAAGTGAGAGCGAATGACGCGGATGGAAAGAAAGAGGCGAAAGCTTGCGAGGCGAGCGCCATCTGTCGACGGCTGACCTGTCGAGCGTGGCGCGCGGGCATTATAATTGTCTCGTCAGACGCGCGAGGGCGCTCTCGTTTACTCTCCGGTGGGCAGTCTCGCTAACGAGGCCCCAACGATCCTAATGAGCTAGCTGCGCCGCTGTCTGATCGATTCAAGCGCCCCAGCAGCGCCATCTATCGACCGGCTGCCTCACTGCCCCGCCCGCCGTGGCAGCCGCCTGCGTCGCTCGCTCGCTCGCTCGCTCGCTCGCTCGCTCGCTGAATCGCTTCCCGCGTCGCTGCGATAATTGAAAACCGAGAACGGCTGAGAATCGGCGACCGGTGGTCGCCGATGCGGCTACGATAAAGTCACCCGCGGCAGAGCCTTAGGAAAATGAGCCGAGTCGACGGAGTCGCGTGAGCTCGCGGATGGTCGGCTTCTGGCTAGCGACGACGACGACGTTAAAGGCTGCTGCTAACGGTGGCACTCACAGCAGCTGCTCAAAAACGCCCTCTCGCCGGACTCGTTGTCCGGTCGCTGCGTCGTGGAGTCGGATGCAATGAAGGCAGATCGGACTTATACGAGTAAGTCGCTCGTGGCGGCGCAACGGTGAATTATATCGGCAGTTCTCGTCTCGTCGGTTTTAAGAGTTCGAGTACTACCGACAGTCTACTTAGCATTCGCTTATCTGCTTAGCCTAGCAAGCTTGGACCGCACACTTGTACACGAAGGATCTAGCATACCGGCGACTCACTCCATTGCATCCGACGTATTGCATTCGAGAATCCTGTCGCCGGCGGCAGATGCAAGACATTAAACAGCGATCGTTAAAGATATACATAATATATATATATATATATATTATATTATATATATGAAAAATATATTATATTAGGACTACTTACTAAAAGAACGAGAATAGTTAATAATAGCGATTGCTAGAAGCAAGTAGAATAAGCAAAGAGAACGACGTGGACGATGCTAAGTCTTACTCACCGACGGCCCAGAGTCGGTGCATAACTGTGGGATGAGTGAGCCTAAATATCTAATCTGAGTACTATACCCCAATATAGAACCGTATGAATAAATCCATCTTAAAGCGAATCGATTACTCCATGCTATTTTACCACTGCCCACCGCGACGGCCACGACCGGAGAAGTAGTTTTCTAAGCCGACTCCACTAAACCACCAGTTCTTCATCATATTTCCTAGTTTATCCTAAACACCGATTGCCAGTGGACGTGCTAGTACGACATAGATAAAAAATTCCAGAAACTCCTTTTGGTAAAGTTTTGCAACAGAACTACAGCGACGTCGTCAAGAGACCGTGTGTGTATGCCTGAGTGCACATCGCAGGCAGCAATTCGAGTTAGCAATTTGCGTTGACGCTACAGACCCTGCGTACTCGCACATTGGATCTTCTCGGCGGGTGCGCTGATGTCCACAGACATTCCACCAAGGGGCAGAATTTAGCAAGCAAGCAGAGCCCGTTGGCCACGGCTGGGTTAGGCAGACAGACGTGTAGTCAGTACAGATGAATTCTCTTGCACTCTGTCTCAGGCCTGGTGGCGTGTGAGCGCTAAAAATAAATGAAAATACTAAAAATAAAAATACGGTCGCCTCGCAACGGCTATACTTTGGAGCAACTAGACAATGTATCGACGCATCGACTTTATAATGAAGTTCTGCCTCGAGAAAACGCGCGCGTTCGTCTGCGCGGCTATTTAAACCACTCGCAAGCGCCCGGATAAAGCGCGGCGCTGCGGAGCGGTCGGAGAGCCAATGGAAAGCGACCGATTGAAAACGATAATAATGATAATGGTAAGGCACTTGTACGGCGCCCTCGCAAAACCGAATCTTTTTCTCGGCCCTTTGCATCTGCTGTCGTGAGAACGCGTCAACGCTTTAAGCGATGACGCTCGCGGCGCGATGTCACTCCTCTATTGACACCGCGCCGCGACCGGTTCGAGCAAGCGCGCTCTCAAGCCCGTGTAAGCCTGGTATAGCCAACTGGCTCGGCTTCACTAGCTAGATGGAAGAAGCCGCTCGCTAGCGAATACTCGACCGTCCGCAGAGTCGCCGGTCACGACTTCCGAGCCCCGCGCGACTCGCGACGTCGCGAGTCACGACTCGGTCGCTACTTCTCGCGTCAGTGCGGCATACTCTGGGCCCTGTTATGCGTGTACGCTCTTTTGCTTAAGAGGATTCGATGGTCAGACAATTTGAAGTAATGGTCGGCTAGATGAGGCCACGGTGCGTCCGCGGAGGCTCTCTGGAGCGTGTAGCGTGAGCGGCACACGAAACGACATGGTCACGTGGTGAATTTGAAAGCTCCGCCATGTCTCTCCTTCCTATACTTGTTACTGTCGATGCACTTATGCTGCGATTCACCGGGCTTGATGGTAGCGGCATCACCCTTCCAAATTTTACCCCCGCAAGTATGTAGCAGTGTTTCATGACAGGGCACTCTGATCGGCATTGCTCAGGTCACAGACTCCAAATTGTGCAAATGACAAAAGAAAAACAATAGCGCAGGAAGAGTTGTCGACTTTTTCCCCTTGGCGGAGTACCGTCTTAACGCATTCCCATCATGCAGTGCATGCAATCACTAAAGATAATCGCGTCAGATCGACGCACTAGCTAAATTGCGCAGCGATATGCAGTGGCTGCTTCTTGTCATCTATCGAATGACTTTTAGATCGCCCGAGGCAAACACTCAACCGCAAAACAGCGGTTTTCAAATTAAGCACAGTCTGTAGCTTCTAGCCAAAAGCTTATTGAGATCCATTCAGTACAGAGCTGAATGTCGTTATCTGACCAAATGTGTAAGCAACAAGTACTTTTAATAGCGACAATCTCACTTTTGACAGTCACTCAAATGACCAAGGCAACCGCGTCAGACGGAGTTTCAAAATCACGTTATTCATTTTGCACAGTGCAACACGAGCCGGTCGCGAAGCGGGCGAGCAGCGCGAGGCGACGCACGTGCTCGGAGCTCACGCGTTAGTTGCCTCGACCTTGTCAAGGCTCGTCGTAGCGGCGCGAGCGGAGGCCAATATGTCTGCGTGCAAAGGGCGCGCCGACTAGACGTCGGGCAGTCGAAGCGTAGCAGCGGAGAATTGGCGAAACGACCGGGGGCTCCCTTGCGGATGTGCTCCTCCTGACCGCGCAGGCGCAGCGACCTGAAATTGCCGCAGCGATCGATCGATTGCGTTAGCGCCACCCAGAGCAGCTCGAGCCCAGCGGCCGCCGCCGCCGCCGCGGCCGCCGCCGCCGCTGCCGAGACCGCGGTCCGACGTAGAACAATGTATCGAACAGTCGGCGGCCGCGCGCGCGCGCGATTGCTTTTGACGCGGATGACTTTTTTGCACCTTGCCCGCACTGCGCTCCGCTGGTGGCGCCCCGACTCTCGCGTATCCAATCAGAGGCCGCAGCCGAAGCTTCGGCGGCGGCGGCGGCGGCGCGCGCTCTTCACTTTGCTCCTTCGTGGCTCGCACGTCGAGCGGGTAAAGCTGAAAGGCCCCCCCCCCCCGCTCGCCCCCGCCCCCCCCGCTTGCCCCGCCCGCCCGCCCGCTCGCCCTGTCGCCCCCCTCTCGATGCAGCAACGATGCGTAGGCTGGCGAATCCGTGCTCGCCGTTATGGTCAGTCGTCGCGTCTCAGTTGACGAAATTCTGTACGATTTTTGCCACACCGGTAGCTAAACAATATCGTGTACAGCATCGTTTGCTGACTACGCGATATCATTCATGTACGGCAACAATTGCTGACACCAAAAGAGTTGACGAATTGGAATAGCCTTTTCTAAGGTACAGCAAAGTGCTGTAATAATAACAATGATACATTTGTATGGTGCCCTCAGAGAACTTAATCTCTTTCTAGGCACTTTACATTATAGCCTTAAGTTGATTTGCTTGCTAGTGCTGTAATAGCAAGCCGCATTGCCGATTTACAAGCTGCGCGGTCTACTGAGACCTCAAAGTTTTTGTGCAGCAATAAAGGTTAGCTGATTTAACAGCCTCATTTATATAGCGGGAGGAGAGCCTTTCCGGCTACCGCCACGGCTCGCGGTGGGCGATAAAGGAACGCCCGCTGCAGGACTCAAACCCACGACTCGAGTTGTGAAGAGCGAGCACCTTGTTCCCAGCGACGAGAGACCGAGGAAGAACACAAATGCAATAGCTCCAAGTGTCAGACAAGTCTCGCCCCAAGTCGAGCGCGAGCCGAGGAATATCCGGCATCGCATAGGACTGCGAGCAAACGCTCGGTGGCCGCAGATTGCACCTGCTGCAGATTTCCGCTGCGGAGGACGGGCAGGATGGCGAGCCGTCGTCGGCTCGGCGCACGGCTACTGGCTCCGACGCCCGAGTATAGGAGACCTACAGCAGAGCGCTGGCCCGCTAGCCGCTAGCCGCTAGCCGCTAGCCGCGGCCACTTCTCTAGCTCGAGCACGCCGCCGGGAGCGCCGTCGCAGCGAGCGAACGACGGAAGCGACTGAAGCGGGCGCTGCCAATCCATCCGGGTGCTCAGCGTCGCTGCCAATCCATCCGGGCGCTCAGCGTCGCTGCGGCGAGCTGTCGGCGGCCCGCTCTCGCGAGTTCGGACAGAGCGGAGTGTCAAGCCGAGATGCCGACTAATAATAGCAAGAGATGCATGCAGTGCCCTCAGAGAGCCTAGTCTCTTTCTTGTCACTTTGCAGCACGGGAAGCGCGTCCCACGCGACGGTTAGTGGTAACATGCCCAGAGCCAGCGCGTATAAGCAAGTCCACGTGGGACAATTGACGTGGGTCCAGCAAGCGCTGTGAGGGGCAGGTGAATGTTTAGCTTCTTTTTAAATGTCGTCGCGTCAGGAGATGTTTTCACATCAGTCAGAGGTGATTTTCATGCTTTGGGAGCGCACGAAACGCAGGCACGGTCTCCGCGGGATTTAAGGTTGTTTCGAAACACAGCGGTGAGCCGCGATGGCGCGCACTAGGTGAGGCGGTTGCTTTTCACGACCTTGAGGTCCCGAGGTCGTTCTTTTGAATCCTGCGGTGGATCCGATCCTTTATCGCCGCTGTAAGCGGCGGCGAGAGCCGTAAAGGCTCTTCTTCTGTGGCTATAAAAAAGAGGCTGTTAAATCAGCTAGTAGTTTATTTCTATTTATAGCTAAACAACTTGAGCAAGAAGAGAGGGCGGTACGCGCCTGGCCCGACTGGGAGTAGTTCAGATTGGTAGTGTGGAGCAAGAGAATGAATTGAATTAAAAGTGAGCGAGAAAGTCTTTATAACAAATATATAATGCATTTGTGCAAGAGAACTTGACCTCCATCCAGGCACTTTACATTTGCCGCAGGGTTCGTGTGCACCCACGAGCTCGGTGCTGGTGCCTAAAAGCGAACGCCTTACCCATGGCACAAACAAAGATGATGTGCTGCCTGATTGGGACGCAGTGCAGGTCGCTGAGAGTCGGTGCAAAGTGAACGTACGCGGCGCTCAGAGCAGACGAGCCCGTGGGCACAGTTCTGCACCGACCCGTGCACAGCGGCGGCTTATTGCGAAATGAGTCTGAGCAGGAGTGAGCAGCTGAAGTCTTGATGGGATGTCGGCGCCGAGGCTTGCAGACAAGCTTGCCTGCGGCGGCTGTATCCTCATCTAAGCAAGCCCAGATTTGTGCACTGCTACTTAGCTCAACGTAGGTAGACTTCATTGCATAGCAAACGTGGTCGTTCAGTGAACGGTCGCTTTGAAACAGGACACTCAACTAGAATGCAGGGCTTCAAGAGACGTGCAAGCCGAGTCATTTTACGTACAAGGCTCTTAAATTTCCGAGCAACACTAGATTTGCCCCAACTAGTAAGCTGGCTTAATCCTCGTTTAATTTGAGAAAGTTCTCCCTCGTCCGAATTTGAATGCTAGCAGTACCTTCTGCGATGCAGTTGACAGACTTTTACGAGCAGGAAGGCAAGGGTTGTGTTGCACAGTTGTATCTCTGCGCCGGCTGCTTAAGAATGAAAGCTCGGCTATACTCTTTCATACGGTGATGTGACCAGTGCTCTAGTAATAATAGTAATAATAATAATACATGTGTACATCGCCCTCGCAGAACTTAATCTCTTTCTAGGCACTTGACCTATGCTGTAAAGGTAGCATGAAGAACCCACCGGACCCGTTGTGAGCATGCGAATGTAGATTGGGCTCCGTTAAATATAGTGGGCCGACGACGATCCTCGGTTAGCACATTAAAGCTGCTTCATCCCGCAAAAGATACGCACGGTTTTTATAAATGCCCGATCGCTGTCTCATCTCAAGATCGCTTGAGGAACGCGAGAAGTGATAGTCGTTCCTAGCGCCGACCATCGGGCGCCCGACGGAAGCGAGATATAGAAGCGGCGGCGGCTCGCGCGGCGGCGGTGCGCACGCGCTCGGCGCGCCGCTGTCGGCACTCTGCACTTTCGTCGCTCCTAACGGCGAAGGGCTCGCCGCCGCCGGCGCCGCTGGCGCTGGCGCGCTCGCGCGCTCGCGCCACCTCGTAGCTTCCTGGGAACTCGATAATGAAGCGGCCGCCATTCGATCTCGGCTCTCGCTCCGCACCGGCCGCCGCCACCGCTGCAGATCATTAGCAGGTCCGGACGTCGTGCTTATTTATTTACAGAGTCAGCTGTTAGCGCCAAGATTCGCGCTACGGCACTCAGTCGTCGCCGCGAGCCGACCGCGGCTCACTGGTGCCACCGTCGCCGCAGCAGCAGCGTCTCGCGGCCGCGAGGAATGGGCAACGGCGTCAGCGAGCCGGCGGCCGGCGCCGAGAGGGCCGCCGCCGGCGGCGGCGCTCGCAGCAGCAGCAGGAAGGCGACAGGCTACTCGAGGCCGGACTCGAAGGTCGCGTGCGGCGCGTCCTCCTGCGTTGGCGCCGCCGCGGACGAGGTCAGGCTTCTGAGAGAGATCTTGGCGAAGAAAGACAACCAAGTGCAACGGCTACACGAGGAGCTGGACAACGTCCGCGCCATTTTGCAGCAGACGGCGCTGTCCGGCGGAAGGCCCGACATCCTGGCGAGCATCCAGGATGTGTCCCGGAGTTCGAGCGCTCGCGAGCAGCAGAAGAAAATCGGCGTTTCGGGCGAGAGCGTGCAGACTGACGGCGGCATCCAGCTGACCTACTATGAAAAAGACTTCAGGTGAGAAGCGCTGAGGCGTGCATTAGTATTCTTATCATTATCACTGCTATTGTGATTATTATAGACGACCGCTTCTCGAGGAAAATGAAACGGCGAAAAGGCAGGCTAGCTATCCGAGATCTCGAAGCGCAATGCGAAGTGCGCGACCCGAGATCGAGAGAGCGCGCCGCCGCCGCCGCGGAGTCGCTGCCAGTCGTGCGGCCCCGCAGACGACATTCGAAGCTTTGTGACAGCTTTGTGACGCACGCGTCCGCTCCGCAGCGAGAATAGCGGCTTTGCGAGACCAGCGATCGCGCGCCGCCCGCGACGGCGCTCGCCCCGTGTCTCTCTCTCTCTCTCTCACTCTCACTTTCACTCTCGCTCTCTCCGCTCCGCGAAGATCCATGCAGCTCATCAAGGACGCCTTGACGCGCAACGACTTCCTCAAGAACCTGGACGCCACGCAGATCCGAGAGATCGTGAATTGCATGTATGAGAAAAGCTACTCGCAAGGGGACTACGTCATCCGCGAGGGCGAGCCCGGTCAGCACCTGTTCGTATCAGCAGGTGAGCGCGCGCAGCGCGCCGCGAGGCGGTGCGACGTCAGGACCGACGCGCTAGCTCGCGGCGGCGCGGCGCCGGCGGCCGACCGCGAGCGACCGAGCGACGGCTTACGCGGCAGCCGCGTCAGCGGCTAACCAGCGGCGACGGCGCCGCGCGTTGGCGACGGCGCCGGAAGCGCCCACCGCTTTCCGTCCCGCCCGCTCTCCGTCCCGTCCGCAGCGACATCGATTTGCCGCTAGTGAGAGCCGACGGCGCAGGGGCGGCGATAGACCCGAGCGGGGTGGCCTGTTCGGAGGAGGACTCGATCTCGAGATCTAGGTTCGCGCAGACAAGAGCGCTCTGCTCCATAAAGAGAGGTAGATAGATAGATAGATAGATAGATAGATAGATAGATAGATAGATAGATATACATCGCATTGGGGTTTTTAACATTTCGTCGGACGCGAGCATCTCGACCAAGACGTATAGCACCCCTTTAGCTGCTAAGTCACGGTATGAAAAAGACGCTTCAAGAAGACAGTGGTAAAGTTTATCACGCAAAATTGTATTTCATCTGAGATGGGCGTAGCGCTTAGCATATGCTGAGGTAGAAGCAATTAATTAATTAAGCGCGTGAGGGATTTTATCGCGGTCGGCGTCGTCCTGCTAAGTAGCACAGACGTTAAATGATATGTCAATTGTTGAATAAATGCCAATAAATGTTTACATTCTACGGACACCTAAGATGCGCAATGGTTGAACTGCCAGCCCGCTGCGCGTGGCCTCAGACCGCAATCGATAATTATGGGGGACCGAATTTACTTTTAAGCTTTTAACACTAACGCCTTTTGCGCATCAAAATCATTATACACTAGTGGTACCTTTCTAGCCAGTTGCAACTAAGTTCGCTCGCGATGACAAAGCTCTGCGCGAGAGCTTCGTGACTTCGGGCCTCTAATGATACGTCCCCCACACAGAGACTGCCGCTGCTGCGTCTTTTTCGACATTTTCTGCTACCGAGCTCATGTTTCCTGCTGACGTACGCCTGTGCTAATAGCCATAGCGGTGGGAGTTGCGGAGGCTTTAGGCGCCCGTCCTTCCCCTGCGAGGCGATCTAGAAGTATACGCCGCTATTGCACTGACTGCCCATCCCCCCCCCCCCCTAGAGGAGCCCGGTAAAGACTCCCGGCATGCCACCTTGCTTCCTGGGAGGGGGCCACTTGGTTCAAAGAGGACACGAGGGGCTTTCCGAGACGCTTGCTTCCGACGAGCATTCTCGACGCGTTTCTCCCGAGTGAGCTGACCCGTATTTTAAAGGGTTTTAATGAGCCTTCCGGCCAGGGGCTTCCTAAATTGGGATGGCGTTTCCTCCGAAACAGATTCTCAGCAGACGCTCGGAGGGCGGGCCTTTGGCGAAGAGCTACGGGCTCTCCGAAAAAGGAAGTACGTCAACAGCGTAGAGGTGCTTAATAGCTGTAACGTATAGGGTTCAAAATACCTGGTCGACTTTCTTTGATATTTAGGATGGTCTTTGATGGTCGTCGCTAAAACTCTGCTGATGATGCTGTTGCTAGCTGGCCAGATACAGGGCCAAGTTGGACCCTGTAAACGCTGCCTGAGGCTCCATTTGGGCGGCACATCTTCGGCACGTCGATCAAAGCCAGTTTTCAGTACAGACCGCCATCTTTTCACAGCCGAGATAACTGACGAGCTCGCACGGGAGGGTGTGGTGGTGGGGAAGGGTAGTTTAAACAAGCCTACGGTCCGGAAGCTCCGACTCAGCATCCGGCCGGGCCGGCCGCCTCCTCCGCAGCTCTTTCCACCCGGCCGAAGCGCACAGAGCGAGTGCACAGAGGTTCCGCGCGCTGCGCTGCTCCGGCGCTGCTCCGGCGCTCCAGCTCTTCGCTGGTTGCAGCTCAGCGCTAAGGCGCTCGCTCTTCAGTGGCCCAGGTCGCGGGTTCGAGCCCCGCCGCAGACGATTGATCCTTTATTGCCCACGGCAAGCGGAGCGATGAATCGCTAAAGTTCGCCTGCCGCTGTAAAAATGATCAGCTGTCTGATGAGCCGACCTTTGCTTTGCTTTGCTGAAATCTCCTCAGAAAAGCTGTCAAAAGCTCTGAAATGTGGCCTGCTGTTGACGTAGCTAATTGCTGCTACCGGAATTCATTCGGAATGACGCGAGAACTTCCCGATTATAAGAATGACGTCGGAATGACGCGAGAACTTCCCGATTATGACTACTTTAACAGTAGCCGATCTCAGCTGACGTAAAGTTGCATTCATGCGATCCGAATTATATGATCATGTCTCGAACTAGTGATATATCAACACAGAAGTTTGACCAAGACCATCAAAGGCCATCATGAATACCAGTGGTAGTTGGACGAGTTGGCCACGCATAAATCAGACGATGTAAGAGAACTGCATCTACAACGCCTCCGCCACCCAGCCGCTCACTTATTTACAATCGTCGCGACGAGTATTTGGAGGAGCGTCTGCACTCTGCTCGTATTGTACATCTGAAATACATCATCACCGGGTTTCTCACCGCATGACGTGCTCTTCAGACTCAGTCCTATAGCTTTGGCTCTAATCAAACTCAAATCCTTGGGATATCCTCCTCACCATCAGTTAATATTCTCCCTAGGCCTGGTATCATTACCGACTGCTTTCGAGATATCCCATGACTGGACGTCATTTAAAAAGAAGCTAAAACACGTTTCTGTTTCTCACAGACTTTTCTCGATCCGTGTGAATTGTCCGTTTTGTGCTTATGCTTGCTACCGTTGCCCATTTTATCACCGAACAATTGGCCAGAAATCCTTTCCCACAAATGTAGTGCCCAGGAGGATATAGCCATGTTTTATTAACAATATTATTAAGCCGAGATGACAAAAGAAGATAGCATGCAGTAGCACACCCTGCGACTCAGGTTTCGCCCACCAATGGTCAAGTTTACCCCTCTGAAGAAATCCTCAGCTACGGGCCTGCCTATGCGAGACTTAACCAACCAATTTGACACTAGTGAGACCAAAATAGGGCACTGTTGAGACGCATGTGGGACAGTTCGGCCTTATCTCAACTGAGTCTTAGAGCACCTTATGATTACCTTAGAGCACCTTATCATCCTTCGTAATGTCAGCTATTTGCTCGATTACGATTGTCAAGAATTCGGTCCGGCTTCAACGTAAGAGACGAGTTTCTGCAAGCGAAGAAGCAGCCACCCGTTGGATTCAAATATCACGTGAAACATTTAGGTTGCTAAAGACGTGCTGGCTATTGATGCTCATTTCGCCCAAACCAATTTGGGTCCAGTTATTTAAGGGTGGCGGTGCTGAAAGATGTTCTCATTTATACTGGTAATAATATTAATTATAATACCGCAATTGATAAAGCGCCCTCAGAGAACTCAATCTCTTAATAGGCGATTTAGATTTGCTGCAAAGGGAAACGCAATTGAATGGTGAGTAATATCGTGCTTGATGAACAACATGAATAACATGGTTAGGGGTGACATGCACAGGGTCAGCACGAAAATGTGGTTAGTGGCAGCATGCGCAGTGTCAGCACGCATAAGCACATGAAGGACGAATCAAAGAGACCCACTAAATGCTGTCCTAAATAGGTATGTTTTTAAGTTCTTTTTAAATGTGGTCAAGTCAGGGGATGTTCTGACGCAAGTCGGGAGGGAGTTCCAGGCTTTGGGAGCATACGAACTAAATGTACGGTCTCCAAAGGATTAGAGGTTTGTATGAGGTATTGGTAGACTGTTGGATTCCGAAAAGCGGGTGGTACGATGCTTGGACTGATGGGGGAGCAGATCTGAGAGATAGTCTGGAGCCAAAGAAGTAAGTGACCTAAAAGTGAGCGACAAAACCTTTAAGTCGATCCGTTGCTTGACTGGTAGCCAGTGCAGGTCGGCGAGAAGTGGTGTGCTGTGCAACTTCGACGCTCGCGACAGACAAGCCTAGCAGCAAAGTTTTGCACCAGCTGCAATCGCCTGATCGCACATGTCAATAGGCCAGTAAGCAGTGAGTTGCAGAAGTCGAGACGGGATGTCACGAATGCATGGACCAACTTGGACGTGGTATCCTTATCTAAACAGGCCCGAATTTTACCAATGTTATTTCGCTGAAAGTAGGCAGACTTGATTGTGGAGTGAACATTCAGCCGCTAACGATCAAGAAGACTCCTCTTCTTGGCTGCTAGATCCCTGGAGCACTCAGGTCTTCTCAGCGACCGTGACTGTAGCTTCCTCGCCGACCGCGGAACGGCGATGGCGACTTTTTCGGACCGTTTCTTTTAATTGCGCATTAACTAAATTAATTCTCAATTTAATTGCGCAAAGATTGAAAAATGATCTAATACGCTCAGGCTCTCATCTTGACAAATCTACTGCGACGCGTTGGCAATTGATGGAGAGACGGCAGCACCTCGCCTCGATGTGACACGTGCGCATTGGGCTTGGATTGTGCGCCAATTCGTGCCCTTCCGATCGAGCCAGGAGGTCAGCGGGCCAATCGATATCCTCGTGCAGCTCAAAGGTTGGGCTTGAATTGAATCCAGCCGATACGGACCTGCTTCTGAAAGCCGGTCGCCAAAGCCTAGGAATAATCAGGAGGCAGCCTCCGGTCACATCGAGACGCCACTGGATGACTCGACACCACTCGCTCGCGCTGCAGCAGCAGCTCGCTTTTCGTGGCCCGCGGCGCGTCGCTTTAGATCTCCTAGCGCTAGAGCTTCGATATCAGCAGGGATTGCAGCCTGGCGGAATTTTTTTTGAGATCTGCGACGCTGCTGAGCCGAGTGTGCTGCTCGCTTAAAAAGGCTGAGGCTTAGCTGCTGCACTCCCGCTTCGATAGGCAGCGCGAAATGTAGCGGGACGGCGATTCTGGCGTCGCCCAGTAAATCGCGCGCTTGTAACGAGTGGAGAACCAAAAGTGTGGGGAGACAACTTGGCCCATTCGGCGCAAGACCATATGTGAAAATGCGCGACTGCGGCGCTCCAATTGTGCTCGGCGTTGCAAGCGCCGCCATCTTAGCTCAAAGGGGGAAGACGGAGCCGTAAGACGGAGCACGGCGAGCGGATGGGTGGAGCCCTACTGACTTTGCTGAGCATAGGCAAGTCGAGTCTCGCTATTACGGTCTTTACTGGGGGCCGAAATGCGCTCGCATGCTGTTCCCCGCCCTAGGGTAAACATGTGTGATGTCTGCCAAGTTATGCGGTAATGGTTTTGGAGGTCATCGCTGCCACAGCATGCTTAAACGGGTCAAGCCGAAGTTAGTCTCCGTAATAATAATAATAATAATAGTGCACTTGATAAAGCGCCCTCAGAGAACTCAATCTCTTCCTAGGCGCTTTACATTTGCTGCAAAGGGAAACGCGATTGAATCGTGAGTAATATCATGCTTGATAAACAACATGAATAACATGGTTAAGGGTGACATGCACAGGGTCAGCGTGCAAGTGTGGTTAGTGGCAGCATGCACAGTGTCAGCACGCATGAGCACATGAAGGACGAATCACAGGGACCCACTAAATGCTGTCCTAAATAGATGCGTTTTTAAGTTCTCTGTTTATTTCTCTGTCGCGGCGAGACCCACAAGATTTTTATTTTGGTGGAGCAAGAGCAATTACAAAAAGAGAAAAAATTATGACAAAATAGAAAATTAAGATTAAAAATATTTAGCGCAAAATCGTTGTGCTCATCCGACTCGTACTGGGTGGTTGTTGCTCATCGAGTGAAATTATGACACAACTTTTTTGATGGTGACGGTCGGAGCGTATGAACAGGAGGTCGCTGCCCAGGTCGCTGCCCCCCTCCCTGAAGGGGCAGGGGGGACAATGCCCCCTGCCCCTCCCCTGGCTCGGCCACTCCGTCACAAAGTCTGGAACGCACTCCAGAAAAATGCCACGACACCGCGGATTTCATGACATTTAGTAAGAAGCTAAAAAAACCACGCGTTTCTCCCAGCGTTTGCTCTGTCTGCATGATTTGTGTGCTGTGTGCTGACCCGGTACAGGCTAACGTGGACCAATTGACATACTTTTTTCAGCGTAAGTAAGTGCTTTTAGATGTATTTGGTTATGCTAAGGTGCTACTTGAACGTTTGTACTATTATTAATATTTCACTATTACTACTCTCTTACTGTTATTACTATTATTACTAAATGGGTTTGAATAACTTAACTCTTCTGCTCTGCTATTTCAGTCAGAAAGACGCAATGCTAATCGCGGACAAGCCCCGAAAGGCTACTTCTTTGTCTTTCCGGTGCGCAAGCACGCGTACCTGCGCACGCTCACTTTGACTTGGCGTCTGACCACATTAGCTGCTCTTGACGGCCGAGCAAGACTAGGTTGTCCCGACACTCTTTACGCCTGCCCCAATAGCTAAGCGTCCGAAGGACCGGCTAGCAGGTGCCGGCATGGTTGGCGGTAGGCGCACAGCTAGCCGGGGCGACAGACGTCCCGATAGCACGCAGACGACGGCAATGCGCGCTGCAGTCGTCTGAAGCTCTTTGAAATGACCGTGAGCAGACGCATGCGCGCCTCACTTCCGCTGACCTAGATGGAACCCTCGAAGTGCTCAAGGAGGGCAAGGTCGTTGGCAAGCTGTCCTGCGGACACGCCTTCGGCGAGCTGGCCATACTGTACAACTGCAAGCGGACGGCTTCTGTCAAAGGTAGGGAATTCCGCCAGGGCCGAACTTCACCAGCGTATCGTGATGCCATCGTTTCACTCTCGTCGTATGCTTCGCAGCGGAACCAGAAACGGTTGCTCCGATGCTGCTGAGAGCTGCAAGAGTTTAGTAAGTTATACAGTACCCCCTTGCTTTTCAGCGTATCTGCCTTGGCAACTATCGGGTGAATATGCAAGCGCAGCTAATCGTACTGTGTCAGCGATTCAGAGAATGTTCTTTGAGTCTCTCTGTTTCCCGCTGTCGTGTCTCTATGCGCTCTCATCACTACTGATGCAGCTCGGAAATTCGTCTGCTTATTGAAGTGCTACAGCTGGCGTGCTAAACGCATCTTCGGAATCACAAATACGACTTTAAAGCGTGTAACAAACGTGTTGTCTCCATTCGCACATTGAGTCTAGCATCGGCGTGCGATCAAATTCATTAATTTTCTGAAAATGAATCCTCGACGTACACACACACACACACACACACACACACACACACACACACACACACACACACACACATACACACGCTGCATTCTTTTTCGTTGAGCACGCGTTCTTACGCGCATGCTTAGTAGCGCGTTTAGTAAAGAAATTACTGCAAAATCGAATCCCTTTATGTTTCACAGGTGTTTTGCTGCTTCTGCTTTCACAGTGCAATTTCCGTTTTGTTGCTCTAACTCGGCGTTCAACCGAACATCGTCCGCACATCGTCGAGTCATCTCGCCTCTGCAAAAGTGGCTGCCAAAGTAGTGTTTCCAATTTAAATTTTTCTTGCAGCAATGGATGCTTGCAAAGTATGGACACTCGACAGGAAGGTCTTTCAAGCTATCATGATGAGAACTGGTCTCGAGAGGCAGAAAGAGAAGATCAGCTTCCTCAAAAGGTAAAATGCCCTTTAAGGAGGTTCTTTACGGCATGACACTTGCTGTCGCGGGTTGCTGTCCCTGGCCATCGATGCTCGCCAGCTTTGCTGGCTGGCGACAAGCTTGAACGGTCGTGCCGGCCACCGAAATGCGAGAGTTCTCTGCGGCCTTGGACTGCCATCGAGGATACGGGTTGAGACTGCATCTGCCCTCGGACGGGTGGAAATGTCAAGAACTGTCAGTCAAGCTTCTTCATTGGCTAGCATCGACTCTCGGCCGGCTAGCTTCGTCAAGCCGCTGAGCTGCGCAGGGTGTTGTGTTCATTCAAGCCTCCGCCAGTCGCACGCCCCGCTTAGTGTATCCACTTTCGATAAACAACCATGAGCTCATCCGCCAGATGTCGACCCTCTAAATGGCACGCCCGTGCGATGATAAGAGCGAGAGCGAGAGAAAGAGAGAGAGAGAGAGAGAGAGAGAGAGAGAGAGAGAGAGAGAGAGAGAGAGAGAAAAGCTGACCGTTGAATGAAGCACAAAGGAGGAGGAATGCTTTAGAACGGCGAAGATGCGTGCCGTAAACAAGAATCCTAAGGCCGCCTCGATGCGGTGCTCGTAACCCTGAGCTCGTCCTGCTCGCCGAGCCGCGGCCAGAATCGACGGCTGCTGTTGAGCTCGCGCGAAACGCTTGTCGCTGCTGCGCACGCGCACTGCGCCACAACACGCGGAGTAGGGATCCTTGGCGCTTCTGGCCTAGTTACAGGAGGGACAGTAGAGGGCTGTGAGCCTTTTTATCACTCTTTCCTTCTTGCACTACGCGGTGGCATTTCGTCCAGCCCGCACGCGAAGAGTGCATCGTTTGAGGAACATGGGCTAATGTGCAAATGCTACGGCTGAGAAATAGTGATTGTATAAAGGTGTATATGCCAAATGCCAAAAAGCGATGTGTAATCAGCAAATGAATACAGTTAGTCTTACCTGAGAGATGTTTACTGATGGATATGTGCCGCTCTTAAAGTGGATGGAGATCAGGAGACTGAGCTCGTAGTCAAAGATGGCTTCAAGATGGATGCAATCACTGGGCCATACGACAGACAATCGTGTAGCTACGTTCTTTCGTTGTGGTTTGGTCCAGTAGTTAAGGTGCTCACGCCGACCAAGTTCTGGCCGAGGTCGTGGGTGTAGTTTGAGTGTAGGCCGGCTTCTCTAATGAGCCTGTGATGTGGCATGGACACTGGCCGGTAACCGCTGGTGGCCAGATGGGGTGGATTCACCATCAGGATCGGCCGCTGCATAGTTGTGGTCCTCGATTAATCATCGGGGTCAACCGGAGGAGTGGAAGGAGAAACGAGTGTGAGAAGGGGGCGAAGGCAGTCGTGCGTCTTGCTGCTCCGTGCCTTGTACAATAAACCGTTGGCGTTGTTCTTGGCCAGCACTCTGTATGCCGAACCACAGTGGGCTCAAGCCCCGTGGCATACGTGAATTGCCTGAATAGAGATTACGTTCTCTTGTGGCGCTATACAAATGAATTATATAAATTAAATACTTTGATACCGCCGAGAACGGGTAAATACTAAGTTTTGACTCTCTTACAATAAGCAGCAGCTATTTTCTTCTTATTGAGTTTGAATTCATCAGCTAATTAGCCAAGCATTGATCTGATTTACTCACTGTGGAAGTTTTGTCTACGTAACTGAGGGTGAACAGCTCTTATGTTCGGTCTCCACCGTAGAACTCCTCGTCAAGACGCTCAAACCGCAATTTCGCGGACGGATTTTCTTGTCTTCAACGTTTAGCCAACATTCAGGCCACGCTAGCACTAGGGCACGGAAATGGTCGATTTCTCACAGACTGGCTCAGATCTACTGACAGCAGACGTCTCCGCGACAGAGTCTCTCATTTGTCAGTCCACACTCCACTTGGTCCACTGCGTTGTTCAGTGGCCTACTTAGCAGCACGAACTCGCCAGCTGGCGAGGCAGCGTATACAAAGTACATCGGACTGCCGTTAGAGTCGTGGTCTTTGGAATTCATGCTTTCGCCGCAGACTAAAGAGAGTCGGCGGCGGCGGCTGGCTGATAAAGTGGGCATTAAAGTGCTGTCAATGAATTTGTTGAGCGAAGACTTTACAGACAATGTTTGGTCGCCCTAAAATCACGTGAAAGTAGTATCAGTTTTGGCCAACTAAAACTTCATTGAAATTGTATATTTAGAATACTTTGGACTTGCAAATGAAGTCGCAACAGTTTTTGGGCATCACGGTGGCTCAACCTCCGTAACAAACTGTGTGAAACACTGGTGAAAGAAAGATCAGCATTTGAGTCAATTCACTGTCGCTTTGCGATGCACTTGTGTTGCAGCCACATAGTCCTCGAGTAACGAGTCATTAACTTTTAAGACCATTCAAGCCTAATAATAAAAATAACAATAATGCACTTGATAAAGCGCCATCAGAGAACTCAATCTCTCTCTAGGCGCTTTACATTGGCTGCAAAGGGAAATGCAATTGAATGGTGAGTAATATCATGCTTGATAAACAAACAAAATGAATAACATGGTTAGTGGTGACATGCACAGGGCCAGCATGCAAATGTGGTTATTGGCAGCATGCACAGTGTCAGCACACATAAGCACATGATGGTACCCATGGTCCCTATCCCTTTTGCATCAGAATTCACCGTATGATGTGTACACAGCAATGAGATTGTATCCTGGATGTATCGTGCTGCTCGCTCTGTCAAACTAATCGGCAGGATCTAACTGTAGCGGTCATATCCCCGGTCTTACATTGGTGCATATGGAAGATGTGACGTTGTGATCACTGTTTTTAAATAAAATTGCTGTCATGTTATAGAGTTCATTTTTGTTAGCATTAGCGGGAGTCTTTATGCAGCCTTTGTCATTTCAGGTTGCTAAACCTCGATATCTCGGGTAACAATGTAAACTGACCTGGTGACCTCTTGAGTCACGCAGTAGTGTGCAAGATGACGTGTGACGGTTATTTGTTAGATTCTTAATTAGAATTGTGAGCAGCAGGGTCAAAGACTGTACGACGGTCAAAGGAGCCGATAGGAAGCGTAATGCGAATATCTATTAATCTCGACTTGTTGTACTTTTTGAACTCCCATAGTGCTCAACGCGAGGAGCCTTTTAAGTCATGATATCCAATACCCGCTAACAACCTGTAACGTCACGCATGGCGGTCGCTTCTAGATGCCACCAAAAGGCAAACTTAGGATGAGCTAAGTCGTTTCACTTCGTCGTCTGCACTCTTAAAATCGGACAATATGTCGATGAGGAAACGCGATATCAGATATCTGTTGCAATGACTTGACAACGAATCAGCGTATCAACGAATCGAAGCTTGGAAAGCTTTGCCCAAGTTCGCCGTAGAGGAGCTTTCGGGCGCCAGGCGCTCCACGACGATGCACGGAGTGATAGGCGACACGCCGAGTATGGTAGCATTAATACAGGGAGATAGCATCCGTATTCCAGCGCTAAGTCGTGACAATCTCTGAGAGGTAAGGCAGCAATATATCTAGGTGAGCTTTCGACAAAGGCATGACCACAGCTACATTGGCTCGGATTGCTGCTCCCCCAACGCTGTTCGCTGTACAGAGCATAAGCTTCGCAGCCGCCGATCTCCGAGAGCCGGTTTGAATCACGTGACCTTGAGCGGGGGGGGGCCTCGGCGGAAATGTGGGTCCGTCCGGCTTTTTCGAGGCGGCTGCCCAGATTGGCTCGCCAACGATCCGTGGCAATTCGAGTGCGCGAAAGACTCGCGGCATTACTAGCCATTACTAGTCAGCGTCATAGTAGTGCAAATAGCTCAAGCGGTTACTCGCAGCGCTACTGCTCAGCGATCGACGTCGCTGACCAAGTAGTACACCAAACTTCGTGTCCCATTTTATCATACGGAAGCTAGCGAGAACACGAAGAATATTCATGCACGCAAAATTCAAGGGCTCATAATTTTTTAATTCTAGTGGACGACCACTAAAAGTTGACAAGTTTCACCCAAATAACCTGTTCTAAAGCTCCTCTTCATCATTTTCGATCCCTGTTCGCGATTAGGGTCCATGCCAATCTCGGTGGCTGGCTGACCAAAGATATTGTCAGCTTCCGCGCTCAGGCCAGATGGAACTAGTTTAATTCAGTTTTGGCGAAATCAAAAGAAAACATCAAGTCTCTATGGCTGGCGATGTATGCGGCAGAAAATTTGTCCTAAATAGTAATCCGGAAATTTCAGGCGTCTCGACTGCCAAAAGACCTGCAACGGTTCTCGGTTGATCAGCGGTTACAGAGCGAAAACCTTAACTCAGCCACGCCTCCTGGCCACGCCTCTTTCATGCATACCCGAACTGCTGCACCAGATTCAGCCTCCTCGCCCGCGCCGCAGCGGTCCTCTGGCGTTAGTAAGTGCTCAGTTCCACTATTTCGATTGAAGACAGCCACAGACGCGTGTGCCCTGCGGGTCCTAGACTTTGGAACTCATTTAAACGCATTTCTCTTGGCAACGACATCTTATTTTCTCTTGTGGCGCCAACTCGGACACATATTTTCCTCTGCCTTCCTCTGCCCTGTCATGTCTGTGCTACTCACTTCCCCGAAAGTCCTCCTGACTTAGCTATGCTTCTCACTTTCTCTTTGCTACGTTATACGGAGTCTGTGGGAAAGCGTATACATACCAAACTCCGCTTAATCTTTGGGTAGGCTATGGAAAACTCGGCACTGTATTAGTCTGTGTCATCCGATTAGTCTATATCATCCGATTAGTATGTATGCCTTTGTGGAATTACAGGCGGAGATTAATGCGCGTGCACACACAATCAAGCACACACATACACAAACACATACACGCACGCATACAAATGAGCCAGCAGTGCAATATGAGTACAGCATAACTTTCAAAAGTTAAACTGTCGGCCTGATTAAACATTACACGATTGACCTAACTGACTTACTTAATTAGAGTAATTAATACAACAAGCGTACCTCTTTGAAATGCCGAAAGTCACAGTTTGGCGGAATTTTAGCCATCGGTACAATTATTAGTAAAACAATATGTTTAGAACAGGTGATCTGGAGTGACGATGTGCAGCGACGATCCAAGCGAAGCAACGTGCGATACAACAGCGGCATAAAAATTATAGCTAAATGTACACACGTACGCCGTCATTTGTCCGGCAGCAGTTTTCTGATGCAGGACCCGCTACTTCTCACTCAAAATACGCAGAATGTCAAGAGTGCCCATTCAAAATGCCCTCGGATCTTCGCAAACGTGAGATGGCGTGTCGGCCGACTCGCCACCACCGGCCCTTGTATTTGTATCAGTCAATGTCAAAACCAAAAGGTGGAAACATCAAGTAAGTCTGAGTGCGACTATTCTTACCATGCAACCTTGCTGCCCATACGTCGGGAAAGATTTCCATCTAATTGTTCGAAGGGAGAGAACAAACATCTACGAGAGCCGTCGGCGTCTTTTCAAATTTACTTATGCGCCCATCTATCACTTATGCGCCCATCATCGTACAAACCTCAAATTCTTTGGAGACCCTGCATTTAGTTCGTATGTTTCGAAAGCCTGGAACTCCCTCCCGACTTGCGTCAGAACATTCCCTGACTTGACCACATTTAAATAGAACTTCAAAACACGCCTATTTAGGACAGAATTTAGTGGGTCCCTGTGATTCGTCCTTTATGTGCTTATACGTGCTGACACTGTGCATGCTGCCACTAATCTCATTTGCATGCTGACCCTGTGCATGTCACCCCTAACCATGTTATTCATGTTATTTGTTTATCAAGCATGATATTACTCACCATTCAATTGCATTTCCCTTTGCAGGAAATGTAAAGTGCCTAGAAAGAGATTGAGTTCTCTGAGGGCGCTTTATCAAGTGCATTATTATTATTATTATTATCTATCCAGACAGAATGAGTTACCTTCTTGCCAGATTCACCGGTGCGGCTCCCCACCAAGGTAATGTTTCTTGGCACAAAACATATAAAAATAGTACTGCTTGGTAATACGCCTATGAGTTGCAACACAATTTATCGTACAGGTAGCCGTAATCAAGAGCTTCGTGTCACTCCGAGGTCACTGTGAGGAACTCGCATGCTTTTGTTTGCTCTGCTAAGGTTGAGAGTCCACAATGTTACCTTTGCTACTCTGTCACATTACTCAAGCATTTGGCGCATACAGATACCCGTCTTCTTGCCACAAAAAATGCACCTCTACATCAGCAAGATTGTGTGTGCAATATGCGAGAACTCACTGGACAGTTGGTTTTTGTTCTTTTTTTCGCAGCGTGCACTTACTACGGGATCTGCCGAATGATAAGCTGTCCAAGATTGCGGACGTATTGGAAGTGGTGAGTATCCGTCGGGGCGATCTAAGCACGTCACCTTTCGACCGGTCCGTCAGCAACCGGGTCGCGCTCGCGAACTAAACTTCCTGTGTCTTGTGAAAAAGGAGCACGCTTTCCACCGCCATCGCACCGCACTTCGAGCCTGAGGTGACTCTGACTCTGCGACTCTTGACTCCGACCCCTGACACCTTGACCCCGGACTCAGACGCCGCCCTACTACTGCGAGTCCTCGCATTGCCTCAGCGAGTATGAATAGCGGCTGCTCGCTGCATCACTTGCGATCGCGGGCAGACGACTCACCCTGGTTTTCGTCGCAGCAAAGCGGCGGCAAAGCGTCTCTATCGTTCGCCCAAGGACGACGCGCGATGCTGGATGGTCAGAGAGAGAGAGAGAGAGAGAGAGAGAGAGAGAGAGAGAGAGAGAGAGAGAGAGAGAGAGAGAGAGAGAGAGAGAGAGAGAGATCGTTCCAAAGCAGCCGCTGCGCGCCGAGCTAGCTCGCAGGCAGCCCAAGAGCGGCGTTTTCTCTCCTAGGACTTCTTCGAAGATGGCGAGTACATAATTCGCGAGGGCCAGAGCGGCGACACGTTCTACATAATTAGCAGCGGGGAAGTGCTGGTGACGCAGAGAGTGCATGGCAAGCGCGAGCCTCTCGTCGTGCGCAGCCTGCGCAGGGGCGACTTCTTCGGCGAGAAAGCGCTCCTGCACGGCGAGGAGCGGCGAACGGCCAACGTCATAGCCACGGCGCCCGGCGTTGAGTGCCTCACGCTGAACAGGGAGTGAGCGCTCTAGAGCCTCGAGCGCCTTCTGAGCCCGCGCGCGAGGCGAGCGTGCCGCACTGCGCCGCGGCGAGCGTGCCGCGGCGCAGTGCGGCGCGCCCGCCTCGAAGTGCGCCGAAGCGGTTTCGCGTCGTTGAGTTTCCAGCGCGTAGCCCCTCCACCCTTCATCCCCCGAAGTCACGCTCGCGTGCCTCTCACTTCGATCGCCGCGCGACAGTTGTCAGATGCGTGACCGTGTAATGGCGGCGTAGCCTTAGAGCGCGAGTTTCTCGCTCTGTCAAGCGTATTTTCTTTGCTTGGATAATTTGATCGATTTGATTCGTCGATGATTTTGATTCGTCGATGTTGTAGCCCATTTATACGCCTGATTGGCGACATGTCCGAGTTTCGCGAGAAAGACTACGGGGACGAAAGCCGCGGAGCCGAGAGGTAACGTGCCGCTTTACTAGCTTCGAGGCCTAACAAGCAAAATTACGTCCAGTTTTACATCCCAGCTGATTTCATAATGAGTCGAAGACAGGGGTTTGACAGCTTGTAAATTCTCATCCTTACTGTACACGTATTGGTCGCACTTGCTGAACTGTCAAATGGCTAAAGGGCGCACACGAAGGTGTCGGGATTAAATAAATAAATTTTATTTTTATAGCGCCCCAAGAGAACTTAATCTCTATTCAGGTGCTTCACATATGCCACGGGGCTCGAGCCCACGACCTCGGCCAAACCTTGGTTGGGGCGAGAACCTTAGCCACTGGCCAAACCAGTGCGGCCGAGTTCTTTGTTCTAAATTATTAGGAGAGCGAGATAAAAAGTCTCAGCGAATAGATAGATTAAGTCAAATGAAAAGGAAATATTGAACAAGACTAATCAGGAGCTCGCGGCGAGAAAGTATCGCGGAATGCCGGTAACCGGAAACGGTCGTCCAAAATGACAAAGATGGACGCGATCCAATGCACACTGGTCGTGCTTAATCAGTGGTCACTCCAGCGCTTGAAACCGCCGCAGAGCAAGTTGGGCCAGCTTTTAGCGTACACAGCGCGAGCAGAGGCCTCTTCATTGTAAGCTAAGTGATTACGCCGCAACCATCGCATTCAGTTATTGCACATGGCAGTTTGCAACGGGAAACTGCCATATGCATTAGAGCAGAGATTCTGAAAACCTGCATCGCGGCAGAGATTTAGCGCTAACCACGGGCAAATTCGTCATCGTAGAGTCAAGAAATGTAACGGCGCCCTTTGCAGTGGACAATATTTGCTGCGCTGATAGCTCAACAGCTCAAGCTTCTTTAACTGGCTCGCAGCCAAGATTCGATGCCATCTCTCCGACATAAGCGCGATGTACACAACCGTCATGTTGCTGGGAATAATTTTTTCTTTGCAATCCAATGGATTCGATTTGAAGGAGGACCAGTAGGAGACTACGGACGGTCTCGTTTCCGTCTGCCGTCTGTAATTCCTCAATGAGTCACAGCATCTGTTGCTTTCGGTACTCTCATGACTGTCCCCTCTGTTATCTGACCTCTCCGCATCGGAGAATGCACTTATGCTGTCGATCAAATGTCCAGTTCTTGAGCTGCTGAATATTAACCGGCATGCTTTCCATCCTGAAATGCGGATGGTTCATTTTCATATTTCATCTTCAGAATGGTCCTTCAAGCTTAATCACAGCACCACACATCGATCTGGTAAAACGATCCTGTCTTACGATGGTCTACACCCAGCTCACGCTCCCTGAAATCCAACGCTCGTTGAATTCTGCTTCATAATGATTGGAAGAGCCGACATCGAAGGATCAAAAATAAAAGTCACTGTGAACGCAATGCTGCCACAAGCTAAATATCCACGTGGTAGCTTTTCTGGCAATTCTCGATGGAAGGTCTTCAACTCAAAGGGATTCTAAGGTCAAGGTGTCACGGTCTTCATTTATTCTGGAAACCAAAATCAAGTGAGCTTTTGCCCTTTTGCTCGATGCGTGGTTTCTGTCCTCGCAAACACTCAACTAGGAGCCCGTAAGTAACCTTCTAATAGCTGTACCGGCTCAGTCTAACTATTTGCCTGACACGTGACTTCAGAGCGGTTTTCGATCGACCCGAACAGGCTAACAGGCGAGATTGCGTCGCACGACATTTTGGCGCTAGTCCCGCTCTCACTTTAGCTGAGTAAGGAAAGAAACGGCCGAGGCCTACTATTTCACTTCAGCTCGCGCTTCCACTTTTGCTGCATCTCTCGTGTCTCCTCGCACAGTCAGTCTAGAGTCGAGCTCAACTCAGGGACTTCTTTCCTAAATGATGCTGCCAAGCCCGTTTCCTGGCTGTGGTTTTAGCCATTTAGTTGCCAGGAACACTGGAAACATCAGCGTCCGTTTCGAAACAATGCACAATCAGTGGACTAGCCCAACGTGGTCCGAGCTTGTCGCAGTAGGCGTCGTCAGGTCTTATCGTCATGACCATACAGTTTG
Organism: Cristatella mucedo; assembly: GCA_009760855.2. NCBI lineage: Eukaryota > Metazoa > Bryozoa > Phylactolaemata > Cristatellidae > Cristatella > Cristatella mucedo. The sequence continues at coordinate 444,797 of WPIO01000179.1, forward strand.
GCGCCACTTCGACTTTAATTATGTCTTTCTCACGTTCGTAGGGAGCAGTTTGGCATGATGTCACCTTGTTACCAAACCCCTCAGGTACCAGTTGATCTTATTCCTGAATGGCCTTGGCCTAATCGTCGGCAAAGCCTTGCAGCACAGTCAGGGTTCTTTGCGATACTCCCGGGCAGGTCGTCATGCAACGAGTAGGTGCTTAGCCGATTGTCCTAATGTCGGACACTTTTTTTGTCGTTAGTCAGACACCCAGCATTAGTGCCCTAAGTACAAGTTCCGCTATTACCGCTCTTCCGCGCTATCCCTCTACGTGATGTAATCTCTCAGTGAGATCCACATCTGGCGACTTGTGTTTCGTGCGACTCATCGGCAAGAGAATGTTTTCCTCAAAGACCGGGTAGAGGACGCTGGCGGTCCGCGCCGCTTTTTCGTCGACGAGTCATGTCGTTAAGATTAGTTCCCGTTTCATTACCACTGGGTTTGTGGAAATACTTATCCGGATGACCGGTTACCTGCCATAGGCGATATTTGCGACAAGGAGTCCAAAACCCGGCTATACCTTGATGCGAGGCTTTTAAAGCTTTCCGAAATATCCAAAGATGCGGCCTACCCTTCTCAGCCATTTGTTTGCACAAGCGGCATTCAACACTTTTCATTCGCCTGGTCTTGGTTAGGCATGATTCCACTGGCCAAAAATTGCATCTTAATTTCGGCCTTTAGCAAATCTTCGTCTATAACTCAGTTGCTGTGTATCTAAGACAAGGCGTCACGACGTTGGCGGTATTTAACTCCTTTACCCGGCCAGGCTGGATGTGCCCACTTGTCTATATCTTTAGTGGTCTCACGAGAGGATGGCCGTTAGACTAACTGTGTCCTGCACCCAGACACTCGTCACTGGTGTCACACGCTGAGCTCCGGAGCCGCTCAAACAGTCTACCTTTGCATCTGGGTAGTACCTCGACGACGAGATGCACTTGCAGTTCACACTCTCGGACTGTGCAGCGTAGCATCGCTGAGATGGCGCTCATTGGTAAATGAAAGCACTGAGTTACCTGTGGCCTGGCGGTGCTGCACAGTCCGCTCAGCTCCTCCGACTGCCGGCTCGCGGGCATGCCAGGCTGGCTCGTGCTGCCCACTCGCTCCCACTATCTCGACCGAGTGCAGCACCAGGCCGCAGCCGCAGCCGCCCGCCCGCCCTCGCGCGCACGCGGCTTCAAAGGGCCTTATTCCCTTATTCTCTTACGCCACAGCCCGAGGCGCCCATTGGGTTTTACTCAGACGACACGTGGCATCGATGGAGACACTCAAATACTAGGTACCGCGGCGTCACGTTTTGCAAGTGACGGTTGGCTGTCGCCAACAGCTCAGTCCACGCCGCGGCTGTGCACTTCGGTTTTGTATGGATGAAGTCATCCCAATAGGCGTCGCTCTTTCCGACGTCTGGGGGGCGGTCCACGTCCTTCCTGCCAGGGAATAGTGCCACTTGGGCACTGGCCTTTGGGTTTTGCATGCGCTTCGAGGACGGTCGAAGTCTAATTGACTAATTGAGAATCATTTTTAGCCTCTCCCTTTACCTGAACGAATTTCATCGCCGTGACGTTCAGAGCGCTGAGCAGAAATCGAGTTTAGTGAGCACGCCGTGTCCGCCATGGAAGAGCTAGGTGTTAATGCGACAGTCGAATTTCGGCCAGGTCAAAGTTGGCCGTTGAGAGCCGACAGAAGCCACCCGAGAGCGAGAGACTTTCAGGCTGTCCGCGAGCAGGTTTTCGGTCCGAGCTCGACTCGCGCCTTGCCTCGCCAGATATACATTGTGTCTAGGTATAATCAGGTTAAGCCAGGTAGGACGTAGTGACTCAATGTGGCACTGCTAGAGCGCATCACCCTGCTGCACTGCCTTGTTTCGGCGTCGGAGACGCTTGAAAGCTGGCTGCAAGCTTTGGCTAATGTACTTACTGTAAGCGGCTCGTGATGCTGCACATTGCCTCAGGACGTCTGGCCGTTCTTTCAAAGTCGTTTGATAACTAAGAGCTGGGTCAGCAGCAGTGGCGAACTAGAAACTGATTAGAACTAAATCCCTGGTCCTCAAAGGATCTTAGCCCAGGGGTTCGCTCTTCACGACTTGGATCGTGGCCTCGAGTCCTGCAGTGGCCGATTCTACATTTCCCACTGCATGTGCTGGTGATAGTCTGTACGACTTCTCTGCCTCTATATAGGTGAGGGTAGTAAATCAGCTGAATTTTAACTTTCAAGAGTGCAGCAGGTTTACTTTTAGCTGTGATGATGCGATGTTGACGATGTGACTGATACTTTGCTCGTTTGATTGATGTGCTGCATACAATTATCAATTAGCCGAGCAACGAGCTAATTGCCTCCTGTCGCCACACTCATTGACACCCAGCATTTCGGCAAGCGACGCGGTTCGCGAATGCTGACTACTGGTAATCGATAATTCGATACGCAAATGTCGGAATGCGGAAGACATGTCGTGACTAACCTAGCACTCCTAATTTGTTATTATGTAGCAACAGACGGAATTTTCTAGTAGCGCTGGAGTCCCCAAGCTAGCGATAAGTGCACGTTTCCTTAAGAAGTAGAAATATGGGATCGTCAGTTAATTGCTGTCGTGCTCAACAAGTTTAGTCGGCGAAACTATAATCGTGCGGCTTTTTGTATAAACATCTTTCATACAGAAATCCTACTCGGACTGTCTTCCTAAATTAATTCTTAGGTTATTTCGGAGAATTTCTATATCCTGACGACAGAAGCAAAGTTTTTGTGGTAAAATAGCAATTTTATATTTATTTTAGGCTTAATAGGTGATTAAAACACACTGCGTACCCAATGACAAGAACATTAAATCTGTTGCTTAGTACTGTTGGTGAATGTTGTGCATTTTGAACCCATTGGGCTTGACTTGAGCCCGCTTCTGGCAAGAACTTAATCCACTTCGGATCGGAATAAATCACAGTAGATAGCAAACACTTTGCGATGACATTTAAATTTGCCATATGGATAGTCTATAGATAGTATAATCTCTAAATGGAAGCAAAATCTTCTGTTGCATGCCAGATTCCTACTCTCTCTCTCTCTCTCTCTCTCTCTCTCTCTCTCTCTCTCTCTCTCTCTCTCTCTCTTCCTCTTCATATTCATTCATATCATTCTCTTTGTTGCGTGAGACGAAGTCTGTTGGCTACCGAATGCGTACCGAAATCCGCTTAGGCTGTGAGTGCGCTATACAAAACTCTCCTGCGTAACACCCACATGGTCTTTATGACTTTGTGGAGTTACAGACGGAGGTACATTATCTCGTGGGTATGTTTATGTCCACATTGCTGTACCGCTCTCTCCCCTTCCGTCATTCATAACCAGCCATAATCAATAGGTAGTAATAACAATATTAGTAATAATGAAACATTGACACAGCGCCCCTAGAAACTAAATCTCCTTTCTAGGCCCTTTACTACCAAGGAAGCATGACCAAATGTTAGTGGTAACATGCACGGTATCAACGGCATAATAAGATTAGTGGTAACGCGCACAGTGTTAGTGTGCATAAGCACAACAGTAACTAATCACATGGGCCGCCAATTGCTGTGAGAAAAAAGTGCATTTTAGCTTCTTTTTAGATGTCAGGTCAATGGATGTCGTATCGTCAGTCGCGAATGAATTTCAAGCTTTGGCAGCATACGAACTAAAATCGTGTTCTTAAAAGGATTTGCGATTGGTTCGAGGCATAGCTAAACGATTTGAGTCAGATGAGCACGTGGTACGATGCGTAGCCTGGTTGTTAAGTAGCTCTGATAGGTAGGCTAGAGAAGCAGAATGAAATGGGGCTAAAAGTGAGTGGCAAATTTTGCCACTCACTTTTATAAACGTTTAACAAAAAAAATCACGTTTAACAAAAATGCGTTGGTCAACTTGGATGCAGTGGTCCTACATAAGAAGGCCCACATTTTTGCAATTTTACGTAGCTGAAAATAGTCAGGCTTGTCTGTGGACCTCGTGCAGTCATCTACTGAAAGATCACTTGTGAACAGTACACATAGATTTCGCGAAGATTCCACGGGTGATGTGCTGCCAAGGCCGATTTTGAGCATTAGTCTTTCAGATTTCTGAGTCACACTAGGTTTCCCTTAACTAAGCTATCCAGTAACCAGCTGTGACATGGATTCGCTGGTAGGCTTAGACGTCACTGTTCATCAATATGAGATGCTCCTGCTGTACTATGGCTGCCTGTTATTTTCTTGTAGATTGTGCAGCGACGCGTACAGAGACAGCAGCTCCGTGGCTCAGCTACAGCCCGAGCATGAGTGAGTATTGCGGAAATGAGCTGCCTAAGCCGCCACGACAGCCAACTAAGAATGGCCGTTGTAGGAAGAGCCGTTGCAGCACACGTTGCCAAGCCCATTGCCAAGGTGATTGTGCCTAGTGCAATAACGAATCAGACTTGGCTGTCAGTGCTTGCTGTCCTACCGGCATTTGCAATCAGGCGATTACAGCTGGTGCAGAACTCTGCATCTAGGCTTCTCTGTCGTGAGCGTCGCAGTTGCCACATCACACCACCTCTCGCCGACCTGCACTGGCTACCAGTCAAGCAGCGGATCGACTTAAAGGTTTTGTCGCTCACTTTTAGGTCCCTTCATTTTTTGGCTCCAGCCTATCTCTCACATCTACTCCCGCACCAGGCCAAGCATCGTACCACCCGCTTTTCGGAATCTAACAGTTTGCCTATGCTTAATACAACCTCAAATCCTTGTGAGATCGTGCATTTAGCTCGTATGCTCCCAAAGCCTGGAACTCACTCCCGACTTGCGTCAAACATTCCCTGACTTGACCACATTTAAAAAGAACTTAAAAACACGCCCATTTAGAACAGAATTTAGTGGGTCCCTTTGATTCGTCTTTTATGTGCTTAAGGGTGCTGATACTGTGCATGCTGCCACTAACCACACTTGAATGCTGACCCTGTGCATGTTACCCCTAACCATTTATTCATGTTGTTCATCAAGCATGATATTACTCACCATTCAACCGCGGTTCCCTTTGCAACAAATGTAAAGCACCTAGAAAGAGATTGAGTTCTCTGAGGGCGCTTTATCAAGTTTATTATTATTATTATTTTTATTATTAGTGTGAATTTTGATCCGTGCAGGTCGCTCTCAAGAACTGATTCCGTGTCGTTACATCGCAAGTCATCTTTCGAAGCAGCAGAGTTCGACTTGATGCAGCTGAGGGACTTGGAAGTCATCTCCACACTGGGCGTCGGCGGATTTGGAAGGGTGGAACTAGTAAGATACGCCGGCTGAGTTTGAAGTCCGCTGCGTTGCTAATTCTAGACAACGGTATGCCATAGACGAGCTGTTGAAAGCTGAAGACGTGAAAAGTGACTGGCTATAGATGAGCAGAGATTCTTTGTCGGGTATTTATTTCAATGTTCTGACCCCGTCTGTAGCTCTAAAAATCCACTCGTACTAAGCGGGTATTTCGCTGGAGAGCTGGGGAGCTTTAAAATGCGCACTCACAGCCTAGGCGGTATCCTAATCGCACACGGTAGGTGTTAGATTTGTGCTAGTGCTATTTGTGCTAGTGGTCGCGCACAGCAAAAGATAGTATCGGCAATACGGAAGGCAGTGCATAAACGGGCGCGGGAAGGCACGCGACAGCTCAAGACCGGCATGGCCAATCCTGGCCCCGAAGACTCTCTCTAGTGTTGCGTCCGCTGTTCTCGTTCATCTACTTCCGCCGACGTAGTACGCTCACGCGGTACAGCGGACCCAACAGTACGCAACTGGCTTCACTTCAAGGTAACAAAGAGAGAGAGAGAGAGAGAGAGAGAGAGAGAGAGAGAGAGAGAGAGAGAGAGAGAGAGAGAGAGAGGGGGAGAGAGGAACAAGCGTGTATGTAAGTGGCAGCTTGGGATGGCTCGAGAGGACGCGCGGGAGTAAGCAGCAGCAGAAGAAGCAGAATAATAATAATAACAAGCACCATAAGATAATAGATAATAAGATGATGATAATAAGCAGCAGAAGAAGAGATTTCGCTGCTCAGGAATTGTGGCAGTGAGCTCCCCAATCTAGGACCTGCACAGCAATGAGCTTCCTTTTCCAGCCGCCTTGAAGTGAAAGAAGAGGAATGTAGTTCATGGTACTGACAGCATCTGGTGGTGCTCGAGGAGACTGCGACTGGTGCACTAGTTCCGCTTCCGGTGTGTAGTAGCCAAGCGGCCGCGAACCTTGCTGGCAAAGGGAGAACTTTTTAGCCAAGCGGCACGCGAAGCATGCCGAACTGAATATTAGCAGAATCAGAAAATAGCATAACTGCTACTGATATAATATCAGTTATTCTTAGTAATGCTTTCGTTGCTGTGTGCGCAAAAACACACGACTGTGAATTAATTTTCGATATTCCAACTGCGTGGTGTCATGCTGGCTGCAGACTCTGTTAGGAAACTGGCATGTTAAAAGTTGAGTTTAGCATATCAAACAGCCTCATTTGTACGGCAGCAAAACAGCCTTGACCTTGGCCGTCATCATCCCGCTTGCAGTAAGGGATTCCTACCGCATGACTCGAACCCGCAAGTTGGGTCGTGAAGGGCAAACACCATAACACTGAACTTAATGTAAATAAACAAATTAATTTGTGTAGCGCCCTGGAAGAACTAGAACTCTGACCTCGTGCTTCACATATGCCGCAGGGTTTGAGCTCACGATTATGGTCATCAAAGGTGAGCACCTTTGACCCGTGGGTTCAAACCAGGGCTGCGACCGAGTCTACAGCTGTAGACTCGGTCAGGTCGGCTCAGGGCTGCGACCCAGGTTGTCAGGCTGTAGACTCGGTCGTCAGCCTGACATGCCCGCTGTTGTCAACAACCGGGCAAGTGCCGAGTCTAGCTGAGCTGAACCTTTGCGAATTAAGAGTCACTGTTATTGCTCTGTCAGTGTCTTTTGTGACGCGCGTTTCTAGGTTCGTCTTACATCAGAGCGGTCCAAGACCTACGCGCTTAAATGCCTTAAGAAGCAGCACATCGTCGACACCAATCAACAAGAGCATGTATACTCTGAGAAGTGCATCCTTACCTCATGCAAATCGCCGTTTATAGTAAGGTGTGTTTCTCTCTGCCTCTTTCAAAACCAAATAATGTCTTACTTATAGTCATTACTAATCTGGAGCATGTGTGTATATTATAGCAACTCAGCTCCGCACTTAACCTGCAGCTGACGGAGAAAACGGTGCTGGTCACTAAGGAAATCTAGATTAGTTTGTTAGCGTGCGATCCCCTGCTAAAGAAAGAACGTACGAGATCAATCACCATTCAAGGTGCATGCGTTTACTTCCCTCCACGAGTGCTTCTAATGCTAGCATTTTATTATCAAAATTTGAGTTGACGAGATGAAGGAAGCTACCTTAAAATATGCTTTAGGGGCTGGCAATAAAGTTAAAAAGCGAATTTTCGTTGATTCAACAGCAGCGAATGACCTCAAAATGCATTGCAGCACTTACTGAGATGCATTAGGAGCCAGGTTTCGAACAAACGACCCAAAGGAAATGCCTGCCTTCGCATTGGAACATCGGCAGCGACGCTTTGTTCTACAGATCTTTGTTCTACAGATCTTTGTTCTACAGATCTTTGTTCTACAGATCTTTGTTCTACAGATCACACTAAAACACTCGTAGTGACACTTGTAGATGCTCACGAGCCTCACAGATTTCTTTTTCACTTTAATTTCTGCTTGGTTCATTCGGATGCTCACACCTGCCGAGGATGAGAAAGTGCAGACGGTGGCTTAACGCCTCGTAAAAAAAGAAGAGAAAAGTCTCCTCCGAAAGTCGCTCCGGCGGCGTTCTTCGGTGAGTGTTTTTCCGAGAATTCCCAGCTGCGTGAGACCTCTCAGGCGAGCATGTCCGGCCGAGCCGAACCAAAGGAATCCAATGAATTGCACAGGGAAGCTCGAGGAAGTCGCCACTACGTCGCCCCACGAACTACGCTACTTGGGCATCTAATGTGCAGTGGCAGCGGATGCAGTCACGCACAACGCTACGCACATCTGCACTCGACTTCTGCAGCTCACTGCTTACTGGCCTACCGGCACGTGCGATCGGGCGATTGCAGCTTGTGCAAAACTACGCAGCTAGGCTTGTCTGTCGTGAGTGTCACAGTTGCCACATCACACCACTTCTCGCCGATCTGCACTGGCTACCAATCAAGCAACGGATTGACTTCAAGGTTTTGTCGCTCACTTTTAGGTTCCTTCATTCTTTGGATCCAGTCTATCTCTCAGATATACTCCCCCATCAGGCCAAGCATCGAACCAACCGCTTTTTGGAATCCAACAGTCTACAAATACCTCGTACAAACCTCAAATCCTTTGGAGACCGTGCATTCAGTTCGTATGCTCCCAAAGCCTGAAACTCCCTCCCGACTTGCGTCAGAACATCCCCTGACTTGACCACATTTAAAATAACTTAAAAACACACCTATTTAGGACAGCATTTAGTGGGTCCCTGTGATTCGTCCTTCGTGTGCTTATGCGTGCTGACACTGTGCATGCTGCCACTAAACACATTTGCATGCTGACCCTGTGCACATCACCCCTAACCATGTTATTCATTTTGTTTTTGTATCACGCATGATATGCAACTGTGTATCAAGCATGATAAAACTCACCATTCAATTGCGTTTTCCTTTGCAGCAAATGTAAAGCGCCTAGAGAGAGATTGAGTTCTCTGAGGGTGCTTAATCAAGTGCATTATTATTATTATTATTCGTTAGTTCATCGCTCGCGTGAGGTTTATTGCATTCTCTCCCATTAGCAAGGCCATGACCAATTCCGTCACTAGATTGCATACTTTTGGAGCCACACTCGTACTGAATACGAATATCAAAATACGCTAATCGATTATTTTCATACCAACCTATTCAATTTTTATTTGAATAATGTTAATGTAACGAAGTGATAATCAATGAATGCTTGTATAATAATAATAATAATAATATTGCACTTGATAAAGCGCCCTCAGAGAACTTAATCTCTTTCTAGGCGCTTTACATTTGCTGCAAAGTGATACGCAATAGAATAGTAAGTAAAATCATGCTTGAAAAACAAACAAAATGAATAACATGGTTAGGGGTTACATGCACTGGGTCAGCATGCAAATGTGGTTAGTGGCAGCATGAACAGTGTCAGCACGCATAAGCACATCGAGGACGAATCACAAGGACCCACTAAATGCTGTCCTAAATAGGTATGTTTTTAAGTTTCTTTTAAATGTGGTCAGGTCAGGGGATGTTCTGATGCAGGTCGGGAGGGAGTTCCAGGCTTTGGGAGCATACGAGCTAAATGCACGGTCTCCAAAGGATTTAAGGTTTGTACGAGGTATTTCTAGACTGTTGGATTCCGAAAAGCGAGTGGTACGATGCTTTGCCTGATGGGGTAGTATATCTGAAAGGTAGGCTGGAGCCATAGAATGAAGAGACCTAAAAGTGAGCGACAAAACCTTGAAGTCAATCCGTTGCTTGACTGGTAGCCAGTGCAGGTCGGCGAGAAGTGGAGTAATGTGGCAACTGCGACGCTCACGACAGACAAGCCTAGCTGCAGAGTTTTGCACCAGCTGCAATCGTCTGATCGCACATGCTGGTAGGCCTGTAAGCAGTGAGTTGCAGAAGTCGAGACGAGATGTCACGAATGCATGGACCAACTTGGACGTGGTATCCTTATCTAAACAAGCCCTAATTTTAGCAATGTTATGAAGCTGAAAATAGGCTGATTTGACTGTGGAGCTGATGTGGTCGTCTAACGAGAGGTCGCTTTGGAATATGACACCTAGATTTCGAGCTGATGCAACTGGAGATATGCTGGCAGAGCCAATTTTGAAAGTCAGCCTTTCCAATTTCTGAATAACACTAGGTTTGCCCATAACTAGTAAGTTAGTTTTATCATCGTTTAGTTTTAGAAAATTTGCTGCCATCCATGATCGGATGTCATCAATGCATGCAGCAAGTGAGTTGAGAGAATTTGAGGTGCTCGAAGGCTGGGAGGGATCAAAGCAAAGGTACAACTGAGTGTATGCGACTAGAAATGGGCATGATACTTAATAAGCACTTTCACAGCAACGACATCTTGGATGATTACAGATTTTCGTCGAGTAAATCCAATGTTTAAAGGTGCTCGGGTTTGAACCTCTGAAACAAAATTATCACCACTCGGGGATTTTAATGACGGCCATCTTAGAAAATTCATCAAAGCAATTCATAACAAATTCATTATAATTAACAAGTTATCCTACGGCTCTCTGTCTCATTATTGCTTTCCGATTTGTCGACAAATTGTCTGAATACACTTACATCAAGAGCATTGAATACGACGGGTTTAACCTATCTACATCTTTTCGAAAACGTATTTAAAAAGGGCTTTCCAGATCCTTGGGCACTATACGCTCGGTTAAGATCGACGAGTTGTGTGGATATTTACAGCAACAAAAGCCATTAAAGCAGAGATGTAGGAAATTTCATCCAACACATAGTTGTTGCCGGAAATTAATGAAATTGACCCTTGACCTTGCTCGAGGCCGGCCGGTTACAGAGGAAGCTGAAAAAGAGCAGGCATTGTCCTTCTGAGTCATTCGACCTGGCTTTGCAGGAGGAGCTGAAGCTTTCCTCCTGAATTCCCCCCTGTAGCCGTAGCGCCTTGGGCTCCTTGCCGGTCCGTGTTCAGTGCATTTGGTGTGTACAAGATGCGATTTTGTCATTTTGGTTAATTACTTCGAGGCTGTCAAAATGTTCTATTTTGTCAAAAGCTGAAGCAAATAAAAAAAATCATTCATATAGAATAGTTTGGACTGCAGAATCTTGCGGTTGAGATTCGACTTGTTCTTCATTTACTTCACTCGAACTCTCACAGAGACGAGACATATTGAAACTGGGAGCTCTTATCCCAATTCTATTGCCTATTCATGCCCTGGACAAAAATCAAATGAAGACCACTGCGCGGTCTCAATCTCAATTTTGGCATCGTGTGCATTAAGTTTTGTTCGATCAAGCTTGCAAGCGTAACGGACTTGCAGCAAGCAAGATGATGCAACAGCCTAGACCGACATGTCTACGCTAATATCTTTTTTCAAAGCGCCTATAGACAATGTTTTAATCGGGTATCCTATAGCGAAACAACAGCTGATGCAGGTAATCATTGAGCTTATAGTCAGGTCACGCGTGCAAGGATTGATAAGGATGCAAACGCTACTTCAAAATTTTGGCAAGGACGAACGGTTGCTGCGTCAGTTCAGGGATGATAAAACTGCTGGTAGTCTAGCAGTAACTTTTGCCTCGTAATGCTTACCCTTTCAACTTCGACGTGTTTTCATCACTGCTGCTTTTTAGGCACTCACTAGTATGTTTCAGCGGATGTTTCAAGATTTAAACCTGGCCCGGTGCGCGTCTCTCTCAAGTGTGGTTTGAATTATTTTACAGATTGTATAAGACGTTTAAAGATAGCAAATACGTCTACTTTCTAATGGAAGTGTGCCTAGGCGGCGAGCTGTGGTCCATACTGCGGGACAGGTAAATGGAGGACGAAGCGCGCGCTCGCAGCTCGATGATTGACCGAGACCGGATGGAGCACTACTTCTGCCACGCTGCCTGAGAAAATAAAGCTGGTTCACAGCAGGGCGCTGCACGTAGCCACACTTCTAGATGTCTTCTCAATACAGCCTAAAGATCGGCTTCGTTCTTTCTATCGTTGCCATAACGGAGCAGATTGAAACGAGAGGTAGCTTTTGGAGGCTTAGCCCGCCAGGTGGTTCCTCTCCCAAGCTTCGCTTCGATGCATGATTTCGCTTACTTTCTACAGTTACGGTCTCATTGTTAAACGCCAAGTAAAGGCACATTTTTCAAAGGGATTTGAGGTCGGCAAGAAGCGCAGCCAAATGACTTGAGTGGTTCGATATTAAGCCTAACTAGGAATTTTTCAGATCGGTAGGTCTGCGCAACGTTATGTTGCTGAATGTAGGCAGACGTGATAAGGGAGCTAATGCCGTCATCTAGTATAAGGTCACCACGAATAAGCACACACAGATTGTGTGCACATACTTGATGAGAGATGCCCTGCTCGAGCCCAATTTGAGGGTGAGGCATTCCATTTTTTGAATAGTAATAGCTTGGCCCGTGAAAAGTAAGATCGTTTTTATCTCGATTCAAAGTAATTCTTCTGCCATCCATATGTAAATTACAGTAATCAATGTTGTGATGCAGTTGAGAGATTACACTCTTAAAAATAAAAACGTCTGAAAATCATGCCAAGTCACAAATAAACATCTCAATTTCCATTAGACAGACAATGGTTGAGCTTTTAAAACTTTGAGCAACGAACGGTGAGAGACACTAGTTTATAGCGGCGGTAGCTGGGCAAACTACTTACTTAACTTTACGTTCCACGCCTGGGCCATTAGCAGAGCAGTGCCCTTGGAGGTTTTAGCTCTCGAAACTAAAGTTCCAAGTATGCCACCGATACGTCCTTGCATAGGGGTCTTAGCACTGCGAATCCGACGCAACGTCAAGTACTCCAATAACCGTTACTTGATCTTGATGGTACAATACTTCATAAATAGCCCAATGGCTGATGTCGTAGCCGATGAAACGGCATCAAGTACGACGTGAAAGTCATGGACAAAGATCATCCAAGAAACCACTGACGTATGGGATTCCTCGAGGCTCTTTTTGATTGATCTGGTTCTTTTCACGGTTGATTCTCTCTCTTTTGCCGATGCGATTGCCAGGCAAAACCTTCCACTTCCATGCAGATGACACTCATTAGTCCCTTTGCTTTGATCTCTCCCTAACCTCCGGCTCGTCGGATTCTCTCAACTCCTTTGCTGCATGTATTGATGAAATCGACATCCGCACATCGATGACAGCAAACTTTCCAAAATTGAATGACGACAAAACCAACTTAATAGTTGTGGGCAAATCAATTGTGGTTCAGAACTTGGAAAACCTAACGCTCAAAATCGGCTCTGCCAGCATATCTCCTGTTAAATCTGCACACACTCTATATGTCCTGTTTCAAAGTGACCTTTATAAGACGACAACATTAGCTCCACAGCCAAGTCTGCCTACTTTCAACTACATAAAATTGCTGAAATTCGGGCTTGCTTAGACAGGGATACTACATCTAAATTGGCCCATGCATTTGTGAAATCCAGTCCCAACTTTCGTAATTCACTGCTTGCTGGTCGACTGGCCTGTGCTAATTAAGCACCTAAAATTGGTGCAGAACTGTGCAGCTATGCTTGCCTTTCGTGAGCATCGTTTTTTGCCACATCACACCACTTCTTACAGATCTGCACTCGCTCCCAGTCAAGCAAGGCATCGACTTTAAGGTTCTGTCACTCACCTTTAGGTCCATTCATTCTTCAGCTCCAGCCTACCTATCAGATCTACTCCCCCACCAGGTTAACCATCGCACCAACTGCTTTCTGAATCTAATCGCTTAGCTACACTTCGTACATATCACAAATCCTTTGCAGACCATGCCTTTAGTTTGCATGCTCCCAAAGCCTGGATCTCACTTCCGACTGGTGACACGACTTCCCCTAACTTGAAGACATCTGAAAAGCAGCTAAAACGCATCTATGTAAAACAGCATTTAGTGGGTCCGTGCGATTCGTCCTTTGTGTGCTTATGCATGCCGACACTGTGCATGCTGCTACTAACCATATTTGCACGCAGAACCTGTGCACGTAACGTCTAACCACGTTATGCTTTTTTTGATGGGCATGCTATCACTATCCGTTTGACCATGCTTCCTTAGCAGCATATGTAAAGTGCCTAGAAAGATTATTATTATGGACACGGCTGCGCCTTTTGATGAACAACACGTCACGTCAGCCACAGCTCGACGATTAACTTCAAGCGTGTGCCATTCAGGATGCGGCCAGAAGCCTTGCCCTGAGCTTGCTGCTCTCGCATTGCAGAGGTCACTTCGACGATAGCACAGGACGTTTCTGTATAGGATGCGTCGTAGCAGCTCTTCAGTACCTGCACAGCCGTGGAATAGCATTCAGAGATCTGAAACCCGAGAACTTGCTTCTGGCAAAGAATGGATACCTAAAGCTGGTACTTGATAATGTGGAAGCTTTTCATTGCTGTCAGTCGAATGCTCGTTCTCGCGGCCTCGCTATAGCCGCTGTATCTCGTGATAAATCCACACCTTTGCATTATTACAGGTCGACTTTGGTTTTTCCAAGCAGCTGGGCCTATCCAAAAAAACGTGGACTTTCTGCGGCACGCCGGAGTACGTTGCACCCGAGGTCATACTTAACAAGGGGCATGATTTGTCCGTTGACTTCTGGGCGCTCGGAATCTTGACATACGAACTCTGCAGCGGAGCGTGAGTAAAAGCTGATTGGCTGATGCCCACCGCGAGGCGATTACTCCAAAAAGTATTATATATATATATATATAAAATATATAATCTATAATATATATATATAATAATAATATATAATAATAATAATAATAATCTATAATCTATATATATATATATATATTGTTGTATACAACGACTGGTTTGGCTCAGTGATTTAGGTGCTCGCCTCGAATCAAGGTTAAGGTGAATTGATTTGATGATCAAGGTCGTGGGCCCGAGCTGAATGGCTTTTTTGAATCGCTTGAATAAAGATTAGGTTCTCTTAGGGGTCTATACAAATGAAAAATATTTGTATACTTTATTTGAAAAGCGCTCTAAAAAGAACGTAGTCTCTATCCAAGTGCTGTACATATGCCGCAGTGTTTGAGCCTTCTTCATTGAAGGTGAGCATCTTACCACTGAGCCAAACCAGGTCGGCTAGTAGCAGATCTACTTATCAGCTGTTCCAGCGTTCATTCTTCAAATTTTCTTTGCGGCCGTCATCACTTAGCACCAGACATATATCTGAAGACTCTGGAGTTGATTCTCATCGTATCTATCAGAAGTTCTGGTCCAGACTCAAAGGCTTGACAGTTAGCCCTACTAACAGACGGATTACTAAAGTTATAAAACAGCTTTCCCCCGATGTTCATGTACACATCTTCAAATCCGTACGAAACGTCGTCTGGCAATGGCAGACATATTTTGAGAATGCACCCATGTACCCGCCCATAGGAGCCGTTATGTGTTTTGGACGTATACCATACATTAGACACACTACCTCTGAGATATTGTTGCTACACGTCATGACATTGAATGCCTAATCATTAAGTTATCTCGCAACTGACCGGCCGATCTAAGAACACGCGGCCAATTGGCTAAATATCGGATACGTCTGCTCACCAGCTTCTGGTCGGTACTTGACCCAGAGAATTTGACTTAACGGATCGGTACCTAGCGACTATGACGAAGTTGACCCTGCGAATCCGCACTGACGTGCAATGATATAGAGCTTATTCTACACAGGCCACCTTTCGCAGCAAGCGACCCTATGAAGACCTACAACCTGATTATACGAGGGATCGATGCGCTGACGTTCTCCAAGAAGATCAGCAAGAACGCTCAGTCGCTGGTCAAGAAGCTGTGCGCCGACAATCCCTCGGAGCGGCTCGGCTGCCAGAAGAATGGCTACGCCGACATTAAGAAGCACAAGTAAGCTGCTATTTTTTTTACTCTCTACGTAGCAAGTATTTCGGCCACAAATATGCACCGTGAAGGTTTTCCTGTTAAGCCTGGCCGTTAAAGAAGACCACAAGAATCGCAGCTGCCTGGGTTGTTAGCAGAGATGTGCAAGCGGTAGTTGATCACGGCAGCAATACCATAGCAACACCATAGTCTGTTTGTCTGTCTGTCTGTCTGTCTCTGTCTGTCTCTGTCTCTCTCTGTCTCTCTCTCTCTCTCTCTCTCTCTCTCTCTCTCTCTCTCTCTCTCTCTCTTCTCTCTCTCTCTCTCTCTCTCTCTCTCTCTCTCTCTCTCTCTCTCTCTCTCTCTCTCTCTCTCGCTCTCTCTCTTTCTCTCTCTTTCTCTCTCGTTCGACGCCAAAACCATGACTGACCAACCATAGAATGAGTTGTTTTTTAGCCGACTAACCATAGATCTTGACATTACCAGTTCCTAAACATGATAATTTAGGAACCATGCATAAAATGAAAAACAAATGGGGAGTCATATCAGCTTGATATCGCATGACAAAGTTTCCTTCTTTGTGCAGCCTGACCCTAAAGTATGCGTCATTTGCAGTTACGTTTTGGTCATCTGTAGGGACGTTTCATGAGGTCAAGGTTATCTTACTCAAAGCTCGCTCTTAAATCTGTCTCACAGAAATTCAAAATCTATAAAGAATTTATCATTTGAAATGAGGTTCGAATTGCCTGCAGGTTCTTGCGGGTTTTCATTTTTAATCATGGCTTTTATTACCTATAGGTGGTTCCAGGGATTTGATTGGGACGGCTTGTGCAAGCAAGAGATGATTCCGCCGCTCCAACCCAAGGTCAGTATTCTCACCTCCATGAGCTTCGTTAGAAGATGTCTGTTGAAGAGGGTTCGTAATGTTTTCAGGGCAGATTTGGCCAATGGCGGTTTGCACTCGTTATGCTTGTTGCCATTGAGCATGCCACCACTAACCATTCGATGATGCTTCCTTTGGCAGCAAATATTGTGCCTAGTAGGAGATTGGGCTCTCTGATGGTGCTATAACAAATGTATTATTATTATTACTATTATATGGGTATTTTATGCAGTTGATGCAGTCATGTTCGGAGCGCTAGTCTCCTGCCTCAGTAAAGAAGCATTTTTAATTGCTCATCAGCTAATGTTTTTGCAGCACCCACGATTTTATAGCCGATTTAGACGCTTCCATTGAGTAGTCAGGTGAGCCGATGCCACGCCATTCTTTTCCACTGGTCATGCTGAAGCTTGTGCGAACTATATTTTAGCAATATGTGACTTAGAGCCTGCTGCGAGCAAATTCATGTGCCGCACTAACTTGGCCCAGTGGCTAAGGTGTTCGCCTCGAACCAAGGTCAAGGTGAATGTATTTGATGACCAAGGTCGTTGGCTCGAGCCCTGTGGCATATGTGAAGCACCTGGATAGAGATTAAGTTCTCATAGGGAGCTACAAAAAATGATTGTATATGCATATAAATTCATGTATTTATATATAGTACATACAGTGGTACCTCGGCTTACGAGTGTCTCGACGTACGAGTGTTTCGAGATACGAGCTGTCTCTCGGCCGATTTTTTTCATTGAGTTCGAGCTAAAATTCGGGTTATGGGCCAGCTTAAGATACTCCACCGCTAGTTGCCGAAGAGAGCGTCGCACTGTGTGTGATTACTCAGGCTAATAAGGGTAGGGCAGCGAACGACGTTCCGTTGCAAGATGCTGCCCTATGACCCGGTTGTGACGCCAAGCCAGGTCTGTTGGTTCGCTCTCATACAGATTTGAGCAAGCCATCGTGGCGCTTAGACGCATAAGATCGCCAGACTCCGGTGTTAAATCCGACTACGGCAGAGACGGCTAAGTACGTATTCGTACTGTACTCTACTTAGGCAATATCATCGTGTGAGAGTTCGTCGCATAACTGATAACAATCGGTGCGTCCGCGTAAAGGCCCAGCCAATAAACTGAAAGCGAGGAAAGCCCTGCGAAAAGGGCAAAAATCGGTGAATAAGATCAGATATTCATTTCAGCCCTTCTCCTCTAACTCTATTAGCCTCCTCAAGTCGTCTGATCTCCAAGTTACTCCTGTACATTAAGATTAATAAAACCCGTTCATAACAAGGCATTTTATTGTATGGTTTTTAAATGCAATCTTCGTTATTTATAAGTACGTTTTTTAATTTGTAAACTTGTGACAACAATCGCAATGCTTTTTGGGGTTTCGAAACGGATTAATGGCGTTTCAATTCAAATCGATGGGGAAATTTGATTTGACATACGAGTAATTTAATGTATAAGCTTCGGAGTGGAAAGAATGCATCTCGTAAGCCGAGGTACCACTGTGAGTGCGTGTGTGTGTGTGTGCCGTGTACGTATGTGTATGTATACGTGTGTTTATGCCAATGGGTAAAATTTGGTGTGGATCTATGTTATTTAAAGCAGGTTATGACACGTAGAACCGTATAAATGTAGTTAGAGCATAGAAGAGCGAATAAATCAAAGACGTTTTAAAGAAATTCGGCCTGACCAGAGCCCTAGATCAGTTGCCATCACTGGATGACAGCTTTGAATATGGTATAACTAAGAGTAACTCATTGTCGCGTCGTTTGCTGCTACGTTTTGGTCCTCTGTATGAACGTTTCAGGAGGTCAGGCCTATCTTACTCAAAGCTTGTAATCAGCTCTTGCTTACCTATCGAATGATGTAATTTCGAAAATCCTCGAAATTGTGTGGGGACTAAGCAGTCTTTACACTACAGTCATTAATGTTAACAAATGACACTTCAGCGTTGGTCTTCATCTCACGTGACTAAAAAGGCGATGAACACGTATTTGAATTATTACACCAGCCGATGCTTTAAGTAATTTCCGAAGGACTGTGAAATTAGTATGGGCATAATTTATTTTCATGACGGTAGATTTCATGTGAAATACCCAAAAACAACTCCCTCAATTCCTGTTCCACTTAAAAGGGTTAAGTAGTGGCTGGTCTTACAAGTCAGCATGAGATACTGAAGCTGTGGATAATTTAACAGAATACATTTTTTAGGTCTTAAATAGATGCATCAGCGTTTTGTGCAATTCCTGTGAGGAACATGGTATGTTATTCGATATTTGTTACGTTACGGAGAAACGAAAAGATCTGTCTGTCACTTCGTTCTATTCAACAGCAACCAATAATCCGCTAATAACTCGGTGGTTCAACTTCACCGATGCTGTCTCTGCATCTACAACCGCCCCCTGTGTATGTATTCTTCCATATAGTTAGCAAGCAAAGTACTGGATCAGATCAGGTTTTTGCATTTACTATTTGCTTACTCGAATCAATTTTGAGAACGTTAATTTAAGCACGTCAGCATAGCCTTGCAACACCTCTAACAACACTGTCCGTTATGATTGGTTTCCTGTCTTCACTGGATTGGTTGAAGGCCATGAATGGTGGGATGCTTACTACAGAGAGCGTGCATCAGGGAGATGCTTTGTGACAGACAGCAGAGAGATGCTTTGTGACAGCTATTGGGCAACTAGTTGACAGGATGGACCTCGTAATGACATTGAGAGACAACTGATTGTTGGTCGGTGTGTTTACTCCGAATTAATGGGCGTCTTGCCATAAAAGTGATACAGTATTATTAGATGGCTTTATGTTATTGCAGAGTAAGAGAATAGCGAATAGCCACATGTGACCAAGGCAAGCCATCTAGAGTTTGCTTGCTCTCAGAAGATGCATTTTGCTATTTGTCTGGACACTTTTACATGACAAGAGCAAACTAGTACTCGGCGAAAGCATCCGTTAAGATGTTCGAGGCTTACAAGTCATATTTTGACGTGCCTGTCAGGGAGCAAGACAAGCCTTGGTCATCTCATGTAACATAACAGCTCTGCAAAAAGGCAAGGCGAGCAATCGCTGCTCTCTAGATGGACAGCAGAAGGCTCACAAGTCTCACTAAAGTCACCCTATTAAACTGTTAACCTCAGTACTCGTTTCGCGATCGCGTTTAGCAAGGGTAGCTAATAACTTTGGTTTAGCCGGTTCGTGACAGTCAAACGGCTTGTTTAATTTCTATTTGCAAATTACCTAGCACGATACCTGCAGCAGCTGTCAGAGTCTGGGCGTTGAATGCAGATGGGCGTCGCCAGCAGAAAAGAAGCAGCAGAAGCAATTGAGGCTGTAGCTGCACAGCGAGCACGAGTTAAATGATGGAACTTAAGTGGTTCTACTTTCGCCGGAAGCCGCTAGATAGTAAGGCCAGAAGCCACAATCTTTTCGTTACAGGTGTCTAGCCCTGATGACAGCAGCAATTTCGATCAGTACCCAGCAGACGATGGCATCCCGCCAGATGAATTCTCAGGATGGGATGATGACTTCTGATTTACCTATGCGAAAATGATGCGGCTGTAAACGTTCGAGAGAGGCTGCCACAGAAAATGAAGCGTCGGGCAGACTCGACGCTGACTGACTAGTACCAGCCAGTAGGATGCCTTGATAGCAATCGTAATTAGGCCGATTCTGAGAATAATATAGGGCCGACTAAGTAGCTATAGCGCTCGACGGTCGATGCGAGTTGCTTTCGATTATCGCTGGGCGGTCTAGGGGAGCCGAGGAGATCCCTCGAGCAGTGCTCCGTCAGCTAAACAAGACCTGCAAGAGCCCGGATGCCGGATACGCAGCGCCTCACCTGCAGCCCCACACATTTGAGGCAGCAATCGTCAGCCAGCTATTAAACGTACCACGTCGCTCCTATTAACGGTAGCCGCAACAGAACATGCTCTTCATCAGATGCACAAAGCCCTCGTTAGGCATGCGAAAACTCACAGACAATGGTTCGCCGAAGCCTACTGCGACTGGGCGGATGCAAACAAATTTGCTCATGCCAAACAACCACGGGTGTGCGAGAGGACGTTATTTAATGGAGACCGCTTGATTGGAAAAGTCGTCAAAGAGAAGCTGACAACAGCTCGTGAAATTTCTTCTTGCTTGCAAGGATGGCAGACAGCAATCGGTCAAGTAAATGGCAACTTCAGGGACTTGAGTATGAAGTGATGCGTCTACGTAATGCAGTCTGCCACCATCGAGCTCTGACTTCGTCGGCTTTTGTCAGTCTCAGTTTGTCACTCCACTTCAAAATTTGTTAATAAAGTACGGTTTTTAAAAGTAAGCTCTTTTTGGGTAGGACCTTATTATTGTAGCGGTCATTGAAGTAACGGCTGAATCGTAGCCATTGCATTTTGTTAAAGCTGTTGGCCCTCCTGCAGGCTTTACAGCTGGCGATCTCTTGCCCCCAACAGAAGCAGTATTAGTAACGACCATCTAAGCACCATGTAACTGTACCAAATATGACCAAGAGCGTCTGATGCCCTGCTAAGCACTGGTCGTTCAGACGGTTTTGAATCGCTGATCACAAATTCCATTTGACTCAGTCTTTCTCGTAGGATCATTTTCAGTCGGCAGCAGTGGACAAGTATCCGACAATTAAAGTTTGAATGCTTCGCTATTCGGCAAGACTAGCAATCATGATGCTCTGATTTTATCCTGTGTGGCTTCCAGTAACTCATTTCCAGGATGAGGATTTCTCATGCTTTTCAACGAGAGCTCTAGAGGCCTCTACAGCTGATATGCACGTGACATGGGGGCTCTCGGGCGTTGTGCAATCAGCTTCGTCCGACTATATTCATTCATAGTGAGCCGTGATGGCACACTAGGTAAGGTGGTTGCTTTCACGACATCGGTCCCGAGGTCGTGGGTTCGATTCCTGCGGTGGGCGATTCTTTATCGCCACTGCAAGCGGTGGTGATAGCCGTAAAGGCTCTTCTGTCGCTATACAAAAAGAAGCTGTTCAATCAGCTAGGATTCATCATCTTTGGCCCTACATCCATCCCTAAGAAGCATCCAATAAGAAATAATAAAATACCTAAACGTGCCGTAGGTATAAGCAAGGCTCACGAAACTAAGCACCGCATCGGAAATTACGAGAAAAAGCAAGCTCTAAGCCAGCCTAATTGCATCCATAGCAAGGGTAAGCTAGAAACGCTGCTAAGCCGCAATCATTCTCTCGGCCTGCTTACTCGCAGGTATGCACATTCTTGCACGCACAGAAGTAAAGACATCCCCATCAGTACGGCCCAGCCTTTTTAAGCAGATAAATTGGCGGCAGCATACGTTTGCGCCATTCGGCACGGAACGGTAAAAGGGAGACCAAGCCAAAGTTGCTCTCAAGCTCTCTTGGTCTAGTGTTGCTTTCTTGAATTATCTATCAAGGTGTTTTGAAAACAGTTCTTAATTCTCTCCTACCAAGGAGCAGCCAACCAAAATGAACAAGATTGATGAAAATCAATCAGCTTAGACATGTGTCATTGAATATGCTTCATTCACGGCTCCTTGCACATTAAAATGTATGAGCAAAACTTGCACAGTTGGCAATCACTAGGATACCATTAAATTTGGTTGAAGGACAAAGTTGCAAGCCACAGGCATCACCGGTAGACGTTATGGGGACACAGGGAAGTCAGAGGCTTATACAGTTATTCAAACAAGCTTACAAGCTACGTCCAAATCTCTTTATGAACACATAGCTACTTTACTAAGCTTACTTGCGAATGTAGCCTTAGAACAGCACATTGCCACCAAGATGCACCCCACCCAAGGTTCAGCTCAACAAACGTGTGTGCAGGAAGCCTGATCCGTATAGATCTTGATGGGACACGTCGACATTTACTCTCGCCAACGGTGTCCACAGACAGCATTGCAACATTTGTAGAATGTCGTCATTGGTTCGTCGGCAGATCGCGTTTGAATCTGCATGAAGTAAGCTCTCGGGTGGCGACATAAAGGGCACGGTTCTACAAAAGACATTTCCACTTTTGCTCAATAACCATTGGCAACACTTTAATTCAACAAGTCGACAGAGACTCATACTGCACACAAAAAATGAATGACTAATTCAAGCTTCCTTAAGATCTATACTGCCAAGATCTGCAAAGTCGCTACGATACCTTCTGTAGAATCCACGTTTTTCCATGCCTCACTTCCTCCTAACACATCATCTACCTCCTTCAGTTTTGGGTATTTCTTGTTAGTGATCTGAAGCAGAGCATCATGGGTGGAGCTTAAGACACGTGTTAAAATATAAAAGAAAACTCAGGCAAATATAATAATGCAAAAACGTGTACATTATTAACATAGGCTATACCAATTCGTATAGCTACATAACATTGCCAAAATTCGGGCTTGTTTAGATAAGGATACTACATCTAAGTTGGTCCATGCATTTGTGACATCCCGTCTTGACTTCTATAACTCACTGCTTGCTGGCCTACCGACATGTGCAATCAGGCACTTACAGCTGGTGCAAAACTCTGCTGCTAGGCTTGTCTGTCGTGAGCATTGCAGTTGCCACATCACACCACTTCTCGCCGACCTGCACTGGCTACCAGTCAAGCAACGGATCAACTTCAAGGATTTGTCGCTATCTTTTAGGTCCCTTCATTCTTTGGCTCCAGCCTATCCATCAGATGTACTCCCCCACCAGGCCAAGCATCGTACCACCCGCTTTTCGGAATCCAACAGTCTACCAATACCTCGTACAAACCTCAAATCCTTTGGAGACCGTACATTTAGTACGTATGCTCCCAAAGCCTGGAACTCCCTCCCGATTTGCGTCAGAACATCCCCTGACCTGACCACATTTAAAAGGAACTTAAAAACACACCTATTTAGGACAGCATTTAGTGGGTCCCTGTGATTCGTCCTTATATATTCGACATGCATTTTTCACGGCAGCAGTATTTATTGGAGAACAGAAGCAATTTAAAACCTTAGACCTAAAAAGAGCAGTGCAAGCTTCTTTCGTTATTGATTAAGGTTCATTCACTGAACAGGAAAGCAACTTAAATCAAAAAGGAAACTCAAACTCCTAGCTAAATGCATATCTCCTTAACCTAATTTGGCCAAACTAACTCAGAATGCATTGCTGGCTGATGAGTCGAGGCCAAAAAGGGTTTCATATTCAAACTTCCACAGCTACAGACAGAGGACCAGTTATGAAGGGGGGCTTAATTATCATTTAACAGCTACCAGTGTGTGCATGTTTGAGTAAATGGCTTATGAGAATCAAAATTATCCCTCCCAGTAATCTTCGTGGGCTTCCATTCAAAGCAACGTGCCAACCTCCTCGAATTTTCAAACTTACTGACAGCTCGTCCTTGATGTGCTTATGCGTGCTGACACTGTGCATGCTGCCACTAACCACATTTGCATGTTGACCCTGTGCATGTCACCCCTAACCATGCTATTCATTTGTTTGTTTTTCAAGCATGATTTTACTTACCATTCAATTGCATTTCACTTTACAGCAAATGTAAAGCGCCTAGAGAGAGATTAAGTTCTCTGAGGGCGCTTTATCAAGTGAATTATTATTATTATTATTATTATTATTATTATTATTATTATTATTATTATTATTGTTATAGTGATTTCAACATGCCTGCCGCTGACCCATCTAATCCAGTTGCATGCTCCCTTGCTGAGACCATGCAGTATTTGGTCTAAAACAATACACTATCTGCCCGTCACGGGTTTTTCTGCCCACGTTCCAAGCAGGTCCTCAAGTCCTTAGCATTAAATTTACCGATATTGTTTGTCAATTTGCTTGCCCGTGACCCGTCTAACCGGCATGGATGCCTCTTCCTTAACATACCATACGGGATTGCCGTAATAAAAAACATTCATGAGACAGCTAACTCTGTCGGGTCACACACTTAACCTAATCACCACCAGAGACTTCTCTGATAAATTTCTCCGGGTGCTCCCTCATGATTAGACCTTAGTCCATTGTCACTTAATCCTTAAAACTGATGTGTAGCTGAGAAATCTAACTATCGCGGTAACAGAAGGGTAATGTGGATTTGCCCTTGTGTTTCGGTCATTACTACCGGCAGACGTGTCCTAACTACTTAGCTGCTCCAAAAGAAATGATCGATGAATCTACACTATTTTCGCAGCATTCTAGATCAGCATTCTCTTCCAAGCTAACTTTTGCTAACCATTCTGCAGACTAGCTTCTCTTCACTAAGCTCCAAAACATGAGAACAACTTTGTCAATAAGAAATCGACTCCACGAGTCTCATTCCTCAGCACTTCATTGAATGGAGTCTTTCCATAGACCTACACTCGTAAGCTAAGAATACCAGAGCATCCTCCTTTCGATCGAAGCAACAGGCTTGATCAACATTACATTGTTTTCTATCGGTACCGTTTGATTCCCACATCCGCACCGAAAGATCAGCAACCATCATGGAGCGTACGCCTTTCGACAAAAATGCTCGCAATGTGAGAACTCCGATCGCACGCTTTGCCATTAACCTCGTGCAATTCGGCGGCTCCCTAATTCTACACAAAATGGTAAAAGTACCGAACGGCCCACCGGCACCGAAGTGGTCTACCGTACACCTGTGCATTCGCTAGCACATGGTTTCAGCAGGGTCAGAATAAGTACCGGCAAGACGCTGAAGGCGTGGACCTCTTCCCTGTAACATAGAATTGTAACTAAACATCTTCCAACCATTGCCAATTTACCGAACGCGGGCTACTACCCGTTTTGAACAGATACACTGTAGAAACTAACATACCTGATCAAATTAGACCTTTTTTGCGTAACACTGGCATATATTTACATTCAGTGGGTACAAAGCGCATGGCACTTGAAAGCATTTCGCAAGTGGTTCTGGGCAGTAGAGGGCATTACGTTAACTAACGGCACACGGCGCTGTGGGCATGGGTACCGCGACATACCTTTTGCGTAATATTGTGCACATACGGGCACGTGCTACAAGAAAATCGAAAACATCGTTCACCTTCCTCGACCACCAACAGATTGGCGCACGTGGGACAGAAGAGCAGCATTGCTGACAACGGAAGTGGCAGTCGGAAGTCAGGAACCGGAAGAGGGTGTTCCAAAAGAGGGTGTGCCTACGCAATGGCTTACTCGTCGAGCTTGCACAGATTTGTCGAGTTTGGAAAGAAGATACTTGCTGTTGGAAGGAACTATAGGTAGGACACATCATTATGAGCCCGGAATATTTAGTTTTAACTGCGTCTTTGCGCAAGCATTCTCCCCTTGTGCAAGCACTGTCCGCCTGTCTGATACGTTCCAACATGCTTTCACAGTCTAGTCTTTCTGCCTCCGTACTCACATTCAAGCCCCTGCAGATTGAAAAAAAAAGCAAGAATTTTGACCATAATTTCTGCCGTGGTTGCATCATATCGATTGCTATCGTTACTCCTTTTATTTTCCCTGAAGTGTACTTTTGTTTCTGCGTCCAAAATTACATGAGTAGAGAAACCTTAAGTCTCTTGAGAGACTGTTAAGCGTCTGGACCGAGGTTTAGTTCTGTTATGGTGCTGTAGAAAGGACTTTTTGTTATTGCTATCGATGTTTTCTGCTGAAAACTTGCATCGTCTGCCCTTCTGCCAGACTATAGTACCGACCTTTCCTCGTGTATGCAGTGCTACAATACGACGCTAGGCAACGTCGTAGATGAGTTTTCACCTCCTGCTAAACAACAGATTCGGATTTCCAAACGCCCTTTGGCTTATGGCTGACTTAAAGTAAGCAACGAATACAACACATAGGCTTAGAAAGGCCTCCGAAAAGTCAGTTCCGATTTCCCCACGTGGCATTTGAGGAATATTGTAAGCTGTACCAATCTATTTTGTCTAAGGCTGTATCCAAATTTTATAGACAAATAGTTGAATCGCAGGTCAATCATTCAATTAAAAATTGGTTATATCCACTATCGATATTCTTCTAAACCATTCACAATCAACTATACTGCCCAGTAATCCTAGTATATATAATTGAAAATATAATTCAGTTTTTTACGCCCTAAGGGAACTTAATCTCTATTCAGGCGCTTCACATGTGCTACGGGGCTGGAGCCCACGACCTCGGCCGGACCTTTGCCGGGGCGAGTACCTTAATCATTCACTGGGCCAAACCAGCACATCTTAGTAGTTACTTAACTAAGCGTTACTCCAAATTCTTCAATGGCAGGATATAACTTATTAGTGCATCGATCTCTTCATTTGTGGTCCTGTCGGACTGCAATCGCAAGTCACCCTGCTCTAATCGCAATCTCCAATCGCAAGTCGCCCTGCTCTTTTCTCTCCACCTTCATGCCTGTCTCTGTTGGGTCTCATCTCTAAATTTGTCTCCCGGGCTTAGAAAGACCCATAGTCGTCTAGATCCTATTCCAGCAGATCTCCTTATGAGAGGCGTACTCTACTATTACTGCCTACCATTTAAAAATATGTCCCTGGCTATCGGTAAGTCCCTGCCCCTCTGAAAGCAGCTGTTACCATGCCACTGATTGAGAAGCCGTCCTTATCGATGAGCCGTGATGGCTTAAGGTGGCTGCTTTTTACGACCTTGGCCCCGAGATCGTGGGTTCGAATCCTTCGGTGGGTGATTCTTTAATGCCACTGCAAGCGGTGGTGGTGGTGGTGGCCTTTAAGGCTCTTCTGTTGCTATGCAAAAGAGGCAGTTAAATCAGCTAGTATTTTTTTTAGATAATGAGCACCTAAGAACCTCTCTCCAGTCTTTCCTCTGCCAATCTTATCCAAGACATTTTAATAAGTGGTGACCCAGTAGCTAAACTATTACATCGGTTCCTCAGATCTTGTTAGCAAGTTTCGTCGGGATTTAGCACTGACCATTCCACAGATGCTACTCTGCTTTGGGTTTATAATGACCCTCTGATCAATCGTGATCAGGGGTGGCCTCTTTGCTTGTTCTCCTAGATCTCTCAGCAGGGATTGACTCTGTTGACCAATAGATCCTTCTGGAGCACCTCTCTGCATGCTTAGCTGCCACCGGCACATAGCTCAACGTAGTTAAGTATAATGTAAATATAAATGGCTTTCGGTCATCCGGGAAGCCCTTAAAGTATTAGGTACCTTTGGGCTTGGTATAAGACCCACTTCGTTTCACTATCTCTACTCTCCCTTTGGTTTATGTCATCTCTAAATATAACCTTGGCTTTCATTTCCATGCCGATAACACTCAGCTCTACCTATCATGTGACCCTTAATAATAATAATAATAATAATGTACTTGATAAAGCGCCCTCAGAGAACTTAATCTCTTTCTAGGCGCTTTACATTTGCTGCATTGCTCTGCAACTGTCTCACTTAATTCACTTGCAGCATGCATCGACGACATTCACACTTGGATGGCCAATAACTTAATAAAGCTAACTGGCGATAAGACCAACATAATACTCGCGGTCAAGCCTAGTGCTTTGCCCAGCGGTTGAGGGGCTCGCTTTGACCAAGGTCTGGCCGAGGTCGTGGGCTCGAGCCCCGTGGCAAATGTGAAACGCCTGAATGGAAATGATGTTCTCTTAGGTGTTGTACGAGTGAATTATATTAATAAAATGAGAAATATATTATATTAGGGCCACTCCCAAGTTGGAAGACCTCACCCTCAAGATTGGTTCTTATAGCATCACTCAAGTGATGCCTGCCCCTCTTCTGCTGTTCCAAAAGGATTCATCATAGGATGAGAACACTGCCTCCACTGTCTAGTCGACCTACTTTCTGCTTAGGGACATGGCCAAAATCGGGTTCTTCTTAGACAAGAGTACGACAGCCAAATTAGTCGATGCATTTGTGACAGCACCTTTTTGTACTGCATTTCTCATTTTTCAGGTCGCTTGACCTGTGCCCTTAATCAAATGCAGCTTGGGATAAACTCAGCAGTTTGTCTTGTCTGTTTGTCAATAGCGTAGCTGCCACAGCACATCACTTCCGTCTGAGCTTCACTGGCTCCCGTTCAAGTATTAAATCTAAAAAAATAAAAAAATATATAAATGTAATTCGTTTCTATAGCGCCCCAAGAGAACTTAATCTCTATTCAGGCGCTTCACATATGCCTCGGGGCTCGAGCCAACGACCTCAGTCAGACCTTGGTCGGGGCAAGCACCTTGACCGCTTGACCAAACCAGCTCGGCTACTACTATCGGCTACGGCTATCTTCTCGAAGGTACTCTGTGGCTTACAGATTACTTATCACACTTGTACCAGCCTTGTACCTATTTGACCTCGTTGGTCCTTCAGTGTGCTCTCTCGCAGCCTGCTCCTCTGCTTTCACTTGCCTTGCTTTCCCGTGCACTAAATTGAAATCCTTTGGTGATCGGGCTGTCACTTCATAAATACCGATAGTCTGAAAATCAGTTCGGGCTTCTTTACCTGTGTTGATGTAGTCCAAGTACAAGTAGATTCTTCGAAGGCGATGATTTGATATCGTGTTGCCCAAGTTTTGCAAATGAATGACAGTCTAGTAACAGCAGAGCAACACCATCTGTCGGCAGTTGTGTATAAAAGATCGTCTGCAATGCTAATATTGTGTGGCTGTCTTGGAGTATATTATTATCAAGATGAGATTCCATGTCGTAGCCACACTCAATGTCACTAGCTAGGTGCAAGTAAAGAAGTTCAGCTGGTTTTCAGTCCCATTTAAATGTAGCAGAAGAGCCTTAGTGGCCCAATCGCTTGCTGCATGACTCGAACCCACGACGTGAGTCGTGAAGTAGGAGCACGTTATTCCTAGGGTTAAGGGACCCGGGAGCAAGGGCTTCTTCCATGCCATAAAATTGCTGATGTTTGCTCAATATGGTAAGCCCATATTATTTTACCTTGAGGATGGCTTGCAGATCTCATTCGGTCAGACGGGTGATGGGAATAGGCAGCACCGTAAGCATAGGGAAGGGGTGCAACATGTTTAGCTCCCCATTGGACCGATCTGAATGGGTGTCTTGGGCCGACGGCTCATCCTTTTCGGGTGTCTTGTAATTAGCTGCCCATTGCTAGGTCAGGGTCGTGTCCCACTTTGGCTTAATCCTGGCTACACCTTCGGGCAGGACTAAGCTGTAGTAGTACATGGGAGTGTTGGGTAGCCAAACAAACTGTTAGCAGTGATTCAAATGGTTGATGAGGCAGTTGTACAGAAGGAGAATCTAGATTGTTATGTTCCTGTGGCCCTTACATCAAGCCACCTGTTAGGATTATCTTATGGATGGGATGGTTATTATAGGTTTATGGTATGAATTATGTTAGTATTATGATTATGATACGGTTAGGATTATGACCAGGTTAAGATTGTGTATGCAATAGATAAAGGCTTTGCAAGATCTGTTCCGACTGAATGGGAAACAGTATACCTGAACAAAACGAGCATTGACAAGCCGAAAGAGAGAGAGAGAGAGAGAGAGAGAGAGAGAGAGAGAGAGAGAGAGAGAGAGAGAGAGAGAGAGAGAGAGAGAGAGAGAGAGAGAGAGAGAGAGAGACAGAGAGAGACAGAGAGACAGAGAGAGACAGAGAGAGAGAGAGAGAGAGAGAGAGACAGAGAGAGACAGAGAGAGACAGAGAGAGAGAGAGAGAGAGAGAGAGAGAGAGAGAGAGAGAGAGAGAGAGACAGAGACAGAGACAGAGACAGAGAGAGACAGAGAGAGAGACAGAGAGAGAGCGGCATGGATCGACCTCAAAGGATGCTGCCTAGGTATTCCTTTTGCTGCCCCAGGGCCAACCAATAGTGATGTTCAGAGATCTGGAAAACTCCTATCAAAATAAATATACGAATGGATCGTAACCTTGCTGTGCTTTAGAAACCGATAAGCACGTGCTGAAGGAGCTTGATGTGCACGTGTCTACGAATTTGTTCGTGAGAGCAACATTGAACTACTTTAGAAGTGCCCTGTAATGACTCGTGAAGCTAGAACGATGCAGCAAGGATCGGTGAGCATTGGCATATTAGAAATGGCTACAAACTCTTACATCATGGGTGCACTTTTCAACTGGTTAGAAAAAGGGAGAGTGCTTGATGTGTGCAGCAGGACAATCTGTGTCATCTGTCTGCCTGCCTTGTCTGCCTGTCTATGTCTCTGTTCTCTCACTCTCTCTCCCTCACTTACTCTGTGGCTGCTGCCACGCAAAGACCGCACGCACCTATTTTCTTGATTTTGGAATAGCTCTTGTCAGTCCATTCTAAAACTAATTCGATAGGGATGCTAGATAGCTCGTATTACATTTCTTTTATGTGTAGGGAAGGAGGCCAGTTGGCCGAACCCCCAACCGGTTTTAAAGGGTGGGCCGAATGCGACATGCCTCTCTAACCTTTCTACTATTGGTTGCTCCCGGTAAGGTCTTTCACGGGTGAGGTGTGAGGATTGCAAGCCACAATTCACTTTTTGTTCTTGCGCGGTCACATCTCTCGTCTCGGCAGTGAGCAGTGGCACGAGGCATGCGACTGCAGTATCTTTGTAGTGAGCATATTAAGGAGCTCGGTAATGCTACACCTGGAGAGCCGGTGATTTTCTTGAAGCCTACATCTTCGTACATCGTCGAAGGTCAGCCGATTATGGTAAGTGCTGGGCTGCTGTATGCGAGCATGCCATTTCTTTCTTTTCAATCTGTGCCTCCTACTGTGCATCAATCTGTGCATCCACAGCAGACGCTCATAGATAGGGTCTAAAAAGTAGTATCTCGCTTCCAAGACAAGCCCGCGAGTAGCTAGCTAAAAGCTGACCGGCCCCTGCCGTTCTGCATAGCTGACTTACACTGACTGCTTCAATACATTCGCTGCTGTTTCTTTGTTGAAAGGCAATGCTCAGCTATGTCCGCGGTGAGTCTGTGCATCACGAACCCGCTAGAGAGTTGGAATTCGAATTTAGATTAATGCATCTAGTTTAGCAAACTAGACTGTATCCTCCTTGCTTGCTCGGCCGTGGCCGGACCGAATACCGACTGGCAGCTTGACTGTTTTCGACCGACAACCAAGAGTTTCCTCCCTTGTTCTTTCTTAAAAGATATTCTCTGCCATGACGTATGTTTTGGGCCTCACCCTAAGAAGCTAGTATTTAATTAACAGCACATACATGATGAAGTTTGAAGTGCTTGTACGTATATATATATATGTGTGTGTGTGTGTGTGTGTGTGTGTGTGTGTGTGTGTGTGTGTGTGTGTGTGTGTGTGTGTGTGTGTGTGTGTGTGTGTGTGTGTGTGTGTGTGTGTGTGTGCTTGTTAGTGTGTGCTCGTGCACACACGTGTTTGTTTTGTGTGCATGCTTTTAATGTAAAAAAGTTATAGAATGCTGAAATTAATTGTGGAAACTTGTCACACCAGTATACCATTTTGTCCATCGCATATAGTTCCAGAGGACCATGCAGGCGCTGTTTATCAAGATAATATGTACACCGCTTCTTCATCTGATACACTCTACACTCATTCGATTATCCTATGTTAATAAACAATGGATAGCAACCACTGCCTGCACCTGTCGTATCTTCAGCTGCTCAGGGCCTAGATCTGTGCTTAAAAACTATCTCGAGCTTCCGTGGTCTGTATAAACACGATTGTCTTAATGACCTTATAAAGCTCTAATCAGAACAATATCTGTATTTTTAGCTCCATAATATTGATAGTAGTATTTTACATAGTCCTCTGATAGAACTTATTCAGGTACTTTTCAACTCCCTGCGAGAGAAAAACTAGCCAATAGTCAATTAAAGCAAAGTATCCTGCTTAGGCAAGCTTGGAAAAGCTCACAATTATTACATCATGCTAAGATAAGCATGCACAAGCATACACGAGACTCGCTGATATTAGTGCGAAATATAAGCGTGGCTTCAGGTCAAACGTTCAACATCTCAGTGTAAAGAGAGTGCTAGTTTTGCCCCACACTCCCACTGCATCTAGGCTGTCAGTTGCCAAGCTTTCGGGGACCCACCTGGCCTGCAAGCTTTTTCTTGCTGAACGACGCCTGTTCGGCAGATGACCCTGCCATTGGCCGGTGGGGTTGGAAGAGCCTCAGTCTTATCCCTCGGAGTCCCATAAGCTGAGCCCGGCCCTTTACTTGTTTGACTTACTGACCTCGATGTACCCGCCCCCCTCTCCTCTCCCAGTGAAGCTCATGCACTGGCAGAATGGCAGAACCGTGCAAGCTGCTGCGAATTATCCCCCCCTTTTTTTATCTCCGCGTCCCTATTCTTCTAAAAGCTTTCCGCGGATGCTGCCATAGTTCGTTAGTTCAGTTAGTGCCATAGTTAATAGTTTGTTCATTAGTGCTGGTCAGAGTATCCGTGCCACCTGCTGCTTTCAGTTTGTGCTAGCCAAGATAGCAGCTCGGCGTGGGTGCAGCTGATGCTCTCTTGCCTGCAAACACTTGGGCTGGAAGCTTGGATGGCCGGAGAACAAATGAGTAATGACAACGTTGTGAAAAAGAAGGCTAGTTTTTCCAGTTTAATTCGCATGGGCACATGGGTACTGAGCCGAGAATGTGGCAACATTTCCGTAGCCCTTTTCGTTGCCGTGTTTACTAACATTGTCGCCCAGCCGCCCAGTGATCGGCTAGGGTTAGTGGTGTCGATTGACGGGCAAAATATCCCTACGCCAGCAGAATTATACTCCTGGACGCCAAGGTCAAGAATTGGCGATACTAACCACTAGACCACCAGAACTGCTCTAACTGCTTGGTGACAGTAGCAATGTAGAACGTGCCCTGTATTCGGTCAATGATGAAACTGTCACGAATGGGCAACTACTTGTGAATATATAGGAAAAGCTGGCAGAAATTGCCGATCGGTATGCATCCGAGAGGCTCTTTTGTGAGTGACCCCAAAGCTCACGAAATGTGCAATCCATACAATGGAACGCCAACACTAGCCGTGTGCAGATTATGGTGCCGAGCTTAACGGTAGATTAGCACCGAAACCGAGCAGATTATAGCTTAATCATCATAATCGTCAAGGCTGAACTCTCACGAAAGTTCAATTGAATCTATTCGTCCACAACGTTATCGGAACAAACAATAGAACTGCCTTCATTTTTGCTCTTGTTTCCGTGAGTATTCCACAAATTTGATCGCTCCTTTTAAACCCATCCAAGACGTAAAACAGTTGATTCCAATTTGTTTTATCTTTTTGGCTAGCCTTATCTGAAAATGAAGAATTTGATTGCGGCTGAAAAACGTACTGTAGTCTTGAATATGCTACTGAGCTGGAATGGCTTTGCTTGTTCATGACCTGATGTATAAGCCAACGAGTTATTTTATGCTCTAGGTTTTGAACGAAGCCACGAAATTTTGTCTTAAAATGAAGTCGACTGTTAGCACTCCGGCTGCCCTTTCCCGTGTGTCATCTGACTAGGTTTCCTTTTTCGTTATCTTTTTCATACCGTCGGTAACTGTGCCCGGACTTGTCTACTGCATTAAATGTGGAGAAAAAGGCAAAAAAGCGTGGCTTATCTCTCTCTCTCTCTCTTGGCTGTGCCGGCAGCTAAATTTATATAGCTTCATAGAGCCATTCTACAGTTTTGACAGTAGTAAAAGACAGAGACCATGTTGCCTCGGAAGTTGGATGCACAACGTACGATGCCTGAAGCTAACGCCCCCCCCCCCCAGCAGGACTCCGGCTTGCAAGTCCTGTCCGGGATCTGCCGGTCAGAACCGGGTTCTGTACCACCTGCCATCGTCTGAGCAGCTGATAAATACCTGTCGGACCTAAAAGCTTCGGCAGATGGAATGAATGCTAAGTACTAGTGCCCTCACCCACCATCATATACAGCTCTTCACTCACATAGTAGCTGGTCAATTAACGTCTAGGCATTTTTTGTGGCTCCATGCTGGGTGTATCACCTGATCCTCTTATCATCATGGCGACTAGCCTTAATATCACTTTTTCGGAGGGTCAAATTTTGGTAGCATCTGACCGGAACACTGCTGGTGGCATTCTTATCAGAGGAAATCGATAGCAGTCGCACGAATTTATTTGTTGACTCTTGCCTTCACATGTTTGTAGATACCAAAAGGTTCCCAGGAGCTACACCACGAAGTCGAACTGGGCATCGTCATTGGCAAGGAGGGCAGGCACATATCCGAATCGGCAGCCATGGCCTACGTAGGTGGCTACGTGCTGGCGCTGGACATGACTGACCGAGATAAGCAGACTGCATTGAAAGCCAAAGGCCTGCCATGGACGCTGGCCAAAGGTTTCGACACGTCGTGTCCAGTCAGCTCTTTGATTCCGAAAGAGAAAGTGGAAGACCCACACAATCTGGGCCTCTGGCTCAACGTAAATGATGAGGTGAGACAAAAGGGAAACACCAAGGATATGATATACAGCATCCCATATCTGATCAGCTTCCTTAGTACATACTTCACATTGCAGCCAGGCGACCTCATCCTAACAGGCACACCTTCGGGTGTGGGGCCAGTTAGGCATGGAGACACCATCACGGCCGGATTAGATGGCCATGTTAAATTTGAGTTCAAAGTCTATTCGGACGCCTAAAATGACTTTGCCTGGTGGCTTTGCTGTGCTAGCCCTGCCGCTACATTCAAACGTCATCCAATAAAAACTGCACGTGCATAGCGACGCACATATGAATTGTGACCAATACTAACGACTTGCATCTCTAAGAAGCTGTTACAGCTGAGAGCCAGGGCTTGCAAAGAAGCCCGTGGCAGTCATTTACTTAGCACACAGTAGAAGAGCTGTTACAAGCTTAAGCCAATCCCTTCACTAGAATCGCTGAACAGATAAAAACGCTCTGTACAAGGTAGTGGGACAGTACGTCACGCGCCGTCTTTATTGGCTCAAGTCATCACAACAGACTGGCCATGCACAGGTAAGAGGCAGCGCATGGCTCCATTGGTGGCGTCGCCTTTGGTCTCGTCTGGTCGATTCACGCGGATTTAGTAGTCGTCCAAATCAAAGTCGTCAAGCGGAGTCTCTTCGTAAGACTCGAGCTGCTGGAAGTCAACTTGATACCGCAAGATGCCTGCGAGAAGATGCAAAGCTGACATTAGCATAAGCAATCGGCTTACAATGCGACCATGACAGCTCGTGTGTGTGCGCGTGCATGTGTGTAAACCATGGTATAGCACTATTGATCGAGGAAAAAAGCGAAGAATTGTTTTTACAAAACCTTATTTTGGCAAGGCTTAGAAGACTAGATAAACCCCTTGGTTAGCCTCTCGAGACAACAGCTTTTGTCGCGGGAAGCTAACTCATGCGGTTGCCCAGTCTGCTACTGCTAAGCCCAGCTAATTTTATTATAAATTACGCCTAAAAAGTGCATAGGAGGAAGCCCATCGAGATTTAGGAAGACCTCAACATCCATATGACACAGGCAGCAAAGAATAAAGAGCAAAATGTTAGAAAGGGCATAGAACTGGAAAACCACTTGAGGATATTGCAAAAACAAAATGCACATTCACAGTAGGTTCCCAGGCAGAGAAGCCCCGATAGTAAGATCAATTATAGCAACCCGTCTGTGAATCACAACTGCCGACTAGCCACAGAACAATTGCTTCCTGTATGCTTTGCTCTAGCAATTGTGCATGTCTGCTGCTACCAAAAATCTCACAACTAAGCTTATCAAGAAGTTTTTTCTAAATGATCATCAAGTTGAGCAACATCGAATTATTTGCTAAGGAAATGCAGTCTCAGAAAGACAAGAAACAAACTAGTTACACCATAAAGATAAATATAGCTGCCCTGACGTTCAACACGGCATCAGCGATTTCGTTACAAACCATTTGCTTGAACAATAAGATACCATGATCAGCAGCTTGTGATGTAGTTTTTCTATGTAGAACGCTTCTATGTAAAAGGATACAATGCATTAACTCATCTAGTTCAATTAATCTCGTTTGATCGATAACATGGAGGCATTTTATCCTACTTTTATTCTCGTGCCTTTAGCAAGCAACTAACCAAACAATAATAGATATTAATGTTTGCATAGTACCCTAATATTAATATAATAATAATGCACTTGATAAAGTGCCCTCAGAGAACTGAATCTCTTTCTAGGCGCTTTACATTTGCTGCAAAGTGAAATGCAATTGAATGGTAAGTAAAATCATGCTTGAAAAACAAACAAAATGAATAATATGGTTAGGGGTGACATGCACAGGGTCAGCATGCAAATGTGGTTATTGGCAGCATGCACAGTGTCAGCACGCATGAGCACATCAAGGACGAATCACAGGGACCCACTAAATGCTGTCCTAAATAGGTGTTTTTAAGTTCCTTTTAAATGTGGTCAGGTCAGGGGATGTTCTGACGAAGGTCGGGAGGGAGTTCCACGCTTTGGGAGCATACGAACTAAATGCACGGTCTCCAAAGGATTTGAGGTTTGTACGATGTATTGGTAAACTGCCGGATTTCACAAAGCAGGTGGTACGATGCTTGGCCTGGTGAGGCAGTAGATCTGAGAGATAGGCTGGAGCCAAAGAATGAAGTGACCTAAAAGTGAGCGACAAAACCTTAAAGTCGATCCGTTGCTTGAAAGGGAGCCAGTGCAGGTCGGCAAGAAGTGGTGTGATGTGTATCAAGTGCAATATTATTATTATTATTATTATGTGGCAACTGCGACGCTCACGACAGACAAGCCTGGCTGCGGAGTTTTGCACCAGCTGCAATCGCCTGATCGCACATGCCGGTAGGCCAGTAAGAAGTGAGTTGCAGAAGTCGACAGAATGTCACAAGTGCATGGACCAACCTAGATGTGGTATCCTTATCTAAACAAGCCAAGCCCGAATTTTAGCAATGTTATGTAGCTGTAAGTAGGCAGATTTGACTGTTGAGCAGATGTGGTCGTCTAACGAGAGGTCGCTTTGGAACATGACCACCTAGATTTCGAGCTGATTCAACAGGAGATATGCTGGCAGAGTCAATTTGAGCCTCAGCCTTTCCAATTTCTGAATCACACTGGGTTTGCCCATAACTAGTAAGTTAGTTTTACTATCGTTTAGTTTTAGAAAATGTGCCGCCATCCATGTGCGGATGTCATCAATACATGCAGCAAGTGAGTTGAGAGAATTTGAGGTGCTCGAAGGCTGGGAGGGATCAAAGCAAAGGTACAACTGAGTGTCATCTGCATAGAAGTGAAAGCCTAGATTGTGCTTGGCAATCACATCAGCAAGAGGGAGAGTATAAACCGTGAAAAGAACCGGACCTAGCACGAAGCCCTGAAGTACCCCATATTTCTGAGGCACCTCGGATGATCTTTGTCCATTCACGTCACGTCATCTTTGTCCATTCACGTCCCTAAGAGAACCACATCTAAATCCATGTGCTTGGCACCCAACTATACTGAGGGAAAGATGCCCAACCAATTTTGTCATAATCGAATCGCCTGTATATGGCTTGGTCACCTTAGCAATGAGCCGAATCAGTGGTCGCTTACAAATGCATCGGCTAGCTAAAGCATTAGTGAGCAAATTGAGGAAATTGCATGAACTTATAGAACCAAGCATTTTAATGACAATGGGGGAACGGTTGCATATTATAATATTGGCACGTCGACAATAAAGTTGGCAAAATATGTTTCCATGGTAACTCTTTACAAAGATTTGAGGGGCAGCACAGCATCGACAATAACAAAAACAAGCACCTTTCAAGCCATGCTAAGCAAAGCAATGGCAGCGTTTCAAGTCGGCTGGATTCGAAATATTAATGACAACTAGCCGCTTCATTAACATTCACACCAACGTGTGATGGGTGATTTTCAAGCCATCGCGATATGTGATTTTGTTATAGGTCATTTTCAAGCTATCGTTAGAGATGAGCACATTCTCATCTCCCACAATTATTTTTCGAACTTAGTAGTAGTGCATATATCCCAAATCGGTCAGTTCGCTGCCCCAAGTGAGCAAATAATCTTAAAAGCCCAGTTAAAACAGCACAGCAAGCTTGAAAAGTACACAAAGGCAGGCTACGATTATCGGCTCTTCCTAAATTGCTAACTAGCTGTTGACTAACAGAACAATATCAATGTCCCTACCAGCATTGACAAGCCAAATAATTATTGACTATTTAATGCATTATTGTCTTTATAAAGAACATTTAATGGTAAAAAAAAACTGCATGCTCATATGTACAAGACTATTCTCACGCCGAGATGACAAGCAAGATGGTGCACAATTGCTGGCAAGGGGTCCTGCTTCAGCTATGCCACCATGGCCACTCACAAAAGAGCAAAACGGGGTTGTGCAAATGGATTTTAATGGTGAGGGGCACCAGTGTCACTGCCGTTTAGAATGCATTGGATTGTATTCCTGAGGCAGGCAATCCCTTATTGCCTTCTGCCACGGGGGTGATAGCGGCATGGCTCTTCTGCTGCTCTATAGAATGTAGTTATGAAATACGCCTACCTGTTTACTACGCTTCAATTCCTGTATATCTCGATGAATCGCTACAGAAAGTGGCGACCTTCTGGTCAGTTCCCCTTTGAACTAGCGATAATCTGCTCCTTCTTCATTTAAAAACTGCTGGCACCAGATAAAGTAGCTCAACAGGTCCTATACAGTATCACTCACTTCCATACTTATGTAACGAAAAGCTCGGCAGCTACGCCTGTCTGTCGCTAACCTAGCTACTACTACATGGTACACTTTTCTTTAGCAATCACCGGCTCCCGATCAAGCGATGCATCGACTACAAGATATTGTTATTAACTATCGACTTCAAGATCCTTTCATTAACTTGTAGTACATGCTTTTGTTCTTTTGCTTTGGCTTTCCTATTCAAAATAATACCTACTCTTCGAATGTCCCCTTCCCCTGTTATTCTGGCTGCTTTAATCTGTGCACCTGTGCACCCAGAGTGTAATACTATGAAGACATCATGGCATACCCTAACTTGACTACATTAAGATCCTAACTGAAAACCAACCTATTCCTAGCAGCATATACTTTGCCCTTGTAAATCGTCTTTTACGTGTTTATGCATGATTATAAAGTATTCGCCTTATTATTACTAATCAGCTTCCTTTTTCAGCCCGTGTGGAGTACTTATGACAGATTTAGTTTGCTTAGGGTACCAAGAACATTCTTTATTATAATAACCTTGAAAGATACCGTATATAACAATAATACTCATTATTACTATGCATCTACTTCAAGTTGCCACTTTTGGTGCATGCTGTTAAGCCAGCCTTCACAGAATCATCTCTGCTTTCTGTCTGG
Source organism: Cristatella mucedo (assembly GCA_009760855.2). Lineage (NCBI taxonomy): Eukaryota > Metazoa > Bryozoa > Phylactolaemata > Cristatellidae > Cristatella > Cristatella mucedo. The sequence goes on from WPIO01000179.1 coordinate 484,443, forward strand.
CCGCCGGGTTCAGCTGTGCTCCTCACTTCTAGACATTAAGATCAAGACTTTGGCCTAGCGGTTAAGGTGCTCGCCCCGACTAAGGTCTGACTAGGGTCGCGGGCTCGAGCCCCGAGGCATATGTGAAGCGCCTGAATAGAGATTAAGTTCTCTTGGGGCGCTATATATAAATGAATTATAAGGCTGTTAGCTACTGAATGTACAAAGAAAGATGCATACGCTTTCAGAGTACTAGAGAAAACTTCCAATCACTGTAATCACTTAGTCATCAATACGTGGGTCATACATGGAGATCTGTACATCACGCTTTACTATGATAAAGGTGAAAAATAGGCTGATGTCATTTTTGCATATATAACTACAACCCTGAAAACAAAGTTGAACCTCTATGAATTCAGCTGCTCTTGTAAGCCAGAAGAAAGGTAATGTGCTGATAGTAACACAAGTTAGAGCAAATGCAATATTACTTACCACCTATTCCACCAAAACCCTTGACGAATTGAGCACCCTCTTGAGACTTGTCCGTGATAATCTCTAGCGTTGCACCTGTGACGACAAACGAGAAAATCGTTTTGATTACCACAATCGATTCGACAATAACTTGTGCAAGATAGGTGAAGGCCATAATAATAATAGTAATACTACTAATAACAATAATAATAATAATGATAATAACACATTTGTATAGCATCCTCAGAGAACTGAACCTCTTTCTAGGCACTTTACATATGCTGTATAGAAAGCATTACCAAATGATGGTGGTAACATCATTCGTTGGGTAGAGAACATGCAGTAGGGGATGAGTTATCCCAGTTGATCAGAGACGTGGCTAGCCAAGTAAACCACACAACTGTTAGATGTCGACTAATGAAGGTCACAGCATGCATGGTGTAGTAAAAAGTCACAGCCAGTGCTTCACTCGGGGACTATCGCTGTGGCAACTGACAAAGTAACATAAAACGCCATCGAAGTTCCATAGACTGTCTGGTCACACTTTCATCAGGCATCGGCATGCAAAGAAGTATATTTCCTTTCAAAATCGAATACCAAATTATATGCCAAATTACTCACCAAAGCCCTTGTAATTGTTGGCAAACCATTCCAATAAAGGCAAAGAATCTACCATTTCCAATTCGACACCACTCTAAAGCGGCAATTGTAAGCTCACGTTAGGAACAGCAAACCAGCTAACAAGCCAATCGATGAAGAAAAAAGTAATTTTACCTCCTTATCAGTGAAGTTTGATTTGTCTTTTTCCTGATCAGGTTTTAAATAAAGCACCTTATCTTCTACAAACAGAAATCACGTTGCAGACACGAGAAACCAACGGCTACCATACAGTGACTGCAAATCGAATGACAACGGTTTGTAGCAAAATAAAAAACGTAACTTGTGATGGGATGGCTATTCCTACTTTAGACAAATTGGGGGTGTACTGCATTCAGTAGGTGAGGCAACCAAAGACTTTCTTTGGGTACTCACCATGATTAATATGCAGCTACGCTTGAGTGCCGTGAACGTCGAAACGGGCGAATATCACCAACTCTAACCGACCTGCAATAGGCCCCCAATCAGAATGGGACTTACCACCGATTGACTCATTTCACTACCCCTGATTTGATGTAATTTAAAAGGATGCCAAACCCCTACCTGTCCTCACAGCATTTGCTCCAACCCTTGTCAACTGAGCTTGACGTGATCATGCATGCTGAAATTAAGCACATCACTAATCAATTGACATGCTACCTTTCCAGCATAGGCAAAGTGCCCAGAAAGAGCTTTATTCTTTTTATGTGCTATCAAATGTCTTATTATTATCATTAATAGTATCGGTACATAGCCGCCTGTTCGCATATCAACTGAACTTGATAAGATGCACATACTGCCGATCTGCCAGCTAGCTTGCGCAGAGGCCTATCAATGAAGCTAGCTACTAATCACAACGAACGGCAGAGTGACTAGATGTGAATTACCTTGACAGACAAGCCCTGTCAGAAGCAGCATAAATCAACGAGTCCTGCATTAGTAATCAACACATGCTGCTGAAAACAAGGCATCCAAACCGACGCAGTACACGCAACAATACGCACGAAAATTAATAATTTATACTAAAAATGTAAAGTGGAAAAAGCTCAACTCGGCAATGCAACCACAGTCTAGATTAACGTACTGACTGTATATTGCAAACTGCCATAATAATAATAACAATAAAAATAATGCACTTGATAAAGCGCCCTCAGAGAACTTAATCTCTTTCTAGGCGCTTTACATTTGCTGCAAAGGGAAATGCAATTAAATGGTAAGTAAAATCATGCTTAAAAAACAAACAAAATGAATAACATGGTTAGGGGTGACATGCACAGGGTCAGCATGCAAATATGGTTAGTGGCAGCATGCACAGTGTCAGCACGCATAAGCACGTGAAGGACGAATCACAGGGACCCACTAAATGCTGAATCACCCCATTCTCTCTGTCTCTCTCTCTCTCTCTCTCTCTCTCTCTCTCTCTCTCTCTCTCTCTCTCTCTCTCTCTCTCTCTCTCTCTCTCTCTCTCTCTGTCTCTCGCTCTCTGTCTCGCTCTCTGTCTCTCTCTCTCTCTCTCTCTCTCTCTCTCTCTCTCTCTCTCTCTCTCTCTCTCTCTCTCTCTCTCTCTCTCCCTTTCTCTTTCCGCCAGCTAATAAGGGTTTGGAGCCATTAAGTAAATTAACTTTTCGAAGTACCCATAAGTTTCCTATCCCTTACATCATGCATGCAAGTATATAGATAAGCCAAACCGTTCATACACTCCTAACCCTTTCGTAATTAGGACTGTACAGCACAGCACTCAAGAACACGTGTGCGCGCATGTGCGCGCAAGAGTGATAGTGCGTGAGAGAGAGAGACAGTATGTGAGACAGTGTGTGTGTGTGTGCGTGCGTGACAGTGTGTGTTTGTGTTAGTGTGTGTTGGTGTGTGTGTGTGCGCGTGTGTCTGTGTGCACGTGAACGTGCACACCGTATGAATGATTCTACATGCCTGTTACCCTTTAATTCACTTCTCCAAAAACCCCAAGTTTGGTATCATCACTCGTGTGTTTGATCTTGCCAATGAAGAATATCAAAGAATCTTTGATCCAAGTCAGCTGATGACTCGGCGATATTCACATGAATTTATCATGCGGGTCATATTGGCTACTCTGCCTTATTAGTCATCCAAACTTACTCATGTTGCTCTGGCTTGGCAGGGGTAAGGTGCTTGCCCTTGACCACCGAGGTCATGGGCTCGAGACCTGTGACGTAAGTGAAGCTCCTGGACGGAGATTAAGTTCTCTCAGGGCGCTATATAAATTATATATATATGTAAATATATATATATATATATGTGTGTGTGTGTGTGTGTGTGTGTGTGTGTGTGTATACATACTTGCATGCATATATATATAAAGACAAAAACTAAATTAGGCACTTTAACATCATTCTCATAAAAAATAAAAAATAAATCCTATCGTACTATACCTCCAGTTGTGGGGTTCTTGAGGACGTAGCGGGTGATGTCTAGGTTTTCCCAAACAATTAAAATCTCGACGGCTCCCATCTCCAGTGCTTTCAAGACGTCTAGCACACCAAAGCAGTAACGCCCGGTATCTTGGGATATTTCATCAAAGTACTTCCCTACAAAATAGAGCCATGGCATAATTTCAAGTTAGTTTTTTGGACAATAAAGCCAACTCACTTGCAAAATCATACTACCTGACACATGCAAACTAAACACAAAAGGTATTTTTGCTTACGAAATTGAGACTATGTGATCAGATATCAACTAAGCATACACAATCACAAAAGATTCTTTCAGTGTGGCAACCACTGCAGTGGCTGTAAATTCGCTTGAGTAATAACCGTTTTCTACGATGCAAGGCATACTAAAGTTAGGTGAAACGCGTGAAACTATTTATTGAGTCCAAAAACAAACATGCTGCTGGTATATATGCGTTCAGTGTGCCGTCGCCCCACCTCGATTCTATATAACCTCTAGTGTCTGGCAAGGCTTAGAGGCCACAAATCGTATCTTGTTCTGTAGCATATTCCATCGAGCCTTGAGTTTTACTGGAAAAGTCGGCTACTGATGTAGGCCGAACAATTAGCCTCTGGTTTGTCCATATCGAACTATATAGTGGCTCTATGGGGTGAAAATCAAGCGACTGGCTCGGCCATGGCACCAGCACCAAGATAAGAAATTGTCAAAAAGTACTTTACTCAAGCTATTGTTGGTCAACCAAGTTGGATCTCAAAGCTCAAAGTACTTTGCTTGAGGGTCGTTACATCCTGCAGCAAGATAATGACCATATGCACACTGTGAGGCCAATCGGAAGTGAATTCCAGATTGTGGGTGCAGAGAAACTGAATGCAGGGTCTCCAAAGGATTTAAGATTGGCTAGAGGTATGGCTATACGACTTCAGTCAGAAGAGCAGATGGTATAATGCAAGTCCTGATTAGAGATTATCTCTGATAAGGCTAGAGCATAATAAGAGAATATTCTAAGACCTACAAGCGAGTGAAAGAACTTTTCAATTAGCTACTTGATGGGGAAGCCTCGGAGGTTGCTGACAATGGTCTACAAAAAATACTTGCTGATTTAACAGCCTCGTCAGTATGGCGACAGAAAAGCCTTAACGGCTATCACCGCCGATTGCAGTTAGCAATACAGGATCGCCCACTGCAGGATTCGAACCCAAGACGTTGGTCGTGAAGAACGAGCACCTTACCTCTGGAGCATAAACCTCTCTGGACTGTTGTCAGCTATAGCTTGTATGCTTAGGATTGTGGCTGGTATTTCAGAATCTGCTCAGCTTCAAAAACAAAATCGCCAGCTCCATTTTACCAGCAGGTGTACAAAAAGTGTTAATAGCGGTTATGTTTGGGTTTTCTCGGCATCTGCTGACTACTTTTTATGTATGGTTCTCTGTTGAAATTTGTAATCATTTCCCTTTATCGATGACTATGAAGACATGATCACAAAAAATTACAAATAAAAATCCTATGCTTTACCATAGGCATCATGCAATACATCACAAGCCACAATTCTATCTATGTCCAGCAGTCAATAAAAGTCACTACCGACGGTAGAAAGTGCACATTAAATTGAAAAATTATTATAATACAACTAATTTTTTTAATTGGGTTGACTACAGTCTTCCTGGTTATCGGCTGGTCGGTTAGCATTTGAATTCAGTTGCATCCATCTGGCACTCACACATCAAATTTTTGCTAGCCAAAAAGTGGTGACTAGCCTCTATCCGGTTCGGGCAAGGATGTGGCAGGCACCAAGTAAAACAAAAGGACAACCTCTAGCACGACGAAAGCAGTGACGGTACCTTTACCAGCTTCCCAGAGGTGTAGTTTGACGTAGTCGATACTGCCGAGTTCCCAAGTTGGATGTAGTCAATCAGCTTTCCGGCATCGAAATACAAGTTGGGCACGTAATTTCGGCGACCTCTTACGACAAACGGTTCACATCTTGTCGTAAACCACTTTCCATTACTTTGGTAGAGTAGGATCACTATATTTCCCAATAACTTTCGTCTGATGTCGCTGTGTCCACCCGAGGGGATAGCCCTGATCCCAACCCTCAGGATGCTAGCTGACATGCTATTTCTTCACCCCAGTGTTGATATCATTTAAAGTCATGAATCATAACCATATATCAGATCTAACTTATTAATCGTATCATAGTCAGTCATGTTAGCACCATTTCAAGTCAAAGCTCTACCGATAAGTTTCTTTTCCTGGATGAATTTTACATTCTGTAGGGCATCGGCCGACAATTCGATTGCTTGGTTAAAGCCATTTTCGCCTCCATAAGAGATGTCCACAATCTTCAAGATTTTTACTTGCAGCCGCTGAAACCAGTAAAAATATTGAGCTTTAAATGTATGCACAAGCAAGTAGGTATGTTGGCACAGGTCTCACAGCTGCCCACACATGAATGATATGGCTCCACATACAAAGACGAAGCCGAATAGCTCCAATTAGGTACAGCAAAATGGTTCCGAGAAAAGGCAATGCGGGTGAGAGCGTGGGAATGTTACCAACTGACAAGTGCATAATTACATCTTGATGGTGGTCAATGGCTAACCTAACCACCAAAAGTTAGAACAATTAACGAACTCATACAGTGCCAAAGCAGCCGAAGTGGGAAGCCAAGGCCCTGAGCTGCTGAAATACAATGGGCAAGTGGGCAAGATGCAATCAAGCAGCTTTTTTTGTTTTTCTCTTTTGTCACAGCTAAATACTATCGCTTGGTTTCTGATGACATCCTGTTTAGCTAGAAAGTGAACTTCTGCCATCTGCGAGCTTGTTCGTCTACGATCACTGCAGTGCAATGCCAAGACATGAACTCGATGTTCCCCAATGAACGTTATCGTGTGACAAATTACATGCTGCAGCAGAACAATTGTCGATGGTCGCACCTCCCAACGGTCTCGACACAGTAAGTCAAAACACTGTGTGCAATTGACATAATGGACTTCGAGAGGTTAGCTGGCTTCTGTACGCACCATGTAACAAGCACCCTGGACTTAATTTGCAGCACGACTAGAAGTAAACTCTTTGGCAAAGAAGGACTGGATTCAAACTGGCTGTGCCTGCTGAGAAAAACTGCTTGAGTATTTTTTCAATGGCTTAATGATTGCTATGTCAAGAACAGGGGCATCTGAACAAAATTTAGAGCACCGTCTCCAAAAGCAAAAACCCTGGCCTCAAAACCCATCCAGCAACACATGCTTCGCCCGTGGTTATGCATGCACACACACTTATAAGCTTATGGGTGGCAATCACTGATCTAAATATTCCTCGGCATGGTGTGATTCCAAGTTGTATGGCCTGTTTAGGGCAAAACGGCCTTACTTTCTCGCTGAGGTCGTAATTTGCTTTAAACCTGATACCTTGCATGTCATTAACGTTTCGATTTTGTTCTCTTGCAAAGAGTAGTAAAGCACCTAGACAGCGATTTAATTGTCTTGGGATTCTATGCTGACGACTTCATTATTATTATTTCACTCGAGTTCCAAGTCCTGAAGTGCTAATGCTTGACTGTGAATTTCAGTGAATTACTTTCTACTAGCATAAACTACTGACCCTCTGCATATGATTTTGACGAAACAATTCGGAATTTACGATTTTGAGCACGTTAATACTCCTGGCCATGAGTATAGGCATAAATGAGACAGCTAAGGAAACAACAAGGGATGCAAAAAGAGAACGCATCACTCTTTCTAAATGAAAATTAATAATAATGTGAAACTAAATGTTTGGAAAATGCAAAATGTGAGAAACTGCATTTTTCAACATATCGTTCAAGGCAGCAATGCAAATAGATTTCACTAGTGTTTCTCAGATGATTGGAGATCAATACATTAGCACACCGAAAGTGCATCCACGTTTTTTCACCCTCTGCAGGCACAACTTTCACCAGCTACTAGGCATTCAAAAGCAACCGACCAACCCGACCCAGCCCAAAGAGCTGCCACTGGCATAATGGATGAGGCAGGGTAGATATAATGAGATTTTAAAAGATAGCACATAGACTACATAAAGAGTTAGGCACACAGACTACAAAGAGTATTCATGTTTTAGATAGAATCGACATGTACAGCACCAAGACAAGAGACTGTCTTGCAGACCAGCCTATTCTACTGCTTTTTAATCATACAGCGACAATAAATTAAAAAAACATTTGGCAGCATTTGGCTACTGCTTCGATTCCAGAAATTTTTTACGACAGCCACAAACGAGTCACAAGTAAACCGAATGGTCACAAGTGCTTACCTGATCAAACATGTCGGAGTGACTGAGCTCCGTCTTAAAGTCAGCACTGCCGGCCATAATAAGGCCGGATACGTTACACCTATCGTTGGTAATATACAGCTGGACAGCAGTCTCGGCTACCTTCCGGACGTAGTTGTGCCGCTTTTCCATACGTAACCTTGCAAACCGCAGCGCCGACTGGCCACCTCGCCCTGAATAGAAACGGTGCGCACCAGCTGAACTCCGCCCAGCACGGTTCCCACTCAACTCAAGGGGCACGATGCTGCCACGTAGAGTACGTTATGTTCACCACAGCTCCAACAGCACTACTAGGCAGCAACTGCCCACAGCACATAAAAAAGAGACCCATCTCATCACCCATAAGTTAAAGGAACGAGTCGATAGTAAAGGATAGGTCAGACTAAACGATGGAACAAGCTAATAAAAGAAAATACTTCGGGTCAGATACATGAAATATGCACCGTGCTGGCTTACCATCTGAATGGGCCCTGTTGGCACCATCTACTCTCGTGCTCCAGCCATCAACACAAACCACGATTATCACTGGTATTCACACCACGATTTTGTTATGCAGCTGAGAACTTTATGAAGTTCTGGGTTGGACCAGTCTCCAGGGCATTTACAAGAGTCGATGAACCAACCGTGACCCAAACTGGCGCACAAGGCGGTGGGAGACCCAGAGGCAGAGCCAGCACCAGCTCAAGCACTTCCTCCTCTCACAGCAACCTCCTCGATCGAGGCCCGCTTTCTGACAAGACTAGAATATGCCAGGAAAGCCAACACGGTCATCAGTATTGCCACCAAGCAATTCACTGAAAGCTTGACGGGTAGCACAAACACTCAAATCGCCCGCCGGGAATGTCTGCGATGCACACAGCATGGCCAAGCGGCCCATGCACCGACTAGAGTCCGTACAGCTAAGATCATCTGTCGTGTTTCTACCTGCTTTACTTCACCATCGGCTACATTGTCAAGCTGCTATGCCTTCCTCATCGCAATGCTAAAGTGCTGTGTTGTCCGTTTACAAAGTCGGTGGGCAGAAGCCACCTCAAATTCTCTCAACTCACTTGCTGCATGCATTGATGACATCCGTACATGGATGGCAGCAAATTTTCTAAAACTAAACGATGATAAAACTAACTTACTAGTTATGGGCAAACCTAGTGTTATTCAGAAATTGGAAAGGCTGACTTTCAAAATTGGCTCTGCCAGCATATCTCCAGTTGCATCAGCTCGAAATCTAGGTGTCATATTCCAAAGCGACCTCTCGTTAGACGACCACATCAGCTCCACAGTCAAATCAGCCTATTTTCAGCTTCATAACATTGCTAAAATTAGGGCTTGTTTAGATAAGGATACCACGTCCAAGTTGGTCCATGCATTCGTGACATCTCGTCTCGACTTCTGCAACTCACTGCTTACTGGCCTACCAGCATGTGCGATCAGGCGATTGCAGCTGGTGCAAAACTCTGCAGCTAGGCTTGTCTGTCGTGAGCGTCGCAGTTGCCACATTACTCCACTTCTCGCCGACCTGCACTGGTTACCAGTCAAGCAACGGATTGACTTCAAGGTTTTGTCGCTCACTTTTAGGTCTCTTCATTCTATGGCTCCAGCCTATCTTTCAGAGATACTACCCCATCAGGCAAAGCATCGTACCACTCGCTTTTCGGAATCCAACAGTCTAGAAATACCTAGTACAAACCTTAAATCCTTTGGAGACCGTGCATTTAGCTCGTATCCTCCCAAAGCCTGGAACTCCCTCCCGACCTGCATCAGAACATCCCCTGACCTGACCACATTTAAAAGAAACTTAAAAACATACCTATTTAGGACAGCATTTAGTGGGTCCTTGTGATTCGTCCTCGATGTGCTTATGCGTGCTGACACTGTTCATGCTGCCACTAACCACATTTGCATGCTGACCCAGTGCATGTAACCCCTAACCATGTTATTCATTTTGTTTGTTTTTCAAGCATGATTTTACTTACTATTCTATTGCGTATCACTTTGCAGCAAATGTAAAGCGCCTAGAAAGAGATTACGTTCTCTGAGGGCGCTTTATCAAGTGCAATATTATTATTATTATTATTATAAGCCTAGTGCCCAACTTGCATCAAGACCCAGGGCTAAGCTGGACAGGCCGGGTGACACCATCAGACTGCCAGTTACTATGGTGCATAGCCTACATTTTGCAAAGAATTACAGATATGCGCACGTAACATTGTACAGATTTACGCTTCCAGATCAAAATGGCATCCGAAACATACCGTGTTTCTTCGGCAGGTCAACAGTGAACTTATGCAACACCTCACGTGTGTTGCCTGAAAGCGTGCCAAATAGTGCACCGTTGCCATCCATAACAATGAAGCCGAACTTGTTATCGTCCTCGAGAAGGGCATTTAGCGCCTAAAACGAAGACAGTCCAAATGCAAAAATACATGCAAACAGACGGTGGTGAAGTCATCAGACACCACTCTGTGCATAAAATCAGTGTCGGACTAACGGCCAACATTAAGCATCAACAGGTGCTCATTATCGACCATGGTAGTCATATCCAAGAACTAAATACGCCACATAAAGTGGGCTAACTCTGCCACGGCCAGTAGGATAGTAGGACTTTAGCAGGGGCAAGCTATGAGCAGTTCGATCTGAATCGTGGTCAAGGGCAACAACTGTGCCCAATCCACGCACCCAAAAGGGTCACTAAAACTGAGCCCTGCCAAACCAACACCCTCACACTTGCCTTGAAGTCTCTCAGAAGACCCTGAACTGTTGTTAATGTATACGTAAACTGCAGTCAGAAAGACACTTTACCTAAAGCAAGATTCGGTCCATTGGCTAAATTGCAGAGCTAGTGCTACTTTTCAGCAACAACGGGTACACTGGCATTATGTAAGCACTCCTAGCAACTGGTTTGATCATGTGATATGGGTCCTGATTCGATTCTCAGATCCAGGAAGTGCTTACCAAGCATTCCTCACTTATTTGTCCAATATAATCGAAAAAACTGTCATTGGACAGTTTATGGAGCACAGAAAAGAATTATTTATAAAGGAAATTGTTTAGTAGGGATAAAAACCAATACCATTCTACTGAAACTGCTCCCCGCCCCGTGTGATAAATGACATTATAAGTAGCAATGATGACATCAACATCACACCCTTGGTCCTGGTCGACTGTTGGCAGCTTTTGACACTAGTTACCACAAGATCCTGCTTGAGCAACTAAGAAAAACAATCGGCCTGGTTGACAAGGCTCTGGGGTGGCTTGAATCGTACTTGTCCGATCATGTCCAGCCCGTGTCTTAGGGCTAGAGGCACATCCAAGAGATGTCTCATGTGCAACTCCATAACGGTCTGTTCTCCATCCATTACTGTTATCCATGTTCATAAAGCATCTGTGCTTGAGAAGGTAACCCGTGCCTCTGGCTTTAGCCATCACTTTTATGCAGGCAACACCAGCTGTACCTGTATTTAAGTCATCAGAATTCGCTGCAGTCATTAGTAACCTGGATACCTGCCTTGCTCGGTGCTAGCTGTAGCCTAGATTCCTTAAGCTAAACGATGATAAAATATAATCCTTATATGAAACCGTAACCTAAGGCTGGAATAAGTTGGCTGCTCTCTTAATTTATAAATCCATTGCTTGCCAATTGTCAAGTGCTACTAATGTAGGTGGCTTCCTTGATAACCGTGTTACGTCTTTTTAAGTTTTATTCAGTAGACCACCTCTACAGCTTGCCATAATGTTCGATCACTATGCATGAGTAGGGACTACTAATTTCAATGGCTAGCCTGACATCTAATTAGATCCTTGGCTTTCTCTAGACTAGACTATTGTAACTCAGTATTGCTAGGGCTACTATAAAAGTCAATAAGTGTCCACAGTTGGTGATAAATACTGTCACTAGATTGAATTTGAAATCTAAGAAATTCAGTCGCATTTCTCCTTTGCAAAAAGACGATGCTTCCGGGCGATCAATAGGAAAACAGCAAAATTCCAACTGTGACCAACAAGGCCCACCAACACTTTACTCATTCACGCCTAGCTGAACAGCTGTACGAGATTTAGGGTCAATAAATTCTCTGTAACATCTTGAACTTAATGAATGCCGTGACAGGCAATTGCTCTGTGGCTCCTAGATTGTGTAACTTACATGTCTATGCAACGGCCGTCCTTCGCTGCTACTTGCATGCTGATCACTTACTCGACTGTCCTGATTGAGCCATGCTCCTAGCTTTCTCTTTGCTGCACGAGATGAACGGTTTGGCGACTGTGTCTAGCATAATGGCCTGCGCACTATTTGTTGAGTTGCAGACCGAGACAAGCCCATGGACACTACTATCAAGGGAGCACAATAGTTCTATCGCCACGGCTAGCGAAAGCATTCAGCACAATGGCATCCACCAAGATGAGCATTTGCTGCAACCACGACAGCGCTAACAACTGCTTAATCAATCTGAGTGCTACCAAACTGCTCACCTCAGTGTGGAACTTGTTATCACAGAGGTAGAGCGATGTATTGACTGGTCGAAAAGGCTCGAAGTCTATGTTCACTTTTTTCTCCTTGCCCTCGTCAGTCACAATTGTGCCGCAATATATTACAAGTCCATTTGGTGGCACTGCAACCAGCACGACACATACTGCCATTGCACTCGTTGAGCTTTGCAGCAAGCAGTGCAGTGTGACCGACTTCAAGATGCTTACCCAAATTCGAAATTGTCTGCTCTCGCATAGCATGCACAGGGCACACACGTCTATGCATGAAGTGTGCCAGCACTCCATACAGCAAAAGAAGCAGCGGTGAAGTCACCTTTGTTATACAGCTTTAACCGCTGCTGCACGGACGTGATAGCACCGAGCACCGACAGCCTGTTCACACGGCTCTTGATATTTGATGCCGTCCCGAATTCATCAGCAAGCATCTTGCTAATCCTCGGAATCTGATCTTTCGGTGGGATGATGAGGGATATCATACTTGTGCCATTACTAGAAAGAGATTACAATTGAACGTACTTGATCCTCTGGGATTACGATGCAGCACTCGGCAGTTTATCAAAATTCAGCTACATCCAATGTACATAGCATTAAGCCATCACCAGATGCCGAGAGTACTGAGCTAACCGACTAACAAAATCCCTGAAGTCTAGGGTCGGTTAACTCCATTAACCATCCTCACATACTTATGGTCAACGCTCATGCACACACCACATACACACTCGCACGTGTGTGCTCGCGCGGGAGACACACACATGCATACATTGGTAACCACAAATATACGTGCCCCAACGCACCAAGAGGGGTAATATATGCCATGAGCACATAATCTCGATCTATAATATATCTCGATCTATACAACCTCAACATTGCCGAACAGCTTGAGGCAACCAATAGTTTAGAAATATATTAGCTACAGCTGTGCTTGCTATCTTTCCACTTAAATCGTGCAGCCAGTCCACATAGCCATATCACACGGTGGAGACAAATGAAACAAGACGAAAACGATGGCCAATAGCCTCTTGACCAGGTGTCATGGGATCTTGACAGGTATGTATATGCCTACACGGCTGTATGATTTTTCCAGCCTTTATTAACAAAACTTGCTGCTACATTTCCTTGCCTCTCCTGGCCCTACCAGTATCAGATCAACAGCCCACTGGTCATTGCATGAATAAAGTGACTCTCCTAGATTAATCGTACTCGCAGACTACCCCTGTAAACCCATGACCATCAAGGAATGGCACTACTAATACCATACTAACTATCATCACAGCATAACTATTGCAGGTCGAAAAAGATAGCAAATCGCCTCGGTTTCAAGATTTTTGCAAGGAGACATTGCATAAACACATGCACAGACACCACTACTGGAGAGTTTATGAGGTTTTCGAACATTCGGGCTACCTGGCTGCTACCACCACGAACTTGATGCGAAAGCAACATGACACACTGCAAGGCTTGAATCAAATCATAAGAAGTGATGCTAGCATGGCGAACATGTATGCTCAGTTATGTCCACACCACACAAGTGCCCCAGCTCAAAAGAGGCCTGTATTGAAGGCACGTTTCAGCCAGTTGGTGCTAGGATCTTGCCTCGCCCACACAGCTAACATGGCCACAGTGGCTGCGCCTGGACAACATCCACCTGCCAGAAGCCAAGCAGATCCAGAATGGTAGAGCTAGGAGATTAAGTAGAAAGGTAGGTGACCGAACAAACCTCATGAGTTCTACGGCTACATATTGGCCTTGAAAAAAGGCTAGCTGATTTAACAGCCTCATTTATATAGCAGCATAAGAGCCTTCACGGCTACCGCCGCCACTTGGTATTCAATAAAGGATCGAACACTGCAGGACTCGAACCCACGACCTGGCTCGTAACGAGCAAGCATCTTACCCCCGGGCCAAGTCCCAGGGGTGAGGTGCTTGCAGGAGCACTGCTGACTATTCTGCATGGCAGCAGAGATGAAGCAGGTGCTAAGCATTGAGGCTTCAGAGCCTCACTCTGCCTGCACTAGCTCTCCATAAAGCAGCATATCGATTTATGGTTCTGTCACTCACCTTTAGGTACTTTCATTCTGTTGCTCCAGCCTACCCTACCTATCCAAACTACTTCTACTATCTTCTACTATCCCTACTATCCAAACTACTTACCAGGCCAGGCATTTGACTCGAACAAACCTCACATACTTTACATAGTGCCTTTAGTTCGTATGCTCCCAAAGTATGGAAGTCACACCCGACTAACGTCACAAAATCCCCTAACTTGGCGAAATTTAAAAAGAAGCTATCAACGAACCATTTCCTTACATCATTTGTTGGATCCACAAGTTGCCCTATGAGGGCTTATGCATAGAGAAGCTGTGCATATTATCACTAACCATGTTGACATAGTTCCCTTACAGCAAATGTAGAATGCCTAGGTTAGATTTAGTTCACTAAGGACGATACATAAATGTCATTATTATCATTATTATGGCATTGTGGAAAGAAGTCCCGATTAATTGTCTAATCAAATTGCTGAGAGTGTCCGGGTTTTAACAGTCAATATGAATAAAAACCGAACTGATCAGCTGAGACTTGGAGGTAGGAGCCAGAACCCACCACACACAGCTGGTCAACCAAAACCTGGCCTCTCTTAGTGTTTAAGGTTAAAGGGCTGGATAAGTTTGTGGGTTAGGGACTACAGATTTAGTCGCCACTTAAGGTCGTAGGGCCAGCCACCAGCAAATTTGACTAAAATCATGCCAGTCGAGCCAGTAACATTAGCGGGGATTTTCACAGATGCATACTACTCTGATATTGGAGAACATCAAACTGGTTCCTTCCTTCTACCAGGCAAGAAGCACTTGGTTTTGGTTCTTTTATGGCAGCATGATAAGCAATCAGGGATGGGTTGCACCACGACATGACATGATCCCAGATGGTTTGCATGAATGATTAGCTGCCGATCGCTCAAAGATCAAGCAGAGGCCAATAGCAAGAGATGAATTAGAGAGTAAGAAAACCAGGGCAAAATATACAACTAAGCATGTAAAGCTATTTCCGGCATCCCAGAAGATGAATTAAATCCACATCCAGCAACCGCTATTATTATGCATAGCATTCATGCCTTAATGCACACCCCTCCTCGTATTGAATGCCAAAAAATAAATTGCCAGTGGATTTAGGTCACGTGATCTTTGCACCTATAAGGCTGCAGAGATTGAGTTCTAAGTTTCTTATTAGCAGACTTAATACTGACCCAAAGACCTACTGATCACGAGGGCGTTGACAGATCTTTAATCAGGGTCCTACCAGAGCTGAACTCCATTAAAGGAAGTCAGCAAAGCGCTAAGCTGCGCAACCATTACATGCTCACCTGTTGCAAGGCATAACGTTTGGCAGAGGCAACCAATGGTATAACTTTATCTCTCTTCGAACAGAAACCCTAGAGGTTCACGCGCACCTTTCACAGGACTGCTCTTACCACAAAAATAGCTCGAATCTTTGTACCAGCACTAAGCTAACAGTTTCAATGGCTGGGCAATGATATACTCCTCGTGGGCATCCAGTCCATATATGAAAAAGGGGTAAAAGTAAAAGTACACATGCAAGGAGCTACAGTGCCTGCCACCAGCAAGCAATAAAAAACTGCCAGCTGCGTAACTCGAACTAACGAATAGGCTCGTGAAGTGAAAGCAATTTATCCTCCGAACAAATGACAAGTTCGAATGCCCTGACAGGCCCTGAACCCAACGATTAAAGGTTTGAGAAGCTGTTATGAGTTGTTCTATGAACATTAAATAATGCTAGGACATAAGAGGGCATACATGGACAATAGGACGAGGAAACAGAAATATTTTGGTGATCGCCTAATACCACATCCATGCACACTCATATGCAGCAGACACACACACACACACACACACACACACACACACACACACACACACACACAAGATATACTCTAATGCTGGATCGTGGCCGGTATTTTAGTACAATTTTAGTACAATCTACACGATGTGCCTTGAGAGATGGACATAAAGGATGTCAGGCAAACTAGAACAGCTGCTTCAGGCTGGCATTGTAACTCATATGCTATGAACAAATTCTCAAGGGCCTGAGCATAATAAGTTGGGCACTCTCAGATCACCACATCTATTTCAACAAACCAAGCTGCTTACAAGATTTTGACAACGGTCAGGGTTTGGACATAACCAAGTCGATACGATCAAATCGTACACAGTGATGATCGTGAGAAAAACTTGTTCAGCCTACTGGCTAGCAAGTATTAGTTGGTAGCCCATTATGCTCGACTTCAGCAACAGTCTCATAAATCGAGCCGTGGATCTGCAGGATCTTTTGTGTCCATTGATATTTATTATAGCTAAGGAAATGCCAAAAGAGCATTAGCGAGAGTTGGCTTAACCCCCCCCCCCCAGTCTTGCGCCGTTGCCCGCACTTTAGCAGATTGTCGATGTCCAAGCAGCCGCGAACGGCGACGCACTGCCGGGAATGACGATGTGGGGGGGGGCAAGGCAGTGAGTGACAGGCAGGCGCATCGCAGCCGAGGAATAAGGCTGCTGACAACTCGAGGAGCAAAGAAGAGCAATTGCACGCCAAACACGTCACGTGAAATCGCTAAAAGACCTACCCTCGCGCTGCCTCGAGGCTTTTGATGAGCTTTTTAATCTTCCACATTTCGACATTCTTGTCAGCTGATGGGTCGATGCCGCCACTACCGGCACTGCTACCTCCAGTGGAGGCGCTGGCTTGGCCATTGACGACGCTAACTACTGGTGCGGGTTCGGCGGACATTCTTTTAATTCACACGGCTGTGGCTGTTGATTATGGCGTAGCACAGACGTGCTCCACAATACGGCCGGAAACTCCCCGAAAGCAGCTGGTCTACAACGAGCGCAAACAACTCCGCATGACAACAAAAACCGATGCCGACGATGGCACCAAAATACGCGGCAGCTATACGTACAGGATACAACACGTCGATTGCCTGTGTCGGAGTGCCAGGAAAATGCGTCGCATGAACAGACCCGGACTTAGGCCAACGCCACTAGCGACATGTGAGGTAGCAAGAGAAGAGAACGCTAGGCTACTTTTTATTGGCGGAGCCACCGCAAACCAGATACGTATTGCCTCATTGACCAATGGGCTGTGACTTTAGAAACACTTCCTACCCCGAAAGCAGTCTCCGGTACGCGAGAGCTCCATATCTGCATCCGGCCCAGCGTTTACGACTGTTGAGACATCTGTCGTCCTGAAAGCGTTGCCGTGGCTCTTGCTAACTTGCAGCGCGGCACCTGGGCGCTCTCTAAGAAGCCATTAGCTGTGTGGCGCTTGCATGGCCGTTGTGAGCATCTCAGCTTCGGACGTTTTAGCTGGCTCTCAGTCGCCCGTGTGCTCGTAGCCGCACACGTTCGTAACCGCATTTTCCGTATATTGACCATCAATGACGGTATGGCGCGCAATTGATACGCCCGTATTAATTACTTATAGCTATACTTTGCGCGCGCTATAGCTTGCCGCAGGCAGCGTCGGGCGCCCCCGTAAAGCTTCAGTGGCCGGTCCGTCAGTGGGCCGCTGGGAAGCCAGCCGGTCGCCCGCCACTTCATTTGCCCTAGACTCCGGCTGTAAAAGTAAGTCTTGCTAGCCGGCTGATCTCTTCGCCTATAGAGAAGCGCCGTCTGAAACGGTCCACCGTTTCAGAAACGAGCTGCCGTTTAGGATGTCGGTCGTCTTCACTTTTACGGTCCGACTGCGCTTGACTGTTGCTCGCAAGGTCGATCGTAGCTTTGAGTATGCGTTGTCGGGGTGGTGGTGCGCGCGCCTTTTCATCCTAACCATGCCGAAACTGCGCGCCCATATGGCCAGTGGCCAAATGACATTGTATGTAGGATTGATTGTTGTCAGGGCAGCGATGTTCATTATTGTAATGATCGGGTGTGGTCATTCACAAACAGTCACCGCAACCGCTCATCGAGGTCAGCAGGCCAGGCTTCCTCGATAGAGCTCCTGATCGGCTGCTTTTTACTCGCCAATCCGATCAGATCCGGCTTAACGCTGTTAGTCAGCCGCAAGCTCCGGCTGCGATCTGCGGGCGTTTACTAGACTGGAGCGCCCAACCAAAACATGTGCGTCCTAGTCAGACGCATTGAATTATGACTCTTTGATATCAGAAAGACCAATTGTGTTTCTTGAATGAAGGATGTGCGATACTGGATTTACCTCCCCATATATGTATCCTTTACCTTCAAGCAGCACTACTACAGATAAGCGATCCTTCCCCCCCCCCCACTACTCGAGCCCATTAGCTGCTATTGCAGCTGTGCACAGATGGTTGTCCCTCAGCACCGTGGCAGTCCTGCCGTGCCCAAACGTGTATTCGCTGGACCCAGGCTGTATTGCTGCCTCCCAGCGGGATTCCCTAATACAACGGATTAAAGATAACGAATTACAGTATAATTCGAACGTATAGCGAAATAATTGTGTTCTTCAATCGATGGAACTGGCCAGCCGCTTCATCATTCTCTAATGTGCAAGTTTGTTCAGGCCGGCACTCTGCATCCTTCAAGAGCAAGGAGGTAACACATTTTTTTGAGAATTTTGATCCACTTGCAAATGAAGAGCTCGTGTCGGCTAGCTTGCAAGAGGCCCACATGAAAAATCCTTATGACTATGGGTCCGTTCTAGGCGAGCTCCGCACTACACCTCAGCACGGTAGCGGATACCGGGCTATATACAAGCAGCCGCAAGTAGCTTATCCTAAATAATCGATATCCAAAGTCAAGTCCGAAATAAAAAACGGAAGCACAGTGTACCTAGCGGGCTGTGGACAGATTTAACTGTCCCCAATGGGTTGGTCTCGTCCGACATGTCCGCTGCTGTAAAAGCCCGCAAAATATCTAAAACGCACCACAGAATTGGTGACTTTCTACTAAGCACGCATGCGGATGCCTAATTCGCTGCGAGAACGAGTGGCGAGCTTTAGCGCTGTGACGTCGCTGCGAAGACTCGCACAGGCTGTGCGGATGCAGCGGGTGTGCTCGGTGGCAATCGACTCAACAGCTCTAAATAGCAGAAGGAGAGACGGGATAGCGTCCGCTCAGGGCGGACTGGCAAGCGGAGATAGTAGCGCTAGGGAAGCGAGCAGCGGTTCTCAACCTGACGGTCGCTACCCCTTTGTGGGGTCGAACGACCCTTTCACAGCGGTCGCCTAAGCTCATCGGAAAACGCGTTTCCACATGTTGCACACAATGCTTTTATGGATGGGGGTCGCCACAACATGAGGAACTGTATTAAAGGGTCGCGGCATTAGGAAGGTTGAGAACCACTGGAAACGAGGGTAGCCGCAGAGGCTCTTCTACAACTATATAAAGTGAGGCTTTTAAAATATGTGACATCTACTTTCACTTTTTTTACCTGCTCCTTTAAGTACCGGAGGCCGTAACCTTATTCTGTAACCCTATTGAAGATATGAAAATAAAGGGACCTTCATGTAGCAGTAACTGCTATCGGAATAAATGCCGCATACTACGATTTGGCATTTTCCGCCGTTTTTGCTTGCCAATGGCTTGACGCAGCGGCATACTCGTGTGAATTCTATCACGCAGAAGCTCGGTCGACGCCAAAGGCAATACATTGCATAGCCGATGCGCTCACAATGAATCAATTGCTGCTTGGAGCGTGTTATTGGTAGATGTTCATCGCAGTTGCTCTGCGTTGTGTTTTGAACCAAGGAAGACGAGCTCTGAGTCTCAGGTGCTGAGGGAAGGTGCTCAAACTACACGACCTGGGGCGCTGGTTCGTGTCCTGCAGTGAGCAATAAATGATTTCCGCATGTGGCTCGACAGTCATTAAGACTGTGCTGTGGCTCTCCATTAGCGACGAGCTGTTAAATCAGCTAATCTATACCTTATTTATTTATTCATTTAACGTCAGCTGACAAAGCATACCTAACAGTAAGGAAACAGATTGCAAATTCTATGACTTCTTATAGCGTCCGAGTGAGAGAAGCCACACGTTGTTACAACATTTCCCAAAGTTTGCGTAAGCGATTAAGAAACTTCTGATTTTATTAGCATAATTTATGTACATTGACCAAATGTTCAGGGTCTTGTTTTTTCAAATGCCAAATGAAGCTTACTTGAGAAGATAGCAGTTGGTTTAAAACTAAAAATGGTCTAGGTATATGTATTGTTTTATTTCCTGTAGAGCATCTAATAACGTCTTTCAAAAGCACTAGCGCTCCAGCATTGGTGCAGATGTGGCTAACTTTTGTCGAAGTGCATCTGTTGAAGCGCAGTTAACAGAGCCCGGTGAGACGGTTTCTCTATTCAGGCACCTGCAGGCTCAGATGCTCTCTTAGCGATTGGCCATCTCCACCTGCGACTGTCAAATTTTGCAACCACTCAAGAACTTATGGTGCTGCTGTAAAGCTAGTTCATAAGTTGGGCCCATAGTAGGCGTTTGGGTATTTGTTGTGGTTCTTTTCTTACTCGGCTTTGCTGGCCAAAGCTATACATTGGAGTCGGCGTAAAAGCACCTGATCGCTCAAAGGTTTTCCTGAGGTTGTTACTTTACCCTTCCAGCCATCGCAGGTACCATTTAAGAATTAAAATGCATGCGAGAATAGTTGCTTTTTCTAAATCAAAAAAGATAGAGGAAGAAACACAGCTGCGAATTATTCATCGATTATAAGGTAGACTTATATTTGTGCTGCAATATTTTCAGTATTTCCGGAGTAATAACTATTTTTTCCTATATGCTTATGCTTCAGACCAATAGAAAATGGCCATTATTTATTCCACGGATTGTATTCTAACCAGGATAGTTATTAACTATAAAATCACCCATTCTCGTTAAGAAAACCAGCAAAATCCCTTTTTTGTTCAGGTGCAGTCAGAACAAGCAAATTAATCAAAATTAATACGCGTTTAATCTTAAAAGAGTCATTCAAAGATGACCACGCGAAAGGCTTAGAAATATAAAGACGTTCTCGAATTGCGGCTTTACAGAAAATCGCTTTTCTCGAAGAAGCTTTAAAACATAATTCCCCGTCATTTTTTCGCCCCACTGAACTTTGTAACCACGTTCAAAGTCCACTATATCCAAGTGAAAGTGTTCGCCTAAATCACACGAGTAAGCTCACACCTTCTTGAACTTTTCAAGGAGAGCATACAAGATGTCGGTTTTGAGGAACATTCTGCATTCCATTTTGGTATACAAACTTTATGAGAGCCTGAACTAGCTTTTTCGCACAGGTGTTTTCTTCAATGTATATAGAGTGAGTGATATGGGGAGGCGGTAATCGGTCCCATTATGAACCAGCATGGCTTTGGGGTGCCTGGAAGAAGTGTCTACTACGAATAGGCACCATTCGCTCGGGTGACGGGTGATTCTTATAGTCTCGTATCGATTAGACCGGCCACGTTGTTTCCGGAGCACAACTCATCTTGCCAACTAAAAGGAAGGGAAAAATTACGCTTTCTCTGATCCGTTTACCGTCACATTTTCATTCAGCATCAAATCTGGTAAGGTCAAGTTTTCAGATCAGATCGTCGAGGTCTGTCGGGTTGGTTAAGTATGACTTACTCTCATCAGCCGCATCTGTAAAACTGGAATCTGGGTCTGAAAAATTGCTACTACTGTGCTGCTCTCTTCTGAAGATGGCTGATCCCTCTCGGGGGGGGGGGGGGTTGGGGACGCGTAGCTTGGGGGCGCAGGGCGATACTGTGGCGTGGGGCGTTGGATGAAGGAATGTGTAGGGGACTAGTTATGGGAGAGACTCTTGCCAGTTCGACATTGGGAAGGTTTCGCCATACTGAAGTAGCAGTTGCTTGAGTAATCAGTCAGTTCCCATCAAATTATGGGGATAGGAAACTTCATGAATCTGTTTTCTCCCCTTGGCTAACATGTTCACATACCAAGAATATATACATTAACAACTACGGTCCAGTGGTTAAGGTGCTTGCCAGACCAAAGTCTAGCTGAGGTCGTGGGCTCAAGCCCCGAGGCATATGTGAAGCGCCTGAATAGAGATTAAGTTCTCTTTGGGCGCTATAAAAATGAATTATATATATTTTTTTGATTGTGCAAATTACATAATATTGTAAAATAAATTCCATCTAGCGAGCAGCTATTGCTTAACTTACGTTGAAGAATTCTCTCGCAGTGTTTGCATGTGAAATGAGGTGCTCATGACTTGTCTTATTCCCCAACGGGCATGCCGAAGGATGCATTGCAGGGCTCACATATCTTAACAGATGCTTTCATGGAGCTACTCTGGTCTTGATCAATTGTCCACATGCCTGGCAAAATGCACGTACTGGGTGCAAGTAACCTCTCGATTCTGTGTCAATAAAATACATTATCCTATATTTTCTTACTCTGGAAGTGCACAAACTAAAATGTTCGTTTAGGGTTCGTGTAATGTAACAATTCAATGGATACTACTCTATTGCGTTATATCCCCATAACTTTCACCAATTTGGGTAGCAGTGCATGCAATATGTGCGAACCTGCCATCCGAACTGTGCTTAACAGCAAAACCAGATAATTTCAAATATTGTTCTGACGACAGAAGACAAACTTGTGTTCTCTCTCTCTCTCTCTCTCTCTCTCTCTCTCTCTCTCTCTCCCTACCTTCCTCTCTCGCGCTCTCTCTCTCTCCAATACTTATTTAGCGGTTGTGCTGGTCGATCTGCATCTGTACACGCATCATTGATCGGCGAATCTCATGGGATCGGCTAACTACAGTGTCTAATAATATATGCTGGTAGTCGGGATCCCACGGTCAGAAGGTAGTAGCGACAGTCACCAAGAACTCACCGGCTTTATCTCAGCTCACACCGTATCCCAGTCGTTGGCGCTCCGAGCAGGCAAGATTACACAATACACCAATACAATACAATGCAGCTACACA
Organism: Cristatella mucedo; assembly: GCA_009760855.2. Taxonomy (NCBI): domain Eukaryota; kingdom Metazoa; phylum Bryozoa; class Phylactolaemata; family Cristatellidae; genus Cristatella; species Cristatella mucedo. The sequence continues at coordinate 507,664 of WPIO01000179.1, forward strand.
GCAGTGACGGTCGCCGAGTTCGCCAGGCAATAGTTAGCATCCAATTCCGATAGCAGATCGCGGCGTTTCTTGGGGGGGGGGCCTAACATTGCCCTATTGCCACACATCAGATAGGCCGGTACCGTCAGCCCTTCAGCCGTCCACTGTCATTCTTCTACTCCACGGTTTATTGAGAGCTCCACCAGATCTGTTCCAAACTGACTACACGTGGCTATCCTCGTCTGCCCCCCTGAACTATTTGAGACGTGTTTCCCGATTTGTGACTAATCGCTCTTGGGTCGCTGTCTGTTGGTCACGTAGATTATTTCCCATCCTTCTGGGTGGGGGGTAGTAGTTCGGTTGTCAATTGTGCTTGGCAAAGCCTGCGCCACCGTCGCATTAAGGCCACAGTAACTAGGCCACCGCTCTGGCCCACGACATGAACTGCCGTTCTTTCATGTATTCTACCGTATCTTCATTCCTCACTGCAGTCGATACCTTTCGAGCTACAGCAGCTCGTCTATTTTAAGCAAGGATGATAAAAAATTAAAGGAGCCATCCGATGTAAAGGAAGTTGCAATAAAAAAAATTTACAAGGAGCATGGAGCCCGACTGTAACAGCATCGGTGCGGAGTACTGAGACTGTATCACTTCGTGGAAATCGAGATTGGGAAACCTTAATTTTTAATAAGTCTGTCAAACACAGTTATCAAACACAGATCTATTTTTCTGGAGGATCTTTATTAACCAGTAAAAATAAATTTGGCAACATTTTCCAGGGTTGCTATAAAAAAATCAGTATATTTTTTATTTTTAATATACAGCAATACTAATAACACATTTGTAAATGGCCCTGGGTGAACTTAATCTCTTTCTAGTGGTAAAAGTGAGCGACAAAAACCTTGATGTCAATCCGTTGCTTGACTGGTAGTGCCAGTGCATGTAGGCTAGAATTGGTTGATGTGACAAATGCGACGCTTACGACAGAAAAGCCTAGCTGCAGAGTTTTGCACCAGTTGTAAGCACTTGGTCGGACAGTCTGGTCGACCACCAAGCAGTAAGTTACGTAAGTTGGGACGGGATTTCACGAATGCGTGGATCATTTTAGATCTAGTATCCCTGTCTAAGCAGGCCCGCATTTTGCAATGTTACGTAGCTGAAAGTAGGCAGACTTTATAATCTTACAATGTGCGCCTCTAAAGCAAAATTTAGTTCTCTGCTTGGCAGAAGCCTTGATACACCCGGGCTAAAACAGGCTGGGTTTTTAGACGACATACTTGGACCAAACTATATTTTCACATAAAGATATTCAAGGGAACTTGAGCGAATCAGTCTTCTGAAACTTCCCATGGGGTTGGGTATGGGTAAGCATACCATTCGTAAAGAGCCACTGGACTCAAGTCCTTTGAAATTGACGACACTCTCTTAGTCGTTGTCTTCGGAAATCTTTTGCGCCAGACTAGGTTGAATTTGAAGCACTGAAGATATCGGTGAATAAAACTGGACACTACACGGTGTAGTGTCGGCTGCAAATTATTTTCACGAACTAGGACGAGTTGTTTTCATTCGCTATTTGCACTGGTTGCCCTAGAGATCGCATTGTTTTTCGCAGTTAAACGATTGTGGTGAGGGTTGAATACCTTGCCCATTAAAGTATCCAGTGAGACCAGACAGGCAGCAAAAGGCATGCGGGCAACCGATTGCAACGACGTCGTCAAAGAGATTGGATACACGACAGCTTGGTGAACGCTCGAACAATTGCATCGAATGGCTAGGAGTGCATTCTCCAGTGGTTGCTTCCCAGGAGTCCTTTTTATCTAGCAGCGTCTTGCTTTCTCGGCTAATCTCCGCAACGTCAAACCGCCGAACAACGTAACCGGCTCTCGGTGATTCAACTTCCGTCGACTCAGCTTCCGTTAGTCGCCGCCCACGTTAGGTACTTCCGACTGCACACTTCCGCCACCCCTCCACTGTCCGACCAATAATTTCTGCTGACGACAACCGCTGTGTTTGACCTGCGCGTGGATTCCAGGACGGGGCGCTCAGAATGAGAGATTCTCGCTTGCTGTGACGGGATTCCAGCATCTTTGCGCCCGTGTTGTTGGTATAGCGTTGACCTTATGCTGGTCAAAGCACGTCAATGCAAATCGAAGTTGATCTTGCCCACCGGATCCAATAGCCTGCATTCGAAAGCTTGAAATGGATCATCATGCGACCGAGACTTTCGCTGTTGGGATTTCTAATCGTGCTGTCGTCAGTCGGATCGTCGGCATTATTGTCGTATTGGCAGTGAACATGTTTAGCAGCCTTATCCCACTAAAGATAGTACGACACGGAAAAGCAAAAGGCCGCGGCCGCTGTCAAACCGTTGTAGACTTTTGCCACAGCATTGGTGGTATGTATGATTTGTATGAGTAGTAGGCAGCTGCTGTGCCTTTAGCTTTTTTCGCTTTGTCTAATCAAAGTTTGGGAGTGTACGCCACACTACTTTGTAACATGTAGCCTTGCGCAGTGTCACGAGACACGGTTAGTAATCATTCTTTCAACCAGAGTTCGTGTTCTCATTTGTTGCGATTTTCCATGTTCATATGTGGGGCTGGTCTATTCTGATAGGGTGAGCCACATGGCTTAGGTTTTGAGCGATGCTATGCTCCCAAATCTTGTTGAGCACTCTGTCAGTGATAGCTGATAGCACAATATCCAACAAGCCCGCGATGGCAGTGCTGTTAAATTTTCTACCGCTCACCTGCTTGAAAGTAAGCTTCTAGTTACTAGCCATATGACCATGTATTGTAAGAGCCCGTTTTATGTCAGGTTAGCTTACGAAGGCAACTATTGATTACCTTGTCGAATCAGCTGTTTTTCGAAAAGTAAAATATTTCCGTTAGCAATAACTTAGTTTGCAGACCATGAAAAGCTAAGGCTATCTGGGTGCATCAATTAAGGACTTTTGAGCTAACCACGGTCTACTGATATAAGAGGCAAGTCTTTGTAAACCTACCGAGAGGCTGCCGATTTGTGAGCTGGATTAGTTCGATGAGCCTGCATTCTGGAGGGCTGAAACCTCGGCGTATTAAAGTGTCATCCCTCCAGTTCGAATGCAGCTTGCAGAATTATCTACATTAACAATTCGCTGCTTAATGTAATGCTGCAGGTGGCGTGTTTCTTGGGACATTCTTCACCGGGCTATTCCCATTTGTAAAGAAGAAGCTGGAACCAGTGTCTGTCCGAGCACAGATTGACTACCCTCTTGCAGAAGGTCTCTTGTTAGTGGGCTTCTTCATGGTGGCCGGAATCGAACTGCTTGTCGGCGCTTGCTGGGTCAACAAAAGGACGCCATCCGTGCACTACCGGCCAACAGACGCCGGTAGCTCGCTGCGCCACACCGAGCACAGCACACACCACGACGGCTCAGAAGACGAGCTGTTTCTCACCCCATCGCTAACACAGTCGGATCTCACCCACGGCTGTGGCGATCGTGACGACGACGTCACAGCCTCGGGTGACAGGTCGTGTCACGCACACGTTGTGGCCACAGTAGCCGATCAGAAGACGTCGCTTGTGCGCGGTCTGTTCCTAATCTGCACCGTCGGGCTGCACGCTATGTTTGAGGGCATGGCCGTCGGACTGCAGACGGACCTCGATCTAGCCGCCTTTGCCAACTTGCTGCTCTCGGTCCTGATTCACGAGGCGCTGTGCTCCTTTGCGACAGGCGTCAGCCTGGCACGGCAGCGTCTAAGCACCGCCGCAGTCGTCAAGCTGGCCGTCCTGTTCTCGCTCATGCTTCCGGCCGGCATGGTCGCAGGAGTGTTTCTGGGCGCGATACCCGGGCAGGCTGGGTGTGTCGCATCGGGCGTGCTCCAGGGCATTGCCAACGGAACCTTCCTGTATGTTCTGTTCATCGAGATCATCCCGGTGACTCTGCACATGCCGGCACTAAAGGGACTGCATCTAGTGTGCATGCTCATCGGCAGCACCACGGCTGCTGCGCTGGCAACGGTCATGCACATTCGTCACGATGTCGGCAGGCAGCATTGTGCTGCCCACCAAGTTTCTGTAGTCAGCCTAGAGGTCAGCACGACGAGTGTCGCCAACGCGACCTCGGTGCACTCGTAATGCATCGATCACTGCCTGTATTCGTTTATTATTCTTTTATTGCGTTCTATATTGTAAGTGTGGGCTGGGTGGGTGGCTCATGCTTTTACAGTCTCTGCTGTGTTTGTGCTATTTATTGCCTAACGATAGCTAGCGATGTCTGTATGTATGCGATGTGAGTATGGAACGGGAGGGGTGTGGAATGGGAGGGGGTGTGGAAGGGTAGGCAGTTGGAGCTTCATGGGCCGGCCAAATTAATGTCGTTACCAAACGTGCCGTTCGTGCTTGTTTGCTGCCAGTCCGGTCGTGCTGTCTGCCGGATGGCAGCAGCTTGCTTGCCAGCGTGTGGTGCTCTGCTCAGTGTGTGCATTCACTTCGTGAGTAAACGTGGAGCTTTGCGGGCAGCCACAGCGACCGTGATGGCACAGGCCGAGCTCTTTATTCGTAATAGACTAGACTGACGTCGTAGAGTGAGCCCTGATCCAGGGCTGCCAATTTGTGGTTGACGTGCTTCACGAAGCCGAGTGTCTCCTTGTCACGGTAGACGAGCGCCAAGACGTTCTCCTCGGGAAACACGGCCAAGAGCTGCAAAGCGGCCGACATCGCGCGCTCAGCAGCTGGCTATTGCTTCAGCAGAGCAGGAGTTGCCTGCCCTCGCGCACGGCACACGCAGTGCCGAAGCTAGCAAACGCCGGAGCTAGCCTGCAGTACAGCCTGGCACGGCGCTTGATCAACGGCCGCACCTCTTCATCTTCGCCCTTCGCCACGTAAGACTTGTAGCCTCCCTGATCTTCATGCCACTCTGTAACAGCAGGCAACATGAGGAGGGTAAGCTGAGCAACCGACAAGGAAGCGCCACATCATCCGGCAGTCTCATGGCCGAGACCACCAGCCAGTCAGCCCACCTCCCATCGTGTCAGACAAGCTAGGCGAGCGCTGACACACATTTGCTTCGCTGGCCAGGCTGCATGGTGGTCTCCAACAAGCTATTCGAGGGTGGTCCAGGAGACCGAGAGAGAAAGAGAGAGGAGAGAGAGAGAGAGAGAGAGAGAGAGAGAGAGAGAGAGAGAGAGAGAGAGAGAGAGAGAGAGAGTCAGTCCTAAGCTAGGTAGTGAAATGGATAAATGGATATCATACACCGAAGCAACCATACGTGCAGAGCCTGGCCGGCGCTTGGGCTCCGGGTCTCATCGAACATCGTCGAGTTCAGATATCAGATTTAGGGCCACTGCATTCGCACGAGCAAGCTTCGAAACTCGTGTGCTCGGTGCATTGGGCACGGAGAGGTGAGCAGGATGGCCGGGCACAAGCCATGTTGAGTTCTGCAGCCCGCTATCAAAACCGGGTCAGCAGCTATGGACAGCACGGAACGGATGAGGCAATCGTCTTCTCCATACTTGGCACCGGATCGAGCGCAGCCTTCGAGAACCATCCCTTGAAGCCTTCTGCTGCTGCACTTTTGCCGAGTGAACGTTTCATTGAGCCGAGAATGGACACTATCTGAGAGCATGCACGTCAGAGAGGAGGAGGCAGTACGTGAGGTGACAGTTGTGGAGTAGAAACAGGCAGCGAAGCAGTCATTCGGCACAGACGTAGATACATTAGGTGTAAAGGAAGTTTGGCAGCAAACTCCTGCTGCATCTGGATGTCAGCACATAACAGAAAAGCTCTTTGCAACGGTTCAAAATCTAAGCATGATGCAATGGGCTTGTCTGGGGCAGGTGACACCAGTGACACGCTTACAAATGATGCAAAACTGCTGTGGCTCCACTAAGGGTGTTTTATTTTAGTGGTGACTTTAATCAATCAATTTTTTTTAGTTCCGATGCCTCTAGTTCCTTTGCATCTAAAACATGGGAGGTCTCTATCGACTGACATAACGACATTATTGACATGAGGACAGTCAAAGTGTAACTGAAATCCACCTGCTCCTGACAGGATTTGCTCCGTCCGGGTGAATTGCCCTGTATAGACTTATGTGTGCTGAAATTGTGCATGTGATAATAATGATAATACATTTGTTAAAGCACCCTCAGAGAAACCAATCTCTTTTTAGGTACTTTAAATTTGCTGCAAAGGAAGTATGAGCGAATGGTTAGTGGTATCATGCTCAATGACAAGCATAGCATGGTTAAAGGTGCAATGCACAGGGTAGCATGCAAATATAGTTAGTGGCAGCATGCATAAGCACACATGCATATGGTTAGTGGCAGCATGCATAAGCACACACAATCACATGGACTCACTAAATGATGTGATAAATAGAAGCGTTTTAGCTTCTTTTTAAATGTGGTCAAGTCAGAAAATTTCGTGCTGCCAGTCGGAACTGAGTTCAACCGGCTTTGGAAGCATACGAACTAAAGGCACGATCTCAAAGGAGTTGGGGTTCGTACAGGTACAGGTAAACGATTAGATTCCGAAAAGCGGGAGAAGTGATGCTTAGCCTGGTGAGGAAGTAGATTTGATGGGTAGACTGGAGCCAAAGAATGAATGGATCTAAAAGTGAGTGACAGATCCTTAAGTCGATGCATTACTTGACTGAGAGCCGGTGCAGGCCAGCCAGAAGTGGTGTGTAATGTGGCAGCCTCGCCGCTCACGACAGACAAGACAGGCTTCGGAGTTTTGCACCAACTATAAGTGCCTGATATATATATATATGTATATATATATATATATATATATATATATATATATATATATATATATATATATATATTTGTATAGAGCCCTAAGAGGACTTAATCTCTATTCAGGTGCTTAACATATGCCTCGGGGCTCAAACCCACGACCTCAGCCAGACCTTGGTCGGGGCGAGCACCTTAACTGCTGGACCAAACCAGGCCAGTAGACCAGCAAATAGTGACTTACAGAACTCTAGATGGGATGACACAAATGCATGGAACAATTTAGTTGTAATATCCATGTCTAAGCAAGCCCGAATTTTAGCAATGTTATGAAGCTGAAAGTAGGCAGACTTAACTGTGGAATTGATATGGTTATCTAGTGCAAGGTCACTTTGGAACAGAACACCTAGATTTCGTGCATGTGCAATGGAAGATATGCTGGCAGAGCCGATTTTGAGCGTCAGGTTTTCCAATTTCCGAATCACACTTGGTTTGCCCATAACTAGCAGGTTGGTTTTATAATCATTCAATTTAAGACAGTTTGCTGCCATTCATGTGTGGGTGTCACCGATACATGTAGCAAGGGAGTGGAGAGCATTCGATGTGCTGGAGGGCTGGGAGGGATCAAAGCAAAGGTACAACTGAAACAAGCATATGTACAAGTGGCATCTGCATAGCAGTGGAAGCCTAGATTGTGCCTGGAAATCACATCGGCAAGAGGGAGAGTAAACACAGTGAAAAGAACCGGACCAAGCACAGAGCCCTGAGGTAGCCCATACTTCAGTGGCTCCTCGGATGACCTGTGTCCATTCACATCAATACTCTGGAGTCTCCCACTGAGATAAGACCTGAACAATTGCAGTGCAGTACCATGTCATGTCATGTCATGTATCTCCGTCTGTAACTCCACAAAGTCATAAAGACCATGTGGGTGTTACGCAGGGGAGTCGAAACGTGAGAGCAGCTGCTTGCACTGCACGAGCCAGACAGGTCGTGCATTCAAATCTTGCACACGGAAAGCATTTGATGGCCGCCAATGTTCTTCTGCTGCTGTATGAATGAGGCTGCCGAGTCAGCTGACAGCTATATGCATTTCTCAATGGTCCGGAAGCAGCAGCATCCACCTTCTCCGGCCAATTCAGGTTGATACAGAGCAGCAGCAGCACAGGAGTAGGAGGAGGAGGAGGAGGAGGAGGAGGAGGAGGAGGAGGAGGAGGAGGAGGAGGAGGAGGAGGAGGAGGAGGAGGAGGAGGAGGAGGAGAAGGAGGAGGAGGAGGAGGAGGAGGAGGAGGAGGAGGAGGAGGAGGAGGAGGAGGAGGAGGAGGAGGAGGAGGAGGAGGAGGAGGAGGAGCAGGAGGAGCAGGAGGAGGAGGAGGAGGAGCAGGAGGAGGAGGAGGAGGAGGAGGAGGAGGAGGAGGAGGAGGAGGAGGAGGAGGAGGAGGAGGAGGAGGAGGAGGAGGAGGAGGAGCACAGGCATCTGCAGATGCAGTGGCAGCAGCTCAGCTCGAATTACAAATACGACGGGTAGCATGAAAGCAGTGGGAAAGCACAGGCTTGAGCTATTTAACACGGTCACGTGACACACTAGTCACCTAGACCAGGCTACAGTCCCGAGCTACTGCATGTAGGTAAAGCACAAGCACTGGCTGCACCACCAAGCAGACATATGCCACAGGCCATGACCTCGACCAACATCACACCGTGACCCTCATCGAGAGAACTCACGACTCGTACGGACAAACGGTACCTCAGGGCACATGTAAAGTTTGCCACAATGAAATGTTGCCTCTCTACAGCTGGGAGATTATAAATACCGAGTTAGTATTCACGGCTCCCGAGTTATGTAATGTAATGTATCTCCGTCAGTAACTCCACAAAGTCATAAAGACCATGTGGGTGTTACGCAGGAGAGTTTTGTATAGCCCACTCACAGCCTAAGCGGCTTTCGGTACGCATTCGGTAGCCAACAGACTTCGTCTCACGCAACAAAGAGAAAGTGGGAAGCATAGCAGAGTCAGGAGAGCAGTTGAGGTAGTGAGTAGCATAGAAGTAGCAGCTCAGGACCGCTGAAAGGGATGTGCCATAGTCGGCAGTTGGAGAGTAGTTGTCGTTGCGTAAGAAATTTGGACGCGAGTTCCACAGACTAAGACCTGAAGAGTAGAGCTTCTGTCGCCAATGGTCTTTAAGCGGAGGAATGGGACAGCTAATTTATTGTCCACACAGAACCTGAGGGCTCGAACAGGCTAAAACTGATGCAGCAGTTCAGCTAGGTATGAAGGAGCCAAGCCATGGCGGGCCTTGTGGGTCAGCGTTAGAACTTTGCTCTGTATCCTTTGCTTAACCGGCAACCATCCTAGCTCTTTCAGCAAAGGAGACACATGCTCAAACCGCTGGGACTTGAAGGCTAGCCTTGCAGCCATATTCATAGTCCGCTGTAGTGGAATAATAGCTTTCTTTGGCAGCCCAGCCAAAAGGGAATTACAATAATCAAGCCAGTGATGCCCAGGCGAGATGAGAGGCACTCGAGATGGACTGGGTGATCGATAGTATCAAAGGTGCCAAAAGATCGAGCAGAACAAGCAGTGATAGGCTACCAAAGTCAGCCTTCCTAAGTAGGTAGTTATACACCCTAATAAGTTTATCAACTTCCTCTCCAGCTTATGTAAAAGCCTAGAAAGAGATTTAGTTATTTCAGTGCACTATATATATATATATATATATATATATATATATATATATATATACCACATCACTGACACTGGCACAGCTGACAGGGTGAAGCAGCACGCTGATATCGCCACAAAGTTAACGCGACCGAAGGAGTGCACACAGCAAACCTAGGACGCACAGCTAGAGTCGCCTAGAAGTCTGCCAGTCGCCTGCTTGGACCAAGTTCTTCGATTGCAATACCACGAACTGGGCCTGCACAAGTTTGAACTGTGGCCCACAATGCACTGCAGTCCGACGACGCCATACTGTATGCTCGAGCCGAGCACACGGTACTTGCTAGCAGCAGTGACAGACCGAATCCTAAGTGCAGCAGCACCTGTTAGACCAAGTAAAGCAACGTCGACTCTAACGTCAAATGCCTCAGGCTGTGCAAGGGATAGCCGATCGTACCCATCTCGAACTATTGATCAGGCATACAGAGAGGCGTCAGATCGCCGACGAGAGCTTCAGCTTCTCACACTCTCGCATTAGTTTCCCACACTCATAAATGACGAGAGAACGGCAAGGCTTCATCCAATACAGGCAGCAAGCGAATAGTAAGAAAAAGCGACGGAAACACGTGCTGCGCGTGCACACACTCGCGACGCTCATGGCACACGCAGCGACGGCAAATCGATGCTACGTACTGGAGCAGTTGAAATGCATAAGCACGTCGAGCGCGCTCTGCACTCCTTGGTCACTGTCCTCATCGTGGATGAGCGTGTACGCGCCGTGACTCCAGCGGCGCACCTCGACGCTGACTGATGGAGCGCTCGCGGCGCCTGCCGCCGCTACTGTGGCCTCCTCAGCCGGCATTCTTCCTCTGCCTACCGACGACAGAGCCGGTGCGCGCTCCAAAACGCTGCCGAGCAAAAGCGCAACAAAGGCGAAAGCCAAAGCAGTGGCCCGCCGTCGTGACACACACACACACACACACACACACACACACACACACACACACACACACACACACACACACACACACACACACACACACACTGTCCCACACACACACACACACTGTCACACACACACACACACATAGGTACAAAGCAGCGAGCCTATGGACATCCAGCAGCTAGTCTAAAGAGTCATCGACGGCGTAAAAGGTGAGCTCGCTGCCATTATGGCTCGAACGACAGCCGACGTAGTGTCCCCTGGTAGGCATGCACCTGAGACGCGATTCAGTGCTAACGTGACTTCACCTAGGAGCTAGGACCTGCAGCAACAGGATGCTTGTTGGCCACTTTAAACTTACGGTGGCTTTAAACCAGGGTGGCAGCCCAAAGGTAAAGCGCCCGCACTTCATTACCCGGGTCGTGGGTTCGAGTCCTGGCGCACGGGCGATCCTTTATTGCTCACAGCAGGCATGGGCGATAGCCGGCAAGGCTCTTCTGCCACTATGTCAATGAGGCAGTCAAATCAGCAAAAACCTTTACTTCACACTTACTGGGGCCGGCTGCATCGTCGGTGCTCGCTGCCGGCGAAGAGGCGCGCGCCTTCTTCGGAGAAGAAGGACACGCTCCTGCACGGTCGTCTCCATCACCACGCACCTCCTCCTCGTCGTGGCTATCGCCTTCGGCCATTCGGTGCAGTCCCGTGAGGCCGGTCAGGCCGGCCAGTATGAGAAACATAGCCTCAGACTTGAAGAGCTCAACGAACTGCCGTACGACGTCCGGAAGCGAGTCAATCGCTGCAACCTCGTAGCGCCTACCGACGACGAGGCCGGCTTGCAGTAACGACAAGATCGGCTTGGCAGCACTTCTCGGCGGCCACGGTGGTGGCTTGCCCAGAGCAATCGCTCAGCGGTCAGTGCGCACGGAATGGAAGTGACTAATACCTGATGAAGCTTTACCTTTTGATCGGAGGTCCTCTTGGTATCCACTTGATGTCCGAGCTCTTGATGGCATCAGACAGAGCTTCATACTTTTCCTTCTGCAACAGAAGTGATCGCTATCGAAAAAGCGGCTGAGCGAATGTTCTGTACAGCACATTCAACTTACAAGATGATGACCCAGCACCTCAATGTCACTCAACTTTCTTGCAGCATGCACTGCTGACATTTGCACTTGGATAGAGGCAAACTTTCAAAAACTAAACTACGACGATAAGACAGTCTTACTGGATATGGGAAAAACTAGTGGCCCACGCAAATCGCAAAGCCTAACACCCAAAGCGGGCTTGGCCAGCATATCTCCTGTAGCCGCTGTTGAAAATCTCTGGTCCAGTTCCAAAGAGACCTCTCGCTAGACAACCACATTTGTTCCTCGCTCTTTACGACCAAGTTCGTAGGTTTGAATCCTGCAGTTGGGCGATCCTGTATTGCCAACTGTGAGAGATGGTAATAGCCGATAAGGTTCCTCGGACGTTATACAAATGAGGCTGTTTAGCTGTGCCTCTAACGAGCTTCAAATACTTTACACACATTCAGTTCATACGTTCCTAAAGCCTGGGACAATTAACCGAGTGAAATCACGACATTCTCTGACTTGACATTAAAAGAAAGAAATACAAACCCACCTGTTCTGCCCAGCATTTGCTCCAGCCGAGTGAACCGTCTTTTATGTGCTTACACGACTGGAAATTGAGCATGCTGTCACTCATTGATCCTGACATGATTCCTTTTCAGTGTACGCAAAGCGCCTAGTAAGAGATCTAGTTCCCACTCCTGCTTCCCCAGCTTCCGGTGGCTGCACCGGGGCTGCATGCATGGCATAGCTACCCGACTGACTAGCGATTCCATGCGGTTGCTGCTGGAAAGCGAAGGGTAGCGGCAGCCGACTGCTGCAGATGTCTCGATCGTCGGGGGGGGGGGGGCTGTCGTTCGGAGGGAGAGGAATGGCTAGACGAGGTAACTTGGTTGGTTTCTGCAAAAAACCTTGCCAAGGCATATTAGGGCATTTATACTGAAGCCGGTGAGAATTGTCTTCACTAGTCGTGCAGTTCTCAACCTACCCTCCATGGAAAACCACGTGCTGCCCCATTTACTACACCTGACAGCAAAGCCTTTATGGCCCCCCTCAGAGTCTAAATTTCGTAGATTATAATTTCTAGGTTCTAGCATTGGGTGAACTGGCACTATTGTGTAGAAAGATGTCCGAAAACTGGAGGGGATAGTACCACTGTATGCACTGGAAGAAAGATGGAAGTGAGAGAGAGAAAGAGGGAGGGAGTGAGGGAGGGAGGGAGGGAGTGAGGGAGGGAGTGAGGGAGGGAGGGAGGGAAGGAGGGAGGGAGGGAGAGAGGGAGAGAGAGAGAGAGAGAGAGAGAGAGAGAGAGAGAGAGAGAGAGAGAGAGAGAGAGAGAGAGAGAGAGAGAGAGAGAGAGAGAGAGAGAGAGAGAGAGAGAGAGAGGTAGAGACATATGGAGAGGGACTACGTATGGAGTATGGACATCGGAACCTCTGAAAGATGCCAGACAAAACTTGAGGCTATGTATATATTTATTTTGCTAGTTATGGCGGAAGCAGCAAATGTAGCCTCCTCAGAAGGAGAACAGTAGGCATGGGTTCAAATGGTCTTCTTAGTCTAGGGAATGAACTGAGAATGATCGTCTCATTCATGAAATCTGACAGAGGCAAGGAATGCATTTAAATGACAATAGTTGAACGATACGTTATAAAGGCTGCTGGCTCCGGCATGGGAGAACAATTTCATTCAGTCGGCCCTGCTATGCATCCACCTTAACCTGGATGGCCAAGTCTGAGGTACACATTCACATACAGACATCTATTCACCCAAAGACACGTGTTTGCTAACTTTGGTGCTGGTGCCACTGCTGCTATGGAGTACTAAGACCAGTCTAAAACTTGCCAGAAACAATGCCATTACCGACAGTATCGAGAACTCATAATTTGCAGAAACAATAACCCCTTGGTCTTAGCTTAGGGGTAAGGTGCTCGCACTCTTGAGACCCAGGTTTCGGGTTCGAGTCCTCCAGCAAACAATTTTTATTGCCCATTGCAAGCAAGGATGATAGCTGCTAAGGCTTGTCTGTAGCTATGTAAACGAGGCTGCTGAACTAGCCGACCTCTTAACCTTTTTACTTTATGTAGAAAGACAGAAGCTCGCTCACCCACATACGCACATGCACAAAAAGCATGCACACACACACCGAATCTACTCCCGGATCTCCTGTTATGCTGACCTGTAAGAAATCATCCAGCTGGATTTCTGAGTTATCCTCAAATCGTCGTCTGACGTCGGCCTGCACTTGGGACGTCACGTAAGTCGAGTTGATCCACGAGTACAGCATCTCCTCGTCCACAGCCGAGCCATCCACAGGCACGCACGGCTGGCGCGGCAGTGGCGACTCTACATGCGGCACTGGGCGCTCGACTGTTGGCCCGTGGAACCAACCACTCAGCGACAGGCGGCACTTGCCTTTGCACAAGATCTCGGCCACCTAAACGGAGAGATCACAGAGGCAGGGTTCGTGTCGCTACTTGCGTGTCGGTTCATAGAGTCACACGGCCAGTGACAGGTGAAGCCTTCACTTTCAGGAGTAAACTCCGGACGAGCATTTCAAGTTTGCTGTGCATCTGCAGGCCAACACTTGTTAAACGATTATCTGCAAGCAGGCAGGTCATAGTCATAGCTCTTCAGTCACTGTGTGCTGAGCCGGCTGCCCATTGCATTTTTCTAGAGAGGTACATCTAGCGCATCCAAACAATCTTTCTTACTTAATCGTCGTCTTATGATTGTGCTGCTGAAAACAATCCTTCGAAAAGCGCATCTGTTTCTGCACCCACGTGAAACCGCCAAAGATGTTAATTGTGCTTGTTTTTCTGCACCTAGTAGTCCAACCGAGGAGGCAGCACGCACAAGTTGGCACATTCAGGTTCATCATATTAATCTTACCACGCGGTAGTATTTTTTACCGTGATTGTTCAACAACTCCAGATTTGAGTTAATTCCCATGATGCTTAGATTTTTCGGGCCAACACTGCGTGTATGTATATACACACACACACACACACACGCGCGCATGCACACACACACACACACACACACACACACACACACACACACACACACACACACATATACATACACACACATATATACATACATACACACACACACACACACACATATAAATATAACGAGAAATCATAACTTAGTACAAAAAGCAAGTGTGCCCAATCAGCATAATGTTGTTCACGGTGGCATTTTCAAAAACCAGTGTATTCAACAGAATAATAACAAGAGTGACAGCTTTTTCGGCTCAGACAATTTATTATTTATTTAAAAAGGCACTTTTCACCATTTTACAGCACCCTGGAAACGAATGCATTTCTCGTTTTTTGGAGGTACTTTGACATGGGCAGCAGCACGAAAATAACATGGTACTGGTTATGCTCCATTCTCAGCATCACACTATTGCCTTTTGCATGCCTAAGACCTTTGACAATTGACTGCCTTTACAAAGGGCCAAGTGTGGGCTTTGCAACAAACGGGACTAAGCAACGTTGGAACTGCTATACAATTGCAAATTGTGAGCCTTCGGTGAGGTACATGCTGGAGAAGCTAGCCACGACCGATATCATCGATAATGCTAAGATCCCCACTCACCCATGAGGACAGACTGATAGCAAGTGAATGTTAAGGCACCATTTTATCTCTCGAACATTCGCTATCAAAGCCTGCTTGCAGCTAATGGGATGCCAGTTGGTAGGGATACGACTAGGCATCAACTAGATGAACAAGGTGTATTTGCCTGGAACGATAAAAACAAGCAACTTCAGTCCGTCGTGCATAAAGTAGATCGTTTAGCTATCGTTCCGCTATCTTTTGCTATCAGTTGGAGCAAGTCTCGCTAGCCGCGCTTCGGGGTGCTGGTTTGACCATCATATCGTTCAGGCAGCCATAAGGTCTAGCGTCTGTCACCCACGTTACGTTTGCACACAAGACTGCCGTCTGGAGCTGCTGCATGTTACGCTTGCAATGCCGCTGCGGCAAATCTTGCCGGGATTCAAAGGGGCACGAAGGCGGAGGCATGCCGCTAGGGGCCACTACCCAGAAAGACCTTCTACCTGCGCAAACGCTCGGCGCCTATCAAAATATGAGGTCGGACTTGGGTAGCATCCTTTCAGAAGACAGTGACACGGTGTACACATGCACAGCAATATGGAATGTTGATGGACGGTGCTGCTTAATAACAAGCTGACAGGACCAGAACCTTCTTGGCATACAGCACACCGCCCCTGCTGCCATGTCCCCACGCAGCTCGCACTGGAGACGACGATTCGTACCTCATGAAATGACACTGGCGTCACCTCGAAGAACAGCAGCGCGTTGCGCACAGGTACGATGGACTTGGCTACGTCCTTGGGTAGCCCAAGCTCTGCAAGCGATCACAGACGCGAGCTCACACATTACCGAGAATTGGCACCAGTGCCAGCTGCGCCCCTGCAGTCCATTCACGCCTGACCGGCAGCTTACCGTCGGTGTCGAATAAGTTGAGGCAGCCGCCATCTTTTTGCTCCCAATCAGGAGGCACAAGGTAGTATATAAAGGCGATGCGTCGGCCATCCAGCTCGTCGTCGTGACATAGGAGCACATCTTGAAAGCACGAGAATGCGCAGCTGAGTTTAGGAGCTCTTGGCTCATGGAGGCTCATGCGATGCCATCGTGCAATGTGTAAGCAAAGGCTGCATTATGCAAAACATGACGATGGAAATGTGCATAGGAACATTTCTGCGGGAACGTGTACCAATCACCATTGTCACAGATACTGGTGCAGAAAATACCTTGTCACTTATTTGTACACATACCTGTCAGCTTAACAGTCGTCTGAATACTTTCAGTTACAACTGAAGAAGTAATAATAATACATTTGTATAAGGCCCTCAGAGAACTTAATCTCTCTCTCTCTCTCTCTCTCTCTCTAGGCATTTTACAGATGCTGCATTGATAGCATTACAACTCCAGTTCCTACATCGCAAAAATTCGGGCCTGCTAAAACAAGGATATACATCCAAGTTGGCCATTGCTTTTGTTGCCATGCTGGTTTGGCCCAGTGGTTAAAGTGCTCGCCCCGACCAAGGTCGTGGGCTCGAGCCCCCTGGCATAAGTGAAGCACCAGAATAGAGATTAAGTTCTCCTAGGGCGCTATGCAAATGAATTAGTTTTTTTAATCCGTCTCGACTTCGTAAGTCACTATTTGCAGGTCTACCGGCCTACTGAACCAGGCGCTTACAGTTGGTGATAAACGCTGCCGCTAGGCTTGTCTACTGTGATCGGCGCAGTTGCCACATTACACCACCTCGTGCCGACCTGCACTGGCTCCCAATCATGCAGCATATCAACTTCAAGTCTCTAACTCTCACTTTTAGGTCCTTTCATTTTTTGTCTCCAGCCTACATATCCAAGCTACTCCCCAACCATGCTAGGCATCATAGCACCAGCTCTTTTCGACTCAAACCATTCTGGCACTGTGCATGCTGCCAACTAATTATATTTGCACGTTGACCCTATGCATGTCATCACAAACCATGTTATGCTTGTTGACATTGAGCACACTACCACCAACTATTCGATTATGCTTCCTTTACAGCATATGTGAAGTGCCTAGAAAGAGATTAAGTTCTCCAAGAGTGCTTTACAGATGTATTATTATTATTATTATTATAAATCACTAAGCTATGCCCCAAACCAATCTAAATTCCTCTGGAGACCGTGCCTTAAGTTTGTATGATCACAAAGTCTGGAACTAGCCCTGACTGACGTCACGACACCCCTTGAATTTCTGACGACATTTAAAAAGAAACTAAAAACGCACCTCTTTCTCACAGCAATTGCTGAGTCCTTGTGATATGTTATTCTTTGTGTGCTTATGCATGCTGATACTGTACATGATACCCCTAACCATATGGTAATACTTCCTTTACAGCATATGAAAAGCACCCAGAAAGAGATTAAGTTCTCGACGATGCTATACAAACGCATTACTATTATTACCCAAAAGCGTCGAATTTAGAAGGCTCGAAAACACTATTATTATTGTTTATTATTATTATTATGTTCACTTATTTATTATTCTGCATTATGTGAAACACTGATCAATACTCTCCAGTCCATACAGTGCCGAGATTGTGCAGCTATACACGATGTCACTGCTATTCAAGTAATCTGGGTTTTTTCCTTTTTCCGTATACACTGATGATTTATCTTTAAGGTTTTTGGTAGGGTTTCGGTAAACACCAGCAACGATCCATGGCTACCTTGGTCCAGGGGTAAAGTGCTTGCCTTTAACGACCAGGGCAGTTGAATCTAGTCTTGTGGCATATCTACAAGCGCCTGCTTAGAGATCAAACTCTCTTAAGGCGCTATGCAAATGAAGTATGTTTTTAATATCGAAGCTAATTAAATTGAATAGTTCCTCTTCAAACAGTGGACGATCAAAGCTTGCACGTGTAGTCATAATAAAAAAATAACAATACATTTGAATAGCCACTCTGAAAACTTAATCTCTTTCTAGGCACTTTCTATATGCAGTAAAGGAAGCAAGACCATGCGGTTGGTTAGTGGCATCACGTACAGTTTGAGCACACACAAGCACACAAAGGACAAATAACAAAGACCCAGCAAATGCCGTGAGGAACAGGTGCATCATCGCAATAGTCTTTCATTAATTGTAGGGATCGATCAAGGTTTTTCTTAACAGCAGCCTTCCGGCGCTTAAATTTCCAAAGAATAGAGTAATCCCCCCCAGGTCCCAGTTTGCGTTTTTTCGCATCACCATTTATTCGCGTGTGGCAGCAGTAGTGGAGGCCCGGGGTTCAACTGGAGAACGTGCTGAGGACAGCGCGCACCCCCACGACTGCAAAATGTGTCGCACAATGCTCTCCCTCTGTTGGCCACTGCCGCAGCAGTGTGCCTCCAACTGGGCTAGGCTTGCTCGCAGTTTGGCTGCGGCTTGAAATCATCAGCAGCCGAGAGATTAGCAGCGACAGGCAGTCAGGCATGACAGCGCCCCTCGCGAGGGGGCGGGGCGGCTCAAGCTGATACAGCCAGGCAGGCTCAACTCAAGATCACGACAGGCTATCGAAGACGTCGGCTCAGCCAGGCGCTTACATTAGCAGAACTCTTTAGTTCTTCAGATGGTCACACCATCGGTTTGACCGGGAGCTGGTGCGCTGGGCTTAGTGCAGCACACAGGGTACCTCTCGTGGTATGGCTTACGAGCTGGCAGCTTTGCAGAATGGCTTGCGCAGACACGTGATCGCGTGCGCGCAGACACGTGATCGCGTGCTCGCGCACACGCACAAGCACACAAACACTTGTGCATGCTCACACACCCAAGAGAGAAGAAATCGGCATCGGCACCAGTGCATCGACGACGATCCCCCCACCACCACCACCACGGACCAATATGCTCTGACTAACAGTGCTGATATACTTAAGGAGAGGGGCAGTATGGAGGAGGGGTTGTAAAGGGCGCCTCGATGCTGCTAGTGCTAACGCCGACAAACGGTCGGTAAAGCCACGCAAGCTATCGTTCCCACCGAACGGTTTCTGCAGGCATAGCCACAAGCGGTCTGATCTACCCGTGCTGACGTAACGAGCAGCAGTAATGTCGACGACGTCTGTCAGCTGTATGCCTGTTACATCTTTCATCCACTGCAGAAAATCTTCGTACAAAAATTTTCTAGAAAGACAAACAAGAGTCCGGTCTAACAACTCGAATACATTGCTCAACTGCGCCCAACCGCAAGCAGCCACCCACGTGGCAAGGAGCTCCTAGGCAACGTGGCAGGTCAGGGGTCAACAAGAAAGGCAAGCAAGTGCCGGAGAGGGCCCAGCAGCAGCGCCTCGGGACAAGGAGTTCAGCAGCGCTAGATGCCCGCGGACTCACCTGAATTCTTGCACCGACGGTTTACTACACTTTTGCAGCGGTCCGCTCTATGGAAAGAAAAAACGCAGGAAGCAACTGCAGTGACAGCAGAAGTGACCGAGAAATGGTAAAGCAGAGAGGGCTGCTAGACGAGCAATGCCACTTTGCAGCTCACAACCAGCACACACGAGTGCCGACATTTCTGCCGGCAACCTCCCTGCAGTATGTGACCAAGGAGGCGCGGAATCAAAACGGGCTGGTGTCGACAGCCAAGCCATATTGGTGGCCACCAATGAAGACGGCAGCACACAAATAATCACCGAACTTTTGGCTTCAAATGCGCAGACAGTACCGTGCCTCATAAGAGCAGCGAGTGCACTGTCTGTCCAGTGGTGTGCCCGACCTATGGAGGTCGCCATGCATGAGACTGAGACACGAGTGGCAAGACAGTAACTGCTAGCCAAGCAGCAACTAGGGTCGGTTAACTAGGTCAACAGTATTGCAAGAATTTAAGAGCAGTGTGTTGAACTCACTAAAACTACTTGGTGTGACAGACAGTTCTTAATGACAGTAGACACATAGGATACCTAAAGCACAGCACAGCACTTCTAGGCTGCTGCCACTATCCATAATCAGTAGTGGTGTGCTAGTGGCACTTCACCACCAGATTGGAGATTGACTGCTCTCCAAAACTTAGAGGCTACTATAGAAGTGAGTAGGTGCAACTAAGGCTATTGTCTAAACTGCTGTCCATCCCGTCAGATTGTCTATTGATCGTCTGTTAAATTAGGTAAGCTGCAAAAACTCAGCCTTTGTTGCTCATGTCGCTCGTGCATTCAATTCCTGAAGAAAGGTAGGACATCTCCTTCCTCTCATTAACTTCCTGATCGCTTAAGCAAGCTGTAACGCTAGAACATCTGACTGGTGGCTCTGCCTCATTAATTATTTAATCCACTTCAAGATTGTCAGCAGGAATATATTTGGACAAAATGGACAATGTCGACATTTGAATACCGCCAGAACGATCCCTCATCTTTGCCCTCTATCCCCCCCCCGACTGGCAACCAATGCACAATCTTGAGCCAAAGAATAACAGGTTGAAACCTGCTCGTGACAGCCAAGTGGACTGCGAAAGCACGGCGGTTCTCGGTGACCAATGGGTATTACCTGGACGGGTCGTGCAAATCAACTCGTTGTGACATAGGTAATTTGCAAACCGATCGCGCAATCACAATGTTCTAGACTGCACTGGGCCCACTCCACGTGATGGCATTAAGGCAATCACAAAACATTCTTCAGTAGTACACTTCCTAACCTGCGACACACCCACTTGCTTCAGCAGGTCTAGCGAACATGTCAACTTGGTGCGTTCTAATCTTACTGCAGAGGCTTTATGATGGCATCGGCACCATTATAGGCCGATGAACAGCTGAAGATACATGCTCAGCACCAAAGAACGAAAAGGGGGGCAAAAGTGCGCCTTTTGCTTGCTATCAGCGCGCGGCGCAGACCAGAACATTACCTGGCGAAATTTGTAAAGATCATTATTCTTTCGGCGGTAAGCAAGACCATTCAATTCAGCTTGCAGGCCATCTAGAAAGTTCTCGTCGGCCACGAAATTCCTCAGGGTGCAGTGTGGAAAAGGGTGCGGATCAAAGCTGATGTCCGGGTCTGGCAATGATAAATGCAAATATGGCCAGACAACGATATATATTTAACCAGATAGGATACGAGCAATATTCCAAAAAACACGAAATTGCTCGATAAACACGTCACATTGCTATGACTTATCATGCCAATCATCTATACATGGTGTTCTTCTTGATGACTTCTGCAAAGCATCACGTTTTCATTTTAGCTAAAACATTTATTAAGGTTAGCTGCACAGCTCATTCGCTGTTAGTGCTCCCTATATTCAAGGAGTGATAAGTCTGGCAAGAAAGATTGCAGGACCACGACTAAGAGGCCATTTCTGCCGGCCTGTTTAAGGATGATGGCTGAGGGCTGCACATCGCTTGCCACTTCATACGTACAGCACGGTACCTCAAGATACGAAGAGCACGCCCGCCTTTAAACTAAAGCGCTCATTCAAGTGGAAGCATTGTATCCAAAACAAATTTCAACGCCAATGAGCCTCTTCCACATGCACTACCAGTATACTGCTCAGTCGGCCACGACTGAGACCAAAAGTACTCCACGACAAAGGTGACCTACAAACATAAGGCAGCTAAATACAGGTCACCTGCTACTCATGGAAACATTTGCTGTTAGCGAGCAATCGTATTAGCATTTATTTTCTAGAGTGGTTTTATCGCTCAATGAAGACAACAGAGACAGTCATACCGATGAAGAACCGCAGGCCAGAAAGAAAGGCTGCAAGTGTGAAGTTGCAATGCAGAGAAACGGACATGGTACTTTTTGAGATCATTTGCTCCTGAGCTGAGCGGCTTTCGTCTGCTAGATTGTCACACGGTCTCATCAATCTGGAGATCAGAGTATGTTGCACAAGTGCACCCCATACGATTTTGCAGGAGAAACTGAAAACTCCCGACATTGCCACGAGGCTTGCATTGACCACAACAAAGCACCCTGGTGAGGCGTGTCAACGGCAGGTCTTGAAAGATTGCACGGCGCTCAGCTGTCCTCCGTGCTAGTGTAACACGAGTTCACAGAACGACAACACGATAAGTAAAGACCTACCTACTCTGTCCTCGTCCTAGAGGGGGCTGGCTGACCAGAACAGCCAGTCAGTTGGACTCAAAGGATAAGAGAATCTGGAAGCCTTGTGCTCCTGAACCAGCCTTGCTAGCTAGGAGGGTGGCTGAGCACGGCAACACTCCACAACAACGAGTGTCTTCAAATGAATTCACTGCTCGGCAAGAGGCCAACGAGCATCCTCGAGGCTGCCCAAGCGAGGGTAGTCAGTTTGCCGACATACAGGGGAACCCAGTTCATAAGAGTCTGCAGTGGCCATCTTTGGCAACAAGCACAGAAGCATATAACAGCACTGTAATTTCGAAGTGACGAGTGCATGAACAATTCGCTCAGTCATGATTGCTCTAGCAGAAAATTCGGCAGCACTACTCTGAAGTTCTGACTGCCGAAACAGTATAAACTTAAAATATCACAAAGGAGCTGCATTTAAGCAAAATGTTTGACACTAAGCTCGGAGTACAAATTAACAGAATAATTCAAGGCAAATAAAAGGCAATACCACTATTGAGTCACCAACGCACAATGGAGTAAATGGTCTCGGCATTCAATCAAGCTGAAAAGTAAGAATGAGATTACAGAAATCATGTTTTCTGAAAGGAACGCATGAGGTATATGACATTCCCGACAAATACTTCCAAAAATTAATCAAGCGACGGTGTTCCAGCACCGTGTGCCTCACGTAAGGGCTAATACAATCAAATTGCATATGTTATATTGACATTCTCAAACCAGGTACTCCAATCGAGAGGAACAACTTTCGGTTCCAATGTGCCCTCTCTCTCTCTCTCTCTCTCTCTCACTCATGGTGGATCATCGAAACATTGAGAATAAAGCCAGAGCGATTCGACCCAGCTGTTTGGTGTTTGAGAGGGGATGCAGAAGCATATAATTTCAGCTTGAGCTCTCTAGGCTGACCCTCAGTAAATAAATAAATAATAAATAAATCCTAGCTGATTAAACAGCCTCTTTTTGTATAGCGACAGAAGAGCCTTTACGGCTATCACTACCGCTTGCAGTGGTGACAAAGGATCGCCAACCGCAGGAATCGAACCCACGACCTCGGGACCGAGGTCGTGAAAGCAACCACCTTACCTAGTGTGGTATAGCGTTGACCCAAAAACAGCAGCTGGCGCCGTGGACGTCCGTCTCAGTGTACATTATATCGTCTGATGCAAAAGTAATTATAGTTAAGACAAACCAGAGTCCAAAGCAGCGAGACCAATTGCTAGCGTTATAATCAGGGTATAGCGGGTCGCGGCCGGTCAGAAAATAGGCCGAAAACACAGCGCTGGTAACGGTGCTCGTCTCAGCCGACGCGAGCCGAATAACGGTGAAGCTACGAGACTTGGAATATGAAATAAATAAATAAATTAATTAAATTTGTATAGCGCCATAAGGGATCTTAAACTCTATTAAGGGGCTTCAAATATGCCACAGGGCTCCAGCCCACGACCTCAGTCAGGGCGAGCACCTTAACCGCTGGGCCAAACCAGCGCGGCTAGCAACTTGTAGGTTCATCAGAAAGGCATGCGGGTACGCTGACAGTAGCGGAACATAGCGGCAAAGAAGAACGTCCATACCTTAACTTAACAACTCCACAGCCCTAGAGTAGAGAAGTCTATTTAACAGCGACGGGTAGTTACAGGCGTACAACAGGGGTCATGACGTCATACAATACTCACAGGGCTCTCTGGGCTAGAACAAAACTCGGCTCAAACGCCAAAGCCAACTCCAGCAGCACAACTAATAGCCCATTATAAGGCATCGGCTTTTATGCCGCCCAGGCCATAGACTATCGCATATTCGGTTCCTAGCCGTTACAATTCAGGAAAAGTTAATAATGAATATAAATAATAATCAGAGTTTTCGTACGCCGATCTTTCACTCGCCAGCCTTATTTATTGCCGGTCAATAAGTCAAGACACGCTACCAGTCCTAGAACGACCGTACCTGTATGCACGGGATAGGCCGCGGAGCTTCAAGGTGTCGCAAGGGAATGCGGTCATACGTATGCACGCACACAAGCGCACGCACGCGTGCACAGACACACACACACACACACACACACACACACACACACACACGCACGCACGCACGCACGCACACACAGACACACACACACACACACACACACACACGCAAGCACGCACGCACACACAGACGCACAGACACACAGACACACACACACGCACGCACGCACGCGTGCACAGACACACACACGCACACACACACACACACAAGTTCGACCTAGACGGGAATAAACCAATACTGGCGATAGGGAAAGTCAGCTTGGTAACAATCAATTTCTTTACCCGACATGTACCTGAGTTTAAGCAAGACCGATCATGCAGTGCAGCCTTCAATCGGGACTTTACATCCTCCGATAAGTAAGATGGATTCAGCTGCATGGTAACCTTGGTGGAAGCCAACCACGCCGGGGAGGTCAGAAAGGCGGAGAAACGGCAACAAGGGACTCGCCAGATCTGCTTTGGCATGTTTGCTGAGCTCTCAATATCGAGGGTAATGGCAGAAGTGCTTTCTATACTAGCTAATTCACTGAAGCTAACAAACAATGCGAGAGGGCATGAGAGATTATAGAGGCACTCTCACGACAGAGGCACTACGTAAACTAGAGAGAGGAGGGCAAAGACATGGAGCCCGGAATATCAAGGACGTGAATTCGCGTGCCATTACCCACGAAACAGAAAGAGCGCCGACGAACCAATCAAGCATAAGGTGCCCACCGCAGTGCTTTAAGCATAGCCGTATGGATCTAGCAGAGATAATTGGGTGGTGTACCTATTTCTTTTCCCAGGTCTAAGTCAAATCAAACTTGTGATCAATTTCCATCCCGTCTTATTGTACAGGACGTGTGCAAGACGAGAGGCCTGATCTACCTGCTAGCGTCGCCCCTTAACGGAGACCAAGAGGCGATAGGGGCTGCCTCGGCCTGCGGTCTAAAGCCGCGAGAGCTTGCCGCGTGCATTGCACCGTAGCGCCGCCCGTTACTTTTGGTTCCTATTGGTTGCATCTGGTGTGGGTCGCTTAGCGTGGTCTTCGCTTTCGCACGATCGACAAGCAGTGGGCTGGGGCGGATATGCAATCTATTTGGGCCTATGTAGGAAGTGGGGGTGACCAGTGGGGTTAGTGAGACCTTTCGGAGCCCGGGGACAAAGCTACAAATGATGCCCCTACCCTCGTCAAAAATTGCTGCAAAATAGCTTCACCGCAGTAAAAATGCTGAAAACACGCTAGCAGACATATCGAGCTGAGAAAATATTATTAACTGTAGTAAAGATGAAAGGTAGCTAACACAGCTTTAACTTGGGTGCATTTTCTTGGCCTTAAACGTGGTAAACTGGTCTATTGTAGCACTTTGCTGGCCTTGGCTGAATTTTAGCGAGAACAAGAGCTGTTCGGAGGCGGGCTAGAATGATGATAGGAATTCTACCCTTTACGACATCGTGCAATTTTTCTCCAACCTCAGTTTCACCATCGGTTGTCAAAAAATTTCCCGATATCGTAAAGTGAAAAATTCTATCATCACTAAATTCAAATCAACATCAATTAGTATAAATATTTTTACCTTATATAGCAAATGTCTTCTCGAGTAGGTCAAAGAAATTCTTTCTCTTTTAAATCTAGAAGGTTAATGAACATTGATTTCAAACCATCAACCTTGTTGTACTAACATTTTGTCCTATTATTTTTTATATCTTTTTTTCTGCTAATGTCTAGCATTCTATCAACAATTCCTCTGGCATAATTTTTTATCTTATTCAAACTTGATGGATTGTTTACTTTATCTTTTAAGAAATCAGTTGCAAATGAATCGTTTAACATTCCACCAATACCTAAACCCAATTTTGCCTTTGTTGCCATGATAGCTGCCACTGTTTTAGCGTCTTCCCTAACATAAGCAGGCTGCTTAGGATCAAGAGCAATACGGGCAGCACTTTCAGCAAGAACAAGGTCTGACAGATTCCGTATTTCTGTTCTTCTTGGTTCTGGCATTCCACCAGTCTCTGTATATGTATGATCATGGATAAGTGCACGATTATCAAGATCATTAACGCCTTGGTAGCCTTGTTCCATTCTTTGAGCAAACTTAGTTCCCGGACCCGCATAACTATATCTATTAGTATTATTGAAATTTCCACCAGGAACATTTTCAGATTGAACACCGTTTGGTAGTTTTAAGTGAAATTCTCTTCCTCCAGATATCTTATTTATTATATCTACAATACCAGAACCATGCTTTCTATTTGCTTTTAACTGTTTAAGACTCAAATTCAACTGTATTCCTACTCCTTTAGCCTTATACTTTTCTATTCTTCTTTTTTAAGTATCAGTTACAAAAATAGACTTAGTACCGCTTAAATCAGCGTGTTTTAATCTTATAGAAATTGGATCCTTAGATTTATGAATAAGATCAATTTGGTGATCAGAGAGATCAAGTTTGACTT
The DNA here is from genome assembly GCA_009760855.2 of Cristatella mucedo. Lineage (NCBI taxonomy): Eukaryota > Metazoa > Bryozoa > Phylactolaemata > Cristatellidae > Cristatella > Cristatella mucedo. Next base: position 534,089 of record WPIO01000179.1, read on the forward strand.
CTTTATACATTCTATATAAACTAAAATTATATTAAACATTTATAAAACTATGTATAAATG